>CM020518.1:6300000-6357500 GCA_009823395.1 Thamnaconus septentrionalis
TCTCTGCGTGTGTGCGCGTCTGTGTGTGTGTGTGTGTGTGTGTGTGTGTGTGTGTGTGTGTGTTGCAAAACAGCGGGATGAAAAGGCTAAACGCGCCGTGATTGCTACCTGTGGGCGACAGAGAGAACTCAATTTCCAATACAGCGGCTGAATACAGCCAATCAGCGCCGGCCTCCGGGGCGGGGGGGAGGGGGGTGGGGGGAGCAGCCCCCCCCCCGCTGGAGCTCCGGCTGCGCTCACTTCATCCGAGCTTCTCAGGCCAAACGTGCACCTGCGCACACAAAAGCGAACATCCTCGGCGTAGAAAGAAAGGCCTGATTGGAGGCTGCTGCCACTCCAGCTCGTCATCACTTTCTATTGGGCCAATGATCTCGTGCACAGCGAGCTTGCAGCTTTGGAATCTGTGTGTGTGTGTGTGTGTGTGTGTGTGTGTGTGTGTGTGTAAGTGTGTGCACTCTTCAGAAGCATTTGCAAAATATGTTGACGCTAAACATGTTCCATCCCCAAATATATCGTCCCTGGAGATCATCTTCAAGCACACAGAGGCTGCTGGCTTGAATGGAGGTGAAGCTTCATGTGCGTGTTTTATTTTTTTTCCTGCGTATTCCTCCGTGTGTTTTCTCTCAACAAGCTGTCGCAACAGTCTGGAAACAACAAAACAAAAGGAGTCGGTCCATTTCTTCTTCTGCTTTCTACACACGGTGCGCACTCAAGCAAACGGTGCCGGCCAAACTGCCCTTTGTGATGTCAGAAACGGCGCCACTGCCTCATTGAAGGTACTCCCTGGTTGGCGACAACCACAACACTAGCAATGTGTGTTTGACTCCACTACACCCTAAATGCAAAGTTTTCTGTTTTTTTGTCCATCTTCAAAATTGTGAATACTTATGTAGCTGGCAACAAACAGAGGGCTAAGTGATGCATTTGAGTTTTAATGAGTTCCATGGTGCACATTGATGAGATTTTACAAGAAAGCAGGTGGAGCTGGCGAGTTTCCTTTAAAACACTGAAAACAGTCGACTGACCGGAGTTCTCGTCCACGCGCTCCTCCACCGTGTGCTCCTTCTGGTGGACCCACTCGCTGTTGCACTTGAAGTAGATCTGCGTGGCCGGCGTGGCCTTGCAGTACAGGTTGACCGGCTTGTTCTTGACGATGTAGGCCTCCTCCGGCTCCATCAGGAAGGCCGGCAGCGGCTCCGGGGGGTCCGAGGGGAAGGTCTCCGGCAGGTCGCCCAGGCCGATGAAGTCGTCGTCGACTGGCGGAGGGAGGGAGGGAGGGAGAGAGGGAGGGAGGGTGAGACAGAGGGGACAGTGAGAGGAGGTGCGGATTGAAGATGTTGTTTTGAACCTTTTTATTCATCCAACAAAACAGTTTTGGGAACCTGAACATCGCACATTTTTGAAATCGGATTCAAAAAGTCATGACATCATAGCCCCGCCTCCCTGTCAGCAACATCAACGACGGCGGATTACGACGTTACAATGTTCCCGATGGTTTCGTTGTTGTTGTTCAACCGAACACAACAGTGGCATTTTTTTTATTTTTCCTTTTCTTTACCCTCGAGGCAAAGCCTGAGACAGTTTGCTCAAAATTCCTTTGACTTGTCATGGAAACCCAACCAGAGGGACAGTGTATTCCAACCGCAAATCCGCACAGGATTACCCGTGGCGCTCGGCGCCCCCTATCATTTGATATTTCGGAATGTTTACACAAGTGTATTTTAGAGCGTGCAGGAAATTCTGGGATTCCTCCCGGACAGGCAATAAAGGGCTACGTGGATTTACAGAGTGGCCCCTCCAGTGCCCCCCCACCAAACCCCTCCCTCCCTCCGACTGCGAGCGACTACTGCTGAGAAAAGCGCAGAAAGGGTGGGGGGTGGAGGGGAGGACTGGGGGGCGGAGCCACCCGTGGAAGTTCAGAGGTCGACTCTCAGGATGCCGAGTTATAAGCCGATCTCTTCCATTTTCTGCCTCTTTCACTGCACTTTTGTCCCTCTTTCCTCCATCACACACACACACAAGCTTAGAGACACAAGCACACACACACACACACACACACACACACAGCACATCTAATGACCTCAGGCTTTTGGCCCAGTTTTGTGCCATTCCTCGGATACTTCTGCACAAGACAGATACGCTTCCCTGTAATTACAACTCCCTTTCATCTCCCTGTCTTAAATCGCATGCACACACACACACACACACACACACACAAACAGGAAGGAGAAGCGTGCACCGACAAAGCGAGCGCTACGAGCAAGCGCGGCAGCTAACTTTCCAACTCTTTGAAGACGGAGGAGGAAGAGGAGGAAGATCAGGTGGAGGAGGAGGAAGACGAAGAGGAGGAGGAGGAGGAAGATCAGGTGGTGGAGGCGGAGGTAGAGGAAGAGGAGGAGAAGAGGAGGAATATTAGGTGGATCAGGAAGAGGAGGAGGAGGAAGAAGAAGTGGAGGAAGATCGGGTGGAGAAGGAGGAGGAGGTAGAGGAAGAGGAGGAAGATCACCTGGAAGGGGGGGAGGAGGTAGAGGAGGAGGAGGGAGATCAGGTGGAAGAGGAGGAGGAGGTAGAGGAAGAGGAGGAAGATCAAGTGGAGGAGGAGGAGGAGGAGGAAGATCAGGTGGCCTCATCGCCGTCCTCCTCTCCAACCTCGGGGTTTGTCACCTCCAGTAAAGAGCAGATCTATTCTTACCGTCGGATCGGCACGCATCAATTATTCACGAGCTCAAAGAAAGAGTGGGGGGGTAATGGAGAAGGTGGTGGTGGTGGGTGGGGTGGTTACGGATTGAGATGCGGAAATGGAGACGGCGCTGACGGACAGAAACCAGGAGCGGGGGCTGTCGGGATAACAAAAGACTTTATCGGCACCATCAGTAATTCTTCCGTGTCTTCCTATCTTGGTCGTCCGGCGCGGCCACGCCGATGCCTCGCTGTCTGACGGAGGTCGGCCCGCCGGATGCCTGGGAAGCGGCGGCCGGCCGGCAAGCGGGTGAGCGGGTGAGCGAGTGAGCGCACGAGGCCTCGGCTCAGCGGATATCAGGGCACCGCGGCGGCGGCGCTCTAATGTTATCTCCCCTCCCAAACTGTCAGAGATTGAGCTTTATTGCAAGGAAATGAAAGGGGGGCAGCAGCGGTCGGGCCGGAAATCAGTGGAGGGAGGGGGGACAGGTGGGGGGATTGGGTGGGAGGGGGGGATCATATGTCGTGCGTGTGAGACATCGAGGAAAAGCTGCTGCAGATCGCCAGTGGCTGCGAGCCTCTTTCCTGGACAAGCAAACCCCACGGGGGAGGAGACCAGTAGGGCCGGGAATCAAACCGACAACCTTCCGGCTGCGACGAGGGGAACCACCGCAGGCAGGTGTTCTCAGAATCAAAGGAGCATGAAGGAGCTAAATCAGTGGGATTCTATTAAATCTGCAATGCATGAGTAGATCAACATCAGGCCCCTCTGTCACATTTTAGAACCCACTGTGGCCCCACCAGTCAAAAGGTTTGCCCACCCCTGTTCCAACCCTTCCACAGCGGTGACATCATCAGCCTCCTTCCATCAACCTCCACAGACACCAGGCCAGGCCAGCAAGGGTGGCTGCTGGTCGGCGGTCTTCAGTTCACAGCGTTCCAGCTGCAGGTTCTGCAGCTCCAGGTGAGCTCGCTCGCCCGCTCCGCCACGCCCACTCTGCCACGCCCGCTCTGTCAGTCCGCCCACATCATCCTAACATCCAGCAGCCAGCCAGTGGGGGACCCTGACCCAGAAACTGGTGGCAACCAAAGAAGGAAACTCATTAAAGAGCGCGTTAGCCTTGCTTCGCCCTCCTCCACTCCCATTATCTCTCCATCTCACCCTCTCTCTCTCTCTCTCTCTCTCTCTCTCTCTCTCTCTCTCTCTCTCTCCCTCCTGGCTGCGTCGCTCTGTCGAACTGTGAGGTAGCGAGCGAGCGAGTGAGATCTGAAGCAGTCATGAAAGCATTGCCTGCTACCACACACACACACACACACCATAAAAAACACACACAAACACACAAGTGAGCATTAAATGTGCAGAAATCCCACAGAAATCCCGATTCATCAACTGCCAACGTGAGAATTAATTTAAAATTGCAGCAGCTGATTCTCGCCTCCGCCAGAAAAACCTGCCAAAATAAACTCAAAAAACATGTGCGCCATGTGACACGTCGCCTCCTTCCTCTCTGCGCTGAACAAAGTTTTAAATACCTTTATTCCTCTCTGCGCTCCTTCTGCCGCTGCCTTTCATTCAAACGCGACCAGACGACGACGACGACGACTTCCTGATAAAACTGTTTGCAAGGTTTCACCGCCATCGCCGCCGTTCAAAGCCTCCACGGTCGCAAACTTAGCGCTAAGCAACCGACTTACTAGCGTCTTAGCTGCTGTGTGGTGTGAAAGAACCCCCTCTTCTACAACTCTCTGTTGGGAACATAAACAATGAAACAACGTTGATTTTCTTTTTTCCCCCTCTTGTTCGCCGTCGTGCTGCAGCGCTTTGGCTTTAATCAGAAATTGCCGCCGTATTGAGTGATTAAAATTTAATTGAAGAGGAAATTTCCTTGCAGCGCTTTTTTATATTCAAATTGTATTTTGCTCCGTAATTGGGTGAGTTTTTCTAATTCCAACTGTAACTGTCTTGAATATTTTAGGACCCCGATTGAAAAATAGATGAATTTCACATGCAGGCTACGAAGAAAAAAAAGACACAAAGTAAAATTAGCCGCACGTTGGCCTTCGGAAGAAAAAAAGGCTGATGGAAGAATAATACTTGTCCAAACTGTCAGCGAATTCATCACACGCAGAGGGATGAAAATGAAACTAGGGGGGAAAAAAGCTTATTTATAATACATTAACGATGAATAAGAACTGATGGGACGTGGGCGTGAAGGCGGGAAGATCTTGGGAGTCCGTCAGCTGTGGGGGCGGAGCCGCATTACTGAACGGCAACGTGGACGTACATCCAGTCCCGAGAGGCATCGAGCGAATCGAACGGCACGCCAGGCCCGGCTAAAAAAAGAAACCTCGGCGTTACATAAACACACGGAGCAACGTGCGACACCCACCAGCGGCCGGGAAAAAGACTCGAGCAACCAGCAAAGCAAACAGCTAAAAAAAAATGAAATACATTTCGTGCATTGCTAATTAACTCTAGTAGGAAGTCATCTCTCATTGGCCAGGTGTGTTCTGGAAGCTTCTCCTCTATTGGTCAGAATTAGCACGCTGCGGCTCATGGAGGTAAACACCGGGATGACTCACAGCCAGTCTGCACAACAAACACAGCAACAAAGCAACCGCCTACACGCAGTGTGGGAGGGGCTAACGGTGAGAGGGCAATCTGGCGGTGAGTACGAGTTAAAATGCAACAGTCACAGTTTACTACAGTGTTTTCTTTCTTAAGTGCGCAAAAAATTGGGGTGGAATCACGTTTTCGCCACAGAAACAGCTTGCGGTTAGCTACTTTCATCCGCTTTCGGCGTGCAACTGAGCGCAATTGCTGGTCTGGACACAAGGGGGCCTGCAAGAACGCTCCCAATCAATTGATTTAAGTATAATCATTCACCAAAGTCACTGAAAGACTGAAAATCCTCTGCAGGTTCCATCCAGAGCAGGTCAGCGTGGTGAGTTCAGGGCCTCCGTCCTGGGTTTTAGGCCCTCCCCTTCACTCCCCCACTCCCTCCCGCGCTGGTTCTTCCAGACCATAAACACTAGGGGAATTTTACACATTGACATCGTGTGTAAACAAGAGCCAAATTCCATTTTAATCTGGAAGATGAGGCTCTGGATATTGGCCAACAACCTCCAGACCGGGACGGATTTCAGCGTAAACAGGCATTTAAAGGCAGAGCACGCACAAAAAAGCCGTCACGGGGACGAGTTAGACACAACCGCAGTCGGTCCGTTACGCCGGGGGGGGGGGGGGGAATCCGCAGCCGAGGCACAGATGTGAGAAAAAGCTCTCAAATCTGTACATAAATATAAAGCATTGTGCCGTTCACGCCAAGGCTCTGCAAACGCTGGAAGTCTGGAGGAGAAACTGCGCGGAGCACGAAGCCTTGTCGGCGCTTCTTCAAGTGTGTGTGAGAAACACGCTATCGGTACACAACTAGAGACGGTCTCCAGATGGATGCATGCGCACGGGGGGAAAAAAACACAAACAAAAACAAACAATATTTAAAAGTGTCTATAGCAAGGCAGCAATGATTTATGCAGCGTGCAGCAGATCGAAGCGTTGCAGACGCCGCCTGGAGGAAGCTGCATGATTCAAGGACTGCTGGAATCATTTTTACATTACAAGGAGGCTTTCGCCGGTTGTCCGGCTGCGCTTCAGCACCGCCGCAGGCCTCATCGCACAATCAACGCACAATTCTTAAGAATAGTGTGTCGATTTTTTTTCTCAAGCCACTGGTAGATGTTTCTCACTGACTTCTCTCAAACCGGGACTTTGCTGCGCTAGTTTTTTTGTTTTATTTTTTGTACTCTCCCTTTATCAGCTTTCCAAAATTCGGAATATAAACTTTCAGCTCGGCGTTCAAGTGTTCAATAAATGACAGCAGCCCCGCAAACTGTAAATCCTCACTTAACCATAGTAAAAGCCTCCTGTGTTATCGAGCGTCAGCGGATCATTGGCCCGTCTTCCCGCAACGCTACATTTCTTATATCATATTTTTTTTCCCTCTTTGTATGAGGGGGCCGGGACGATAGCGCCGAGGCTCTGACACCGCCGCGCCAGATAAGCCCTGCCTCTCCCGTTTATCGCCGCTCACGCAGATTTATTGTCCGGCGCGACGCTCCGTATCTCCGAGGCCGCTGTTTGCTTTTAATCTGGCCGGCGAAACAAGGATAAATCTTCCTCCACCTTCTTCCCGGCCCCATTGGAAAAAAATATCAGCCCTCATCCATCCATCCAGCCATCCCTCCCTCCCTCCATCCTCTCAGCCTTTTTGATGTGCGCGTTGCTGCCCCCTGTGGTGAGGGAGGTGTTTTTTTTTCCGTTTTTTTTTCGTTTTTTTTAACTCAGCTGTGCTTTTTGAGGGTCGGTCAAGCAGAATAATAATCCACTCAGCCGTCGAGTCAGTTCAAGCGGGATGAATAGGCTGTCAATCAGCTCCGAGGCCAAGTTCCCCCCCCCCACCTACCCCCACTCCACTCCAACGTTAATATCGAGTGAACATTAATCAATGCTAACGACTCCTCTTGGCCGATACTTGTTACTATTGGCTCCACACGGCCCAGCGCCTCCGATCGATAACAAAAGGCCGATTTTAAGAGCAGGATCATTTAGCAGCGCAGCCGAGGCCGCATCGCCGTGCACGCTTCACGTGCACTAAATGCGTCTGCGCATTCCGTACGTCCACAGGGTCCCATAGAACGCAGGCGATTATTGATCAGACTGTGTGTGTGTGTGTGTGTGTGTGTGTGTGTGTGTGTGTGTGTGTGTGTGTGGGGCTGGGGTCCCCATTGACTCCGGCTTGGCCCTTCCCAACTTTGCCCCCCCTCCACACTCCCACCCCACCCCACACTCCCACCCCACCCCACCCCACCACCCCTCCTCCACCTCCACTCTCTCCGCTCGTATTTCATCTCGGGGATCCTGCTGTCGCACCAACTACGTTGGAGGGGAGGGGGAGAAAAATGAGAAGATAAACAAGTGCAGATTGTATGAAGTTCAGAGTCAGGTGGCTTTCAAGGGCCAGTTAAACCCCCACAGCTGACGGATGAATAAACAGTCGGTCAGTCATCGCGGAGAAACTTTAGCCGAGGGTTCGGCGTCACCCGGACTGAACTGCCAGCAGCGTCCCAGCGATGCGACACAAGCACGGCGCCGCCAACCGCAGCACGTGACTCAATGTCACATCAGATTTTTTAGCTGTTTTGTTAGCGGCGGCTGCAGCCTCGCCGAGCGGCCTGAGACGTGCTCTTCCTTTTTCTTTCTTTCGCACAAGCTGCTCAACGTGGAGCTGTGAAGTTACGTCATCCGCGTTCTCTCTCTTCCTGCCACGTCTTTATGAGCCGAGGTGTTTACGACGACGACCTTCTCTGACCTTCAACCTCCTGTCCGGCTGCACTCTGGCACCCGGCAGCTGGTGGTTGCCAGTACCAGGCTACGCCTTGGCCACTGTCGGTCTGTGCAGTCAGCTCGGGGGAGGCAAGGTCGAAGCCTGACATCGTCGTCATCATCATTGCAAAAAAAAATACTACCGTGCTCCTTTTTTGTTTTAAGTGTTTTTTAAAATATTAAATATTCCATTAAATATTGCAAAAGTTTGAAATGATCTTGCTTGACCAATCACGTCGCTCGCATCCGACACCTGCTTTGTGGCTCAGTTCCTCCTCTGCTCGTTAACTTTGTGCTCGTGTTGTTGTGAACTACGTTGCGTTACGCGGCGCTACCTTGTGGACACTTTAATCGCCGGTCAGTAAACGCATCTCTGGCCCTGCCGCGACTCTGGGAGCGACGATGAAGCCGCCGCCGGTCACGGCCGCAGACAATTAACTTTCACTTTGTTTGAAATATTTCACGTTGGAACGGTGGCCCCTCCCCCCTTTTTTTTCTCTTGCCTGCGTAATTCTGCCTTTTTAATTGGCTATTCATTTAAAGAGCCTCCATGCGTGAGATTAAATCTTTCATCCACATATTTTCATTCGGGGATCTATTATTATTTTATCATCCGTGCGCCGCAGTCTGTTTCTCTCCCGCTTCTTCTTCTTCACGCTCGCCGCCGTGGCGGCTGATTGGAGAATGATGCTGCTACTTAGAGAGTCACTCCGCCGGCACCCGGGCGGGAAGAGGAGGAGGAGGGGGAGGAGGAGGAGGGAGGCAGAGAGGCAGAGAGACGGGGAGAGAACGGCTCAGGAGGAGTCGCGGCTCCCCGGGGCGCTGTAGCCGTGATGGGTGAGCTGTCAAACGGCCCATTGTCCAAATTACCCAGCGAGCACCATGTCACCACCCGAGACTAATTTACGGCGCGGCGTGACGCGGAGGAGGAGGCATCGAGCCGGCGGGAGAGACAAGAGAGGTAAAGAGGTGAGGAGGCAAAAAAAAAAAAACAGCCTCAGAAAAAGAGAGAAAAAGCCAATTAACTCCACCTTTTTGTTTTTTCCTCCTGTCTTTCTGCTCCACGGCCTCAATGACAGGTGTCAATATTAATATGTGTCACGCTCAGTGGCTGCCTGCCCACCCACTGTCTGCAGCACACACACACACACGCACAAACACACACTTAAGTGCAGTTTTTAAAGCGGCCTCGCTCGGTTTCCGCCCGTAATGACCACCACCCCCCTCTTCCACCACCTTTTAGCACACAACTGGCACCGCCCGCCACTCGCTTGTCACACGTCACGCCCCTGGGCGCCCGCACAGAGGGTGTCACCCGACCACCCGACCGTCCTCCCGACCCCTGGCCCCCTCGCTGTGCCCGGCGGCTCGACGCGTCGCCTCCCCGCCGCCTAATTGGCCCCGAGGCAGCGGGCAGCCGCCGGTGGAAAAGGCCAAAGGATCAGGATGCAAAACATACAAGTGGACGGCGGCGGCGGCGGCGGCCGTCTCATTAAGAGCGTATGATGAGGACGGACTGTTTGTCGTGATTATAACAGGAGGAGAACGGGGAGAGAAATCCTCACCAGATGTCGCCTTTCCCTGTTGGAGGCCAACAATTATTATTTTTTCCTGACGATAGCGCGTCTTAAAACTCTTCTGAAGTTTTGAAAAATGTTTTATAAATTAGCACAGCTATTTGTCTTTGGCGGATGCAAACAGAGGGCTAACATAAAGACGTTCCACATCTGGGACCTTCACAATTTGGAACTGAAAATAAATTGTGAACCAGACGAGAAAATATCTTGGAAAAGAGAATAAATCTGATTCACGACCCTGTGAGAGAGAAGAGGAGGCTACGCTACCGCTGCAGAGGGGAGAGTAAGCTAACTATGCTGAAGTAATCTCATTATAGCAGTATTAGTATTACTATGACTTACTGTGGTAATCTTGTTTACTGAATTAAAAAGGAGCCTCAATGAAATACGACACAAAATGTTTCCATGTTAGTCGTTCCGATTTAAATTGTGACAAAGACGCAAAACATTTCGCATCGTTCGCTCACACGTCGTGAAGCGGGGCCGCGAACAACCGCCGCGACGTATTTATAATGATTTTCATTTTTGCCCCTTGTTCTTTAAAACGCAGGAAGGAGGAAGGCGGCGCAGAAGCTGCGACAGCTGCGGATGATCTCACCGTCAGGAAGTGCTGGTGATTACTGGTTATTCCGTGGATTCAAGTGCGACATGGTGGTGGTGGTGGTGGTGGGGAGGTTTGTACAACCCACACACACACAATTCGCACAATTCGCACATGCGACACATCCCTGGCAGCACTTTATCTGAAGGACACTGCAGACTGGAAGTGTGTCAGGATGTGTGAGACAGCGTCCCCAGAGCCGTGGCTCTTCTCCATGTCTGCTGCTGCTGCTGCTGCCTGTTCATCCCCCCGAGAGACACACACACACACAAACACACGCAGAGTATTGGCAAATCACATTTTTTCCCCTCTCTCTCTCTCACTCTTGCCATCTTGTCAGTCAAACAGCGAGGTGAGGAAGCATGAAAGGAAAGAAAAGAAGCTCCTCTTGCTTGCGCTCCACCTACATCCACTTCTTTACATCCTGGGATTGGGATGAGAGTTGATGTGGATTTGCCGTCGCCAAACACGTGTGGCGCAGGTCTGCGAGGCTGCTGCCGCACAAACACGCACACGTGTATCTGCCAGTGAGCGCGTGTGCGTCTGCGTGTGATGGATGAAATAATATGACGGGGCAGATGTAATGCAGGCTCGTAAATCTTAGCCTCGGGATTAGCAGAGAGGGAGCGGGATGTGATACATTATAGGGCGAGCGAGCACGCACACACACACACACACACAATCGTGCAGCCGTAATGATGCATGATAATAAAAAAGAGCTGCCTGCAATATGCGGCTAATAGACACGACTTCATATCTGGCCCTGAGGGTTGTGACATGGCACACACACACACACACACACACACACGCACACACAGGCGAACTCACACATGCATACAACACAGCAGACCCTCTCACACGCTGTGTATAAAAAAAAAAAAAAAAAATTCTATCCCCTTAACCAGAAATTTAGCACGGCGCTTTGAAAGCGACAGCTTAAGCGCTGGATGTGGCTGTAATGCTGTTAAAATCTTAATGCCGTTACACAATCGCGCCGCCACCGCCGCCGCCGCTCCACAAACATGCTAATTCTTTACTGAGTGTGCAAATGGCGCCGGGCCGTGATGGGGCGGCGTATCTGTTAGGAATACTGCAGTCTGCCACCCAGTGTGGATTTCCCTGACAAAATTAACTGTTTCTAATAGAATCATTTTCGCCTAGCAAGTCATTTGGTGCGAACGCGAGAGGCTACGTCAAGCTGCGCGACGTCACAGGACGGCGCCGACGGCTACTGGAGGGGGAATTTTGGAAATTGGCAGATTACTGGAACATTACGGGAATATTGATTAAAACCCGACAGTATTTGCATTGTACGCAGTAAAAGCATTAAAATCATTCACCTGTATGAAACGTACAACGAGGAAATAATTCCTCAAGCTCCGCCCACCAAACCCGCAGACCTGACCATCATGTTTTCAGGGTGACTCTCGCAAAGCCGCCCATTATTTAACTTTCACGGCAATGTCAGGTGGGGGTGACCTTGCGAGATCACTGGGGGGTTAAAATCTAGCGCCTCACAGTGGCTGTTGTGAGCTACACCTTCCTCCCAATGGGCTCAAGCAAAGTGAAAAGAGCTTTGTAAGCATTCAGGGGGAAGTGTGAAGCGACACGCAAGGCGGCGGCGGCAGCAGCGTAGCGATTGGCTGCTAGCTCAGGTTTGCAGCAGCAGTCGTCCGTGTATTTGCTGCTCAGCCCGGCCTAAAAATACCTGGATTTGGCAAAGCCGCATCCCAGCTTTTGCTCAAAACGGGAACAAAACGAGTCGTCTGGGCTCCATTTTTCACATCTTCTATTCTGGTGTTGCAGGTTTCCAAGAGGCTCACCGACATCTCAGCCACGCCCCCTCTGCACCGAGCCGATCCACTTCGCTTTCACCTTGGAGCTCCGATACGGCTGCACCTCAGCACGCGATCGATCGCAGCCTCGCTCGGCCACACGCACTCCACGAATGAGAGCGAAAGAGAGTTCACGGCAACGACGTCCCACCAAATCTGACTCTTTTATTTGACAAGGAGAATAAAAAAATAATAATAATCTGTTTACTCGTTTTAAATGAATGACGATGACCGGAGGCAGCAAAATGAGACAGAGATGTAAAGTGTAATAATAAAAAACCCTGCAATAAAGAAAGAAAAGAGGCAGGGAGTGGAGGAGGAAGGATGGAAGGAAGGGAAAAAACAAGATGGAAACTGGCAGCCGGTCAAGTCTTTTGTTTCTGTGTCACAAGTAGCGAGGATAATGGCGAGCGCTGTCAGCGGTCTCAAGTGAAGCGGAAAAACAAAACAAAACAAAAAAGAAAGCCACCAACAGCGACCAGGAGGAGGTCCTGCCGGATTCTCGACTCGGAGCCTCCGAACCCGAGGCGCTCGGACCCGGAATTGAATGCAAGGCGTCGTCACACCTGTTAATGGACGTGTGTAAAGAGGCAGAAGCACTCGGTGGGATTTCGGGTGGTGGTGGGAGGGTTGGGGGCAGCCTGGGCGTGTGTTTGTTTAGTGTGAGTGTGTTTTTACAGGGAGGGGCGGAGAGTGCATTAGGGGGCATCTCTCTCTCCCTCTCTCTCACACACACACACACACACACACACACTGCCGAGCCCACTCACCAGGGGGACGACTGTCAGCCTGTGATTTGCCCCCCCCCCCCCACCACCTCCTCCTCCTCCGCTGCTGAAGTAGGTCAAGCACATATAACACAAGGGCAACGTGGAGCAAACGTGTCCTCCCGCAGCGCCGCCACTCTCCCCCCCACCCCCCCCGCCCTCCCTCCCCTCCCTCACCCGATACCTTGATAGGCGCGGGCGGCGGCCCCCCCGCCGACTCTCAGGCACATCCAGCCACAACATCCCGACCTCCCAGCCACAACAGCCGCCCCCCCCACCTCCCTTTTTTTCCCCTTCCTCCAACACGGCTGCCACGCTTCAGCAGAGCAGATTCCGCCGTCCAGGGTGGAAAGTGCACGTCGCCCGCGCACGTGACCAATTGGCAAGAGACTCGGCAGCAGCATGCAAACAAAAAGTTAAAAAAAAAGTGCAAAGTCTGAAAAAGAATTAAGCGAGGAAAATTGTTTAATAATGGATGCTTTGTGTTTTGTTCTTTATCTCCTGGTGGCGGGAGAGGGGCGGAGCTTAGCGTGATGCAAGGGTGCAACATTTAAGGGACACTCCCAATTTTCAGTTATTTATTAATTTTCAAGCCATTTGCTGGTATAGGCAATTTTGAGCAGAACTAATCCAGTCTAATTTTATTCCAGATCCTTTCTTGGCTTCTTCTCAATCTCCTGACTTAAAGTGCAGAAAGGCAAAAACAAAAACACAAGCAATGTTTAATGTGGCTTATTTTCTTGTCTTTTTTTTTTTTCTTTTATCATTTGCAAGCACTTTTTACTGACAGCATGTTCGAGGTGTTCTGCTTCCCTGGGAAAACACTTGGGAGAAGGTTTAAAAAAAAAAATAATAATAATAATCTGCTTCTCCCAGAACTCTAAAGAAAAGCATGAGTCCTTGTTAAGAACTCCTCCTGCATTCATACAACTGAACTCCACTGCAAGCAAATTACTGCTAAAAGCTCCACTGATGCACTTTGGGTCCTGCTGACCAAGTAGCTCCAGTTGTCCAAGCAATGCAAAATTTATTTTTTCCCTCCTCTTCCGACAAACTGTTAACAAATCGATAGAAATGCACACGTTTGCAAAAAAAAAAAAAAAAAAAAAAAGCTAAGAAACGTACTGCACTAAACAGCAAAATAAATTCCTCTGGCATAATTTGGCATTAGCTTTGTGACGTGAGTTTGGTTTATGTGTGAGGCACTGCTGCTTGGTTGTAAATGAAAGACGTGACTGCATACAACGCAGCAGCGCTACAAACGACCCCCCCCCCCCCCCACACACACACACACACACACACACACACACACACACACACACACACACACACACACGGCAAACTTTCATATTCCGCCCGCTTTTCCTCCGCCATCCCTCTCTCTCTCTTCTGCTTATCTCGCTCCCACCGTCTTTCCCCCCTGCGCAGACTTCACTGGCTCTGACCTTTTCTCTCCGGCGGAACGCGATACTTCCCATCTCCATCTTCCTCATGCATAAATGATCTGTGGTAAGCTGAGGGCATCTGTCTGACTCCCTGCCTGCCTGCCTGCCTGCCTGCCTGCCTGCCTGCCTGTCCGTCCGCCCGCTTCCAAGGACGTCGCTGGGCGATCGCCCCGACTTCAGCCTCCGCACGTTCCCTGTCATCTGCTGGGGGTGGGGTGTGGGGTGTGGGGTGTGGGGGGGGTGGTGGGGGGGTTGCAGATAAACAGCCGCAGATAGCCGATGGCTTCCTGCAGCCTGAGAAGCAGAGGCCGGCCCCTCTCATCTCTCTGACCCCCCGCCCCCGGTGGCAGATATCTGAAACACAGGAGCGACGCGATGACAGCAGGCAACAAAAAAGAAGCCAATTATCTGGGATTTTTTTTCCTCTTTTCTTGTTTTTTTTCCTCCAAGCCGAACCTTGCCGGCTGAAACGGGATTCCCTCCGGCGGGGGTTCGCACTGCTGATCGGCCGGCGCCCTCTAAGTGCTACTAGCGTTTAGCATTCTGGCTTTAAGCTCCTGTAATTAGAGCTCCGCTTCCTGCAGAAATAAACCACGCACACCTTCATCAAAACATCCCCCAAAGTGCTCTTTTGGCAAAGACTCAATCTTGTCAAGTTAAAAAAAAAGAAAAGAGGAAGAGATGAAACGCCCTTGTAAACGGTGCGCTGGCACCATGCATTCGGCTGTAAATTTGGAAATGGGACCGACAACTGTCCTCTCAAGTTCTTCCTGGAGAGCATTCTTTGGTTACAGAAACAAGCCCTCCAATCACCGTCTGCCAGCTCCAACAGAGGAGACCTTTACTTTTTAATCTCGCTGTGCAAACTGAGCTTTCCCCAAAAAAAACCTGATACAGAAGCTGCGTTTCCATGACTGTTTTTCTTAAAATAAAAGCAATATTTCTAAAATTTTGACAAAGTAAAATTGCGATTTGCAAGTGTTTCCATCGAATGGTGTGAAGCGCAAAAGCCCTAATTCTCCTAAAGTCTCGTCCCACAAAAATGACGAGCTTTTGTTCATTTACGTTTGTTTGCCCTTAAGAACGGTTGTTATATTTTTCTCTTTGATTACTTGTAAAAAAAAATATTCAGTTTCCTCCTCCATTCAAACATCTTGGGGCATTTTCACTTGAAATGAACTGATCAACTGATCCGGTACGTCTTGTCCGATGACACGTAAATGCGAAAAAAGTGTTTTCATGACACTTGTGATATACTTCTATATCGATCAAGCTTTTTATTGTGATATTTAGGTTTTGCGCGATTCTCGGGGTAATGGCAACGCAGCTACTGATACTCTCTGTGTATCGTACACCTCAGCCCGCCTCAAGTTTTTAATTTGCATTGTGAAGATTTGCTCAAGGACAAAAAGGTTTACAGGAATAAGTCAGGAGCGGCGTTTTGTATTTGACTTGATCCACTTGAACAGCTGAATAGAGAAAAAAATTGCAAATAAAGGCTAATCTATCCAACGTGCTGCTGCTGTTGAAAATTGGAGACAGCAGTAAACAGCACACAATCCTTCCGGCTTAACGACCAGCAGCCACCAAAAAAAAAAAAAAAAAAAAAAAAATAGTGCAATTTTTTTATTCTCAATTTATCATCATGAAGGCCAAATAAATCATCTAGTAGTTTCCTATTTGTTTCTCTTTCTAAGCCCCAGGCCGACACTCTAACAACATCATCGTCGAAGACAAAATAAAATTTGCTGAAACCATATTTTTTCTTTTCTTTTTTTTTGGGTGGGGAGTATCTAGCGGGAGATTGGCAGGACACCAACAGTCTGAGCAGAGATGAAAAAGGAGTCGGGTACAAATTGAACATCTTTACAGGCCTCTAAAATTCCACAATATTTCCATCCACCGACATCAACCGTGAGCACAACTGAAGGATATTAAAATCAGTTTCTGATGCTGTGTGTGTGTGTGTGTGTGTGTGTGTGTGTGTATACCGCCTCCCCCCGCTCCAAAAAAAAAAAATTCTGACAGCTGCAGAATTCTTCATCTGGCGGCTGAGGCGGGATGAAAAGATTTCTTCTGTGCGCCTCCCCGCCGTTCAAACCCAAATATTTGACTTTGCCAGTGATCGGCAGCCCTTGAAGGCTTCTGTTGGGTGTTTCTTTTTTTTTTTTTGGTAATTCCCCCCCCCTCCACCAGCGACTGATCTCCGTTCTCAAAGCAGGTGTTTTTTAAAAAAAAACAAAAACAAAATTACCACCAGAGACTTCGGGTGAAACCAGAGCGAAGAAAGCAGAAAGAAAAAAATATATATATTATTAACACACATATATCAAAATAAGTATTCTGTAATTTTCCCAAATAGGATTACCACCTTTTGATTGGTAGGCCAACGTGTTTGCCTTCTGTAAATGAGGCCGTAGCTTGAATTAGATTAGGCACGACAGGCGCATCAGATAGCGGGGTGTGTGGCGGCGACAGCGATGGTGGCTGGGTGGGGGGGGGGTTGCGTGATGTGGGGGATTCATGGGGGGGCTTAAGTCGCGTGAAAGTCACGTGTGCGCAACCCCAAAAAAAGCGCGCCCACCCGTCGGTTCGCACTACGATTGCGGCGACGGATCAAAGAGGCGGCGTGCAGGGATGAACGTTTGAAAACTGGACCAAAGGATGTTTGCCTAAAAATGCAATTATCCCCCAGGACGTGTCGAGCACTGGCTGGCCGGCCGCTTCGCATCAGCGCATCATCCTCAGGTTTATTTTCAGACTTTTTTTATTTCACGACAGGCGAGTCCATACGTCTTCCTGTGTGGAAGAAACGGCTGCTGAACATCAAAACGACATAACTACCATCATCATTATTATTATTATTGTTATTATTACTATTATTATTATTTAACAGGAGCTTTGCCAAGAAACTTGTGAGACTCCCTTCTTTTTCTGGTGCCGAGTGACTTTGTGCTTTTTCCCCCCTCATCTTTTTTCTCTTTTTTCCTTAAATTGATCCCTCTCGTGCACATTTGCTCATCCCGTTAAAGAGCATGTAATCCTCGCAGCCGCATTTAAAACATGAAAGGTTTTTCCCAAGTCGACGGCTGTGACAAAGAGCCGCCAGACTGACGTTCGCTGTCGCTTCGTGTTAGCTGCAGATCCTCCCCAAAAAAAGAAAGAAAGAGAGAGAAAGAGAGAAGACCGAGAGTCGGCCTTTGAACATCATGAACGCAAAACGCAAGAGAACTTGCTGTGATTGTGAGAAACATTGTCAGAATTTTTTTTTTCTTTTTTTTTTATAATCGGATCGACAAGGAAACTTTTAATGCGGTTTCACAGCTTGTTAGTGGGCGTTGACACTGAAGTTAGCTCAGCTTTACAGGAAGCTAGCTCAACTCCACAGGAAGTTAGCTCAGTTTTACAGGAAGTTAGCTGAGCTCCACAGGAAGCTAGCCCCTACTCTGGTCCCGACAGGTTGATTTACAGTGTGACCACTCAAGCGAGGGCCGGCGTTGACATTCCTGCAGACTGCTATCATAACTTTTTCTACCTCCATAATTACCGTATGTGGTGCCGCTGAGCGTCTCCGCCTGAAACACGTCAAACTAATGTTCTTAACCAGCGGCTCCACACTTTAACTGTCAGTCCTTTCAGTTCACCGCAGCAGCATAAAAATATAGATCAGCATTCTTTATATATTATAAGGGCCTTGTCATTAGATTAATGACATTTTCTGGAGATTTTTTTCCCCTAGTGGAATAAACTTAATGGCCACCTAATTAAATCCATTTTCGGGTCTTTATTTTCCTGTCTTGGGCTCCAGTGGAGCAGCTTTGCACATTACATTTTGCAGCTCAGCAGCTCAGTTCAGCATATTTAGCCCCGTGTTTACGGCTGCCTGCAAAAAGATTTTGCCTTGAAAATTTGCACATGTGACTGAAATACTGGTATTTCAGACTTCAGACTGAACTCAACCTTGTGAGTTATTCTGCCAATTTTTTCATATAATAGTTCACAATTTTTCAATTTCAAAATGTAAAGATCCCACATTGGACACATTTTTTTTTTCCAAAAAGAAAAATCTGTTTTCTTTCATCTTTAGTTCATAATTTATTTTCAGGGTCGCACAATCTTTATTTTTCATCCTGGATTGAAGTGCAGCAGCCTTGAGCAACTCAGTTATCAGAGAAACTGTACAAATCTTTCAGAAAGCATCATATTTATCCCTCTGTTCAAAGCCCCCCTGTGAAAAACTGTTTTTCACAACATGCAGCTGTCACTTCATACTGATGTTGACATGCGTCATATATGATGAAAAAAGGCTCTAAGATAAGAATGAAGCTGCTGCAGCAGCTGCAGCTCTTGGCTGTGTCATGTACTGTGTATCCCCGCCGCTCTCCTGAATATTCGCCTATATCCTGAGCGATCCAGCGTGTCAACAGCGCCATATTAAAGGAAACGTGGCCCGAGAGGATGCCGCGAGTTTCATATCTGCTCAACATCCCCACAGGATCCATCGCTGCTCGGACAGCCGCACATTAGCTCGCGTCCGCTGCCGTCTTTTGCTGCTAGTTGCAAAATCTCGACTGCGCAGAGGGCTCCTCTATGCATTCAGTGCACATGCACCCGCGCACGCACGCACGCACGCGCACACGCAAGCAGAAAAAAAGTGTTGTGAAGTGTGTTGCTGGAAAATGTAATTTAGATGTGCGACAGCCGGTCGAGACCTCAGGTTTTCATCAGAGAAATCTGGATTTGGTCTCTTCTCCTGAGGTTCAGTTTGCCTTTTCCATTACTCCATCAAATAGGAGCTGGAGGGGGAGAAGATGCACCGCACATACAAAAAAAAAAAAAATAAATGAA
The DNA here is from genome assembly GCA_009823395.1 of Thamnaconus septentrionalis. Classification (NCBI taxonomy): domain Eukaryota; kingdom Metazoa; phylum Chordata; class Actinopteri; order Tetraodontiformes; family Monacanthidae; genus Thamnaconus; species Thamnaconus septentrionalis. Next base: position 6,319,136 of record CM020518.1, read on the forward strand.
AATAAAAAGTCTCATTTTGAGTCAGGATCCCACCGTCGGGTCACCATAGCGATGCAGGCGCAAACACATGGCCAGGTTGATTTATAGTTCTGGGAGGCCTTGAGACTTTTATTTGTGAGAAAAGTAAAAAAATAAAAACAAAAAAACAAAAAAAAAGTGAATAGACAGTGAGGAAAAGTAAAAGCACTTACATTCTTTCATATTCACCCCGTGAGACGAGGAGCGGGAACAGCGAGTGAGAGCACACAATTTGTGCTGAAAATTGCTTTTATGGAGGAGTGAAAGTGAATTTAGTCAGAAATCCTCAGAGGGCTGGTGTGGGAAGAATATGACTTCTTCCATATTATAAGGGAACTCTAATGAAGACCAGGCAGACCAATTAAATCTTCCGATGGCATGCAAACGTGGAAAAAAAACATGCATTGTGGACACTTTGGGGATCGACGCAACAATAAAATAAATCATCATTTTACAGGAAAGTTCGGACGTCAGACTGCAGAGTCGGTGTTGCAGAACTAAGAAAAGTCTGAGATGGTAGAACAGAGGAAGAGGAGGAAGATGAAGATGAGGGAGAAGGTTCTGCAGGGGTGCGAATGGTTGGTGTCTGTATTTGTAGCAGCGAGTTCAGGTATTAAAGAGCAGCTGAGATAAGACACAATTCTTTTAGTATTCAACTGGAGAAAGCATTTAAATTCTCCCAGCACAGCTCAATTTCTAATCTTGTGGAGTGTTTCTGGAAAAATTATGTATTTTTTTTATATTACTGAGGGATGTCACTGTATCAGTTTTCAACCTTCAAAAGCGCCTCGATTCGACCGTGAAAACTCCCCCTAGTGGTGCGTTTTTGTCTTTGACAACCGAACAACCGCAAAAAATGTACCCTAAGAGCTGCTAATACTGTGAGTGGATGAATGACTGCCAAGAATGGAACCAAACAGAATGGATTATTATTGTCCCTGTAACATTTAGAAAGAAACTAAAATGCCATCCAGTCAGTTCATTCCTAGAGTGCACGTTAAAAGCATGAAAAAAGCTCAAATAAATGCTAGAAATTGGTCACTTGCACACAAATGCACAACTTTTTTTGCATGTACTGATTTCAATATTCATTTACGAAACACCCGTTGCACTTCTTTGCCCCCATTATCTGATTTGCCCAATAACGCAATGACTCTTTTACTATGCACCTCTACCTGATGAATTATCATGTTTTGTATGTTGACGTACACACTGCTTTATCAGTAATGTTTATGTCCTGCTGTAAAAAAAAATAAAAAAATGAAAACTCAAAAAGAGGGGTTGGATTTGGCGTTTCCTCACTCGGCAGGTTAATATTTCTCCCAGCCGCAGTCGTGACAGAGGACTTTGTGTCCTCTGCTGCCAGGCTGCGTCGCCGCTCTAACACAACCTCCAGGACCTCGGAGCACTCCGGCTGCCTGCCAGCCAGGACCTGTTGCCAGGCCACCCAGCCAATCAAAAAAAAACACGAAAAAAAAACAAGACAGGAGCGTAAAGTCACCCTTGATTCTGTTTCCCTTGAGCAAGTTCATGGAAGCATCTTTTTTGAAATAGTCGTGTTTTTATCACCAGGAGTGAATTAGCCAATAGGCAGTTTGAGGTTAGCCAGACAATGGAGGTCAATTAAAAACAGATTTTTTTCCTTCCGTCTTGTGAAAAAAAATGTAAAAAAAACTTTGATTGGAGTATCTGAGCGGCCGTGACTCGTCCCGTCCAGCAGCCTGCAGGCTTCAGAATCTTCAGGCGTCACTCCACGGGGTCAGATAAGAGGTCAGGAAGTCTGCCAGCTCCCTTCATCCCTCGACAACACATCCACCCTCATTTCCAGGCCGTCACACGGCAACGCAACACACACTGACCTCCTCCCTCTTCCTCTCAGCTCATTTATTAGTCCCCCACGACCCCCAAGCCCGATGCCAAAGTTAAAAAAAAACCCTCCCGCGTCACTGAACCGTTCCACCGGATGGCCTTGTTTTGTTAAACTTGGCACATGCCTTTGCAAAAGAAAAAAATGGAACAACTCAAGATGCAGCAAGGACGGCAATTCAGTTTGTTTTTTTTCCCGAAAAAAAATCAAAAGAATCAATAACTTGGGGCTTTTTTTCCACCGCTCTCTGCAGCTCGCGCAGATGATGCACCCGGCAACTTCTAATTGAGCTGCTGATTAGACTCGTCCCCTCTGCAAATCCCCGCCACTTCACAGAGCTCATCAGGCACATCTGTTCCCAGCAGCAGCAAAATAAGAGGCGCATTAACAAACAAACAGATAACAATTAGTCACGTTTGAAGTCCTCGGCGGCGACTGCCGGCTCCGCAGCAGCAGCAGCAGCGGCAGCGGCGGCAGCGGCAGCAGTGGCAGCAGCAGGAGCTTCCTGGAAATAAACTTTCATGCACCTTGCGTCACGGTGACTGTGCATTTCCAATCGTACTTGCTGTAGTGGAAGATTCAAAAAGAGTTGGAGAAGCTTTTAACGGACCCGTGAGTCACAAGTCTTCATCTGTTTCAACCTGCTAGCATGCTAATTGCTAAAGAAGGCGACCAGGTGACAGGTCGCTGTTGTGCAGCTGCTATTCTCAGCAATTTTTTTTTACAGGTATATCAAGTTTCCCTCCCCTGCTATGAGGCTGTGCTGCGAACTAACAAATCACTCAAAGCTCTACTCACATGTGGCAAACAATTGGCCTTTAACCTTTGACCTTTACACAAATACTACAATAAACATAAATAAATTAGTTAATGAATAAATACATAAATACTTCCCTTTTGAAACTTGTCACTTTTTTCCCCAAAACTAAATGGATCAGACTTTGGGCGACTGACTTGGTGACTCTAAGGACTCAAAAAAAAAAACCTGACTTGCTTTGGTGAGTTACTGCTATGAACTCCAGAATTGAGTTTGCCAGCTTCGCAGAAACTTCCTGCTGCTGCTACTGCTGCCGTTCTCATTTGGATCTTAGAATCCAGAGTCTCTGCTGCTCCTCCTCCTCCTCTTCCTCCTTCACCACCACCTCCTGCTGCTGCTGCCAGAGTCCAGACACAGATGTAAGAATGTGAGCCGCTGCCAAGTCTGTCAGTCACGCCGCATTAAGAGACGGCTCAGGACACGGCCGCGGGGTCAGAGGTTAAAGCCATTACGAGCTGGGTGGCTCCGCTCACTGACCTCCGAACCCCCCCCCCACCCTTCTTCCCTCCCTCCCTCCCTCCCCTGTCTGTCTTCCCTCCCCTCCTGGTGGAGCGGCAGGAGTTGATAACACCTGCCGCTCCTGGTGGGATAAGAACCCAGCAGGGGGAGGCACAAAAAATAAAATAAAATCACAAGTCAGCGATTTGGAAATTATTTCAACACATTTAAATCTTTAGCTCTGGCTGGGGTTAGTTCCCTCTGCCTGCTCCCTGCTCCCTGCCTTTTTTTCTCCCCATCTTCCGAATACTTTACAGCTGCTGTCCTTTTTATTTTTGATGAGTGAGGGGAGTGGGAGGTCTACTGCGGCGCACTTGCAGCCTTGTGCTTTAATATTTAATGGCCAGTGTGCAGTAATACTGGGCGCAACACACACACACACACAAACACACACACACACACACACACACGCTATAGCGCTGTTCTGGTGAGAGCAGGTGTCGTTGGCTAATGCTAATTGAACTGGCTCATGGGTCAGTAAGCGTTCCTGTTCCCCCAGTGCTGAAGTGGGCGCGTGCACGTGCACACACACACACACACACACAGTCACGGTGTCTCCTGAGCCTCCTGATCTCGATGCTCCAATCAGGGTTTGTTTTTCGTTCCAGGTTGGATCACTGATTAAATTCACAGGAAGTGACAGGAAGTGGCAGGAAGTGGTGTCTGCCGATCAGTCGGCACCACTGACGAGTTTCCGTTGCTGACAAACAACAATAAATGTTTGTTTTGCACACCTACGACTGACTAAAAGCACAATCCCACTTTTTTGTTGTGCTATTTTTTCCCCCCGAAAAACTGCAGGAAAAAGTGAAGAACTCCTGAAACTCGGCTTCCCTTCAGGCGCAGCACCGTCGCTGGAACAATTTATTCCCCAACACGGACATGACGATATCAACTAGACGGGAGTGCGAGTGATGCGGAGCGACACGTGCCGGCGAGGGGTCGCGCAGGCCGACGTCTCATTAAAGTTTGCACGTGGCCTCGCCGCTCATTAGCCCGGCTGCCGTCGTCGCGCAAGGTCCGACATCCAAAGAAGCGGCGGCGCAGGGCGGTTTTTTTTTTTATTTTTTTTTGGAGGGGGGGTGCACGCGCGGCATGTTTTATTCATGCCGGTGAACTTTAGCGACGGCTTCCGGATGACGCTGAATAACAGGGGGAATAACCGAGCAGGGAAAAAAAAATCAGAGTTCTGAGTCCTTACCTGTGTGTGCAGCCGATCCGGCAGGCCGAGGAGAGGTGGAGGGGGAGGAGGTGGAGGAGGTGGAGGAGGAGGAGGGCCGGGCAGGAGGGAGGTAAAAAGAGAGAGAGAGAGAGGAGAAACAAGTGAGAACAAGAAGTGCATTTTGGAAAAACGTGTTCTTTATTATCTCGTTAGAGAGCAGCGCTCTTTGTTCTGTAGCGGAGGAACTTCCAAGGAATTATTAACAACAAGAGGGGGAAAAAAAACTAAAATAAAAGAAACAGGAGTGAGCGGCCGCTGAAAGTCAAACCCAGCACAGTCGAGCATGTAGAGGCGCACAGAGCCACGCAGTTTACAGACTGGGGGTAGTGGGGCGGCGGCTTTAATTAGAGAGGGGAGCCGACCCGCTTCTATTTGTTTTCATTTGCCTGATTTATCCTCCCTTCAGTTGACAGCTGGCTAACATGTCCCAGACCAGCAGCGGCAGCGGCAGCGGCAGCAGCAGCAGCACCAGCAGCAGCCCGAGGTAAAAGGACCCGGCCGACCTTCGGAACACAGCGAATCAGGGCGAGGAGCCGAGCCGAGCCGAGGCCACCTGTTGGCTGGATATACAACCAGCCACGGGTCCTCACATCGCTGAGGTGGTCGGCTCCTTTTCCTTTGGCGTAAACACGCTTTGGGTTCCTTCCGCTGCGACAGCCGGCGGGCAACCAGGTGCATCCAGGCCCGTTCGGGTTTCTTCCCGTGGAATCGGGTCGAGCAGGTCGAGGCAGCCAGTTCGAACAAACGAACCAATAACTACATGAATGGAATAAGCGAAGGAGAGACGGCTGTCCAGGTTTGCGCCTTAGTTCATGTGAATTACAGCCTCTTGCATCACAGTCTTTGTGTTTGTTCAATTAGAGGCGGAGCCTCGCTGGTGCAAAACTGCACCTGATTGGATGATTGCAGTGTTCAGGCCTCTGCTGGGAGTCTCAGGGGAGGAAGAAGATGGAGGGCTGAAGACCTCAGGGCTAATTAGATATTTAGGGGCTGAACTACTCCTCCTACTACTACTGCATCTACTACCACTGCTACCACTGCTACTACTGCTACTACTGCTGAGCCTTAGGGGAGATCCACTGAGGGGGATTCCAGAGGCTTAAGTCTGTCTGGGTATCCCAGAACAGTGGAGTTATACGGAGCATCTGCGAGCGATTCGGCAGCAAAGGAGGAGAAATCAATCAAAGGCAAACATCAGCCCGCCAAAGGAAGAAAAAAAACAAGCAAAAAAAAAAATCACGTTCTTTACTGCAGCAGAACCTACAAACCATAAACTCCAATATGCAGGGGGGTAAATGATCCGAGGAGAATGATCTACACGCCTGTCAGCGGCCGCTCTCGCACACTTTTCTCCCTCTTTTTTCCTCTCATTTTTCTCCTTCCTCGTTTTTTTTTGTACACAAAAATCATTCTCGTTTGCGTCGCGGCGAATGGAGGGGTGGGGGCGCCGTAAGATTACGGCTAATGCGAACACATCAGATTAAAGCGTTTGATGCAGGAGGGAGCAGAGAAATAAAGAAAACACGCCTCGGGGCTGAGGAGAATCAGACGCAGACAGAACAGCACGAGAGCAGCGGCGCCGTATTTTTCCCCTCGTTTTGACTTTTGTTTTTTTTTTCTCAAAGTTTCTGCTCGTTTCTGAGAAGCCGAAAAGTGTTCAGTGAAAAGAGGGAAAATACCCATCAGCCCCTGACGAGTGCTTGTGCATGTGGTTAGCTCCGCTGTTCCTGTCTAATGACCCAGCAGCTGATGGAGGCCCAGGTGGAGGATTTACAGTCGGGCCTGGCCTGCAGGCAGCCAGGAGGGTGGGGGTGTGGAGGGGGGGGGGGTCTGGAACATCAATAAAGGGTTAACCAGCGCCGTTAAGGTTTAAAGGGGGCCAGTAAGTGGCTCCATTAGTCCAGGCTGCCGCTGCAGCAGCGGTGGATGGATGGAGAGCAGAGATCCGTCCACGGCGGCGGCGATAAAGAGACGAGCATCAAATCAAAGCGGCTCAACCTTCCCGTCGCCATTAAGGCAAGAGAGCAGGAAACACCACATCTGAGTCCCATCAGCCAGATCAGCCGCTCGCTGCTCTGATCTGCGGCACCGGGGCGCCTCAAATCATGAACCTGTCGCCGTCTCCTTCTTCCCGGCTTGCACGTGATTGGACATTCAATCCGAGGATTCTCCAATCCAGTGCGGGGAAGTTTAGATTGGAGCCCTGAACGAAATACCAAGAGGTTGCTTCCGTGAGCTGGAGGGCACGTTGAGGGCGCATGCAGGTTCCCAGCCTGCAAAACTCCCGCACTTCAACTCCAGCAATTAATTCCCAGTAGTGCGGCTGAGGCAGATTAAACTGACTTTTCCTTGAACTACCCCAACATGGGAAAAGTCACTTTTCACTTGACTTTTCATTGATTTATTGATTAGAATTTAATACAAGCACAGCCAGGTCTTGGCTCCTCCCACTGAGATGATGATGCCTCCGACAAAGTCTCAGCAACAGGGCCGAGCAAAGTGTTTGATGACTTCTTTCTGGCCCCTACTGATGATCGCCTTCCTTTTTCCTTCTACAGTTGTTTCTTTTTTTCATTACGTAAAAAAATTGCCTGATCTGCAGCTTCTGTTTCAGTTTTCTGAGTCACAGAACATGCAACACCGATCTTGCTCTCGCCGCCGCCACCCCTCCCACCCCCCCGGCGCTAAGTGAAGGTCTCCAGCCGGCACTTTAATAAATGCGTTAATTCGGAGCTCACCGGGCAGAAACAATGGCGGCGCGGGAGATAAATTCCCCAGCTTTCACTTCCTCCATCTGGAGGGGGGCGGAGAGGGAGGGGGAGGGAAGGAGGAGGGGGTGCGACGGTGGTCATACATCAAACTGAGGCATCCCCTCTGCGACTCCCCTGCTCTATGCTTCCACTCGGCACAATCGCACTGCGATTTGGCAAAGGCGGAGCCGAGGTGACGCACGACGGCGACGGCGGCGACGGCGACGGCGACCTGCGTTGGTGAACGTCCAGGAGGAAAAAACAACGTTAAGGAGCTGCGAAGCGTCGCCGCCACGGAGGCTTTTTCTTTGCAGCTGAAGACGTCAAAGAATTCAAGACCCGGCTGCGCTGACAGATTGCGATGCTCCTCCTCCTCCTCCTCCTCCACCCCCTCCCCCTCCCCCCGCTGTGATTGTCCACTCCACTCTTTTTTACGATGGCTAAAAGAAGCCCTGTGGAAATCCTGCCTCTCCTCAACCTGAACGCTTCTATTATTAACTCTGAGAGAGCCGCCAAAAAAATCCTCAAAGGCTCTCGCTGGCTGGCTGTGTGATGGTGGATGAATAGCCTCCTCGGCTAATTACCAAGAGGGAGGCAGAGGTGGCGCCTAGTGCGTGACTTCAGCATGTCCTCGGCTCGTTGCCACGACGGAGCTTCTGTGCGTTTCATCTCGACTTGGTTGGACATATCTTGCCATAAATACAGAACGCAGATTGAAAAGCGGCTCCGCTTTTAGCCGCGTGCACCAAAACGTTTGAGCGACCTCGCTAATTTTCACGATCAAAGTGCATCCGGATGCTGGATGTGCCTTTGATTTTTCCTTTTTCTCTGACCTCCACAGTAAACAGACCCGGCCTTTCTATCTGTAACCCGGCCAGGTGAAATGCACAAAGCGGGCCGGAAACGTTGAGCCACTCAGGGTTTCATTTCAGGTTGCTCAAACCCCCAGGACGACGGTCGCCCGCCCGCTTGCACGGAGGTCCGGGGACGACGGTCGCTCGGCCCCATTAAAAGCAGGCTTTTTTCGGGGACTTTCTCTCTGCGGCTCTGTTTACGCTCCGTCTTCATCCACCCGCCTCGGCCACAATCTGTGTTTGAGATCTCTGATTGAGCCGCAGCGCAGAGGGGTCAGAGGTTAAGTTGCCCCCGCGTCTGGCTTTCTTCAAAAAAAAAAAAACCCTGCCTCGCAAACACAGGGACCCCTAATCTCCCCCCCACCCACCCACCCCACTCCGGACTCGGCCACATAAACACACGACACGCATATACAAAGGACTCAGGTTCCAGGGCTGTTGATAAAAAAAGTGCACGAACCCTCCCTTCCCACTGCCCCCCCCCCCTTCCTTTTTAATGGCTTTCTGAAGGAGGTGAGGGGGGGCTGAGAGCCCCCCCCCCCCCCACCCAGTTTGTTTAAACAAGTTAATGAGTGCGGCCGATCTGATGGGACTCCGGTGCCTCTCAGGTTCTGTCACAGTCTCGGCGCTGCCAGTCAGCGGGACAAAGAGACACTAATCCCAGTTTAGCGGAGCGAGCGGGAGCCGGGGGGGCTTGAGGTGGACGACTTGGCAAAACAAGCCGTTAAAAGGAAGGAAAAAAAGATCACAGAGGTTGGGAAAGTTTTAAAAAGTGCAGAGGATTACCATGAATGAAGCTGGATTTTTTTTTCTGCCCAGAGAAAAAAGTTTCCATAATAGATGACCGTCATAAATTAGTGTGTTTTGTTTTGCTTGAATCACTGAATTTGTTTTGTTTAAGAAAGCTACATTGCGCTTTTCTAACTCTTGCGCGACAGCTCGCAAAGAGCCACCTCGCCAAACTCAGACAAAGAGTGTTTACAGTCAGTCTTAAAAAAAAAAAATCACTCTGCTTCCTTTTTTGGAAAAAGAGGCCTGAGAGCCGCTCGAAGATAAACCACAGAAGAAGAACAGGAAGAAGAAGCTAATAGCTTCCTTCTAATTGTTTTTAAGCGTTCGCCTCCACGAACCGGACGCCATTGCAGTGTTTTCACATCAACAGGAAAAAAAAGATTCTGAAGGATTATGTTTTTTTAAATCTTGCAAGAGTGGTCCACCAGTCGTTTGTTTCTCTTTACCCAAAACCAAAGATGTCATGTTTGTTAGCTAAACAACGACTGAATCATCGCTAAGGACAAACCAGGAAGCCTTTGACAACACCGCTCCACTACAGGACTTACGTAACAATAAACCAGGAGGAACTCCGGCTCCTCCGGCAGAAGGGTGAGTTATTTTCTGAAGGACGGCCCTCCGACGCTGTGTAATGCACGGCGTGTCGCGCCGCGCCATCCGCTCTGAAGTCGTCACCTTTCGCCTGCGGAGTGTCACGGCAATCAAAGCCGTCAAACATTAGCGTGTTTTCTCATCCGCCGATTTTTTTTTCCTTTCCTTGCTTTGTTGTTAAGCATCGCAATGAATGGGCAATGTGACTCAACTTGAGAACTGAAGGAGATGCGGTGGGCGGCGGAAGGGAGGGAGGTCACGCCTCCCGAGCGGCGGTGGCGGCGGGCGGAAAAAGTAGATCCCCCCCGATAAATTTAAAGAAAGAAAAAGAATAAAGAATAAAAAACACCAGCCTGACACACTCTTCAAAGAGAGACAGAGTTCAGGAGCAAATGCAAGAATGGCGGCGAGATCAGAGGAGGTTATTGATTGAGGGAGAAAAAGAAAGGTGGTGGAGGTGAAGAAGGTGGGACGCAAAAAAAAACAGAAGGAGCGGCAGAACGGCGGGCGAGCGGAGAAGCACAACAGCGGGAGTTGAGAGCGGGTTCAGGCGCGATCAGCAGGTGAAGGGGGGAGCAAACGAGAGAGAGACACACACACACACACACACACGCGCACCACTTCGGAGTGAGCCTGCGGTGGGTGATGAGCGCCTCGGAAAAGGAGGAGCGGGAGATTGTTAACGTGTTGCCTGGCAAAGCGGCGGCGGCTGCGGCGCCCCCCCGCTGTCCCCGCCAGTCAGGAGGCATCCGGATCTCATCCTAATGAGTTGTTTACATCCACGGCAGCGGATCAAAACCTCCCCATCGTACCTGCGAGGCGCGGCGGCGGCGGCTGCGAGGCGTCATCGTCGTCGACGCTTCTCGGGCACATCAGGAATCTCAGGATTATATTTTTCTGCCGAGTGCCGTTAGAAACACTTCCCTTCTTCCCTTATATCATCCCTAATTCCGATGACTCGGGTGTCTGGGGAGCAGCGTGGGTCTTCGCTAATGACCCAGATTAATGTTAAGTAGCATTATGCTAATGGAAGTAGCAGGGCCCCTTATTTCCACTTTATTAAGTCGAGCAGCCAAGCTGCTGTTAGTGGAGCGCGACCGCAGAACAATGTTGACTTTTCATCCCCGTCACTGCTCTGAAGAGACGATCGGGGGGCCGCGCTGGCTAGCTGGCTAGCTGGCTAGCTGGCTAGTTCCAGCAACGCATCCAGATCGGTGACTGGAAGCAGCCAGAGACACGTTTTCAGGTTTTCCAATCTGCAACCGACCACAGCAGGGACGTTTTTGTTGAGCTGCAACGCTCCGCTACGTTTCCCAGCCCCTCACTTCGAATTTCATCCAACAATAGAGTCATACGAGGCTTTGAGGAGAAGAAGAAGAAGAAGCAGCAGCAGCGGCGCTGTGGAAGCCCCCGCCAAGATCTGCAGCATAGCCTGGAAATGGAAAAATGGAAAGAAAAAAAAAACTTCTCTACTGCTGAGAGAATTTGAAAAATGTACAAACTTCTCCTGGATCACAATAGCCTGAATATCATTCCTGTGGCCCTCAGTATCTGAGCGGGAGCCCGGGGATCCTTAAAGGCAGAAACATGAGCTGTCAGGATTAGGAAAGCTATTGTTTGAGGCTTACCGCCGCTACGTTCAGGGCCCCATGGACGCCGTATGAACGGCGTCAAAAAATATGTAGCAACATGAACGCAACCGTTCACACTCTCCCGTTCAAACAACAGAGCCAAAATAAATAAACAACAAGCGTGCTTTTAAACTCTAAAAACTTTAAACTCTTTTGAACTGTAAAAATTTGGCATCTATGCAAGAAGTGATTTAATACCTGCAAATGAAAACACTTGGGAATATGGTTCAAATTCGTTCCAATTTATGGTTGTGAACAGAAAGTTGGCAGGTCACAGGGAATTATTAATCGCACCTTGATCCCTGCGGCAAGAGATGGCCAAACACGAAAACAAGGTGGCTTTGGCTGCTGGCGCAGACTTTCCAGTCGCAGCTTGTGTCGATATTGTGCTCATTACACATTTTCTTTGACAATATTTTTCTATTTTGACACCAACATTTATAGAAACATATCTTTCTGGGGCTCCTAAAGCCTTTAGTGCAGGTTAGCACGAGGGAATACTGTTAGCTTGTAAGCTAAAACATCCCTTTCTAGGTGTTCCAATACATACGGTCAAAACACTTTGCTAAAGATGTTAGCGGCTAGCATCTTTAGCCCTGTAGCTGTCAGCCATCTTCAGCCGGTAGAGCTCAGCTTTGAATCATTTACCCCCGGAAACCTTTTCCTCTCGTTCCCACAAACTTCATCATTCACGGTCGGCCTCTCGCCGGGTTTTTCCGTTTCAGTTTCTTTGAGCCACATTGTGTGCAGCAGCTTGCCGCGGCCCCGAACTCCAAACACAGCAGTCGGGTGCTGACGGACGAAAGCAAACACACAAGTTCCGGAATCCACACATGAAAAATCCCGGCTAGCGCCTGCGTGCGATAGTGTTACGGTTTCCGTGTATCCACTGTTTACTTGGTGGCGCGATGTCAACGCCGCTACCCAGACGGCACTGCTTCGGGACCAGCGACGTCAACCCGGGCCGACCTAGCATTCATTTTTCTGCAAGCGGTGTTGATCTACTCAGACGTAACAAGTCGGGGGTTTGTTTTTAAGGTCTCGTCTCGCGGGACGATCCTTCCATTATCCCCTAAACAAGAAGAGGAAGAGGAGGGAGAGGAGGAACCTACCTCCTCCTCCCTCCCTCTTCCCTCCGTCTCCCCCGAGTCGCAGACAGCGGAGCACTTAACCTCGACAGGACCCTCCCCGCTGCTCAGACACAGACGCAGCGTCACATCAACTCGGCTCATATTTAGCCCTGGATATGAAAGATTAATGGAGGAGGAGGAAGGGGAGGTAGGGAGGGGGGAGAGAGGGAGGAGCCGGGTTCTGCCAGAGGCTCGGTGTAACCCGCTCACTTCCTGCTGGAAGCCGTTGGAGCGGCTCTGTTGTTTTGTTTTTTTCCTAGCCGAGGTGCTGAAAGGGAAGGAGGCATCACGCCGAGCTCTCCGCCCCGGTGTCAGTCTCAGTTTACCTTCCCCTGCTGAGAATCCTCCACCAATTATTTGGGCTAGAGCACACACCGCCGTCGCCGACACCACCACCACTGCTCGCTCACCTTCCTCGTAACAAACAGCCGCATCAAATGCGGCGTCTTCTGGGGATCTTTGAAATGAGAGGAGGTACCAAAAAAAAAAAAATTGAATTCCCTGACAATTTTCCAGGAATTCGGAAGGAGGAGGAAGAGGAGGAGGAGCTCCAACGGCACGGAAACAACAACAAAAAAAAAGCAAACAAGAATCAGATGCGCTACCTGATCCGCCTTGAAACCACCTGACCGCGCTAATAAAATATGTAGCGACGCTGTCGATAAACATAAGGGAGGCCGCCGGCGTCTCCTCTTTGTTAAGAGACATATAGTCGGGAGTGAGGTTACACCGCGGGAGAAACTGGAGCTGACTGAGGGTTTGATTTGATGATCTAAGCAGATTACAGGGCAGCGTCTATTCCTTGGAGCAAGTCCGATCGGAAGGAGGAGGAGGAGGTGGAGGAAGAAGAGGAGGAAAATGAGAAAGGCGGAGGAGGCAGCGAGGAGCGTCCCCGTGATGGAAAGCACACAACGAGCTCCACTCAGCACATCAAATATTAAGAGCTAATATTTAGCCCCACCTTTGTAATCTTGTCGCAGGGAAACATCCTCACGACAGCGTTAGTGCCTTTCGGTTTTTGTTTTTTTTGTTTTGTTCCTGAGCAGGCGATTGTTATCAGCGATGCACATCAGGGAAAGAGAAAAAAGCGGGAGGTCGACAGCAGGGCGCTGGTAGGGAGGGAAAGAGAAAAAGCGTGAGGGAGAGGGAGAGAGAGAGAGAGAGAGAGAGAGAGAGAGAGAGAGAGAGAGAGAGAGAGAGAGAGAGAGAGAGAGAGAGAGAGAGAGAGAGAGAGAGAGAGAGAGAGAGAGAGAGAGAGAGAGAGAGAGAGAGAGAGAGAGAGAGAGAGAGAGAGAGAGAGAGAGAGAGAGAGAGAGAGAGAGAGAGAGAGAGAGAGAGAGCACTACAAGCTGATCTCATCCTGCAAAGTGACCCAAAAAAATGAAAAAAAAAAAAAAAAAAGCCAGAGTGGGCGACCTCGCCCTCCTGCTCGGGCGCTTTGTGCCAAGACTGTCGCGTCACAAGTTGGAATGTGTCACATTTCACCGCACCCTGTTGGAGGTGTTGCATTTTTTGTTTTTTTTTGCCACCCCAGTTGTCAATTAGCATCCGGGCCAAAAACACCTCTGATGGCGGCGCTGGTGTTGGTGACAGCAGAACTCTCTCACAGGAGCTCACAGGCTCTGGTGTTTTTGGCTGAGAGGGGAAGGGGAGGGATGGGGGGGCACTGTAAAAAAAAAAAAAAAAAAAAGAAAAAAATAGCAAAAGAAAGAAAGAAAAGCATCGGTCTTCTCTTTCTGCGCTGACAGCCGAGGTTGCAGAGCGTTGCAGGCTTGTCTGAAGCTCGGCTCTGCTCAAAGCCCTGCTGCTGCTCTCTTGTTCGCCTCGACAACACCACCACTTCCATCAATCCCCACGAGACGCCGCAAACACCGCCTCTTTTTTTTTTTTTTTTTTTTAACCCCCTCCTTCCCCTCACTGGGAGCGTTTCGCCTGTTAGCAGAGTCTTGTGAGAAAAACTGCTCTGCCAGGACCGAGGGCCACGACCGGCCAGCTTCAGAGCCAGATCTTTAGCAGAAGGCTAACAAACAGAGGGCTAAACGTGCCAGGTTTTTTTTTTAAAGATCTAGAGAATTTTTGGGGTTGGCTTCATTTTGAGTCCAGGAAGAAAAGTAAACAGATGAGAATAATAAGCATAATACGGCGCTTTTGGACTGCAAACTTGAAACGTCATTGAGGGAATGATAGCATCCGTGTTAGCATTGACACAAACGTGACTTTAGAGCTAGACATGTGATCAATTGGATGCCTTTCCTGCTCTCAGCACGATGCTGAGGACCTGCTATAGGAAGGAAGGAAGGAAGGAAGGAAGGAAGGAAGGAAGGAAGGAGAGAAGGAAGGAGAGAAGGAAGGGAGGGCAGAAGTGAAGAACATCTCTCTGAGTCTGCTTCAGTCTGGAACAGCCTGCTGCACCAGCCGAGGTCAGCTGCTGGACAGATCAGGTTGTAGTTCTGCTGCTGCTGCTTCTGAGTCCGTCTGAATGTTAATGTCTCTATAACCAAATTAGTATTGCCGTCGCACAGGGAGAGCTAAGCAGCCAGGGCCCCACGTTATACATACATACTTGTGTGTGTGTGTGTGTGTGTGTGTGTGTGTGTGTGTGTGTGTGTGTGTGTGTGTGTGTGTGTGTGTGTGTGTGTGTGTGAGTGTGAGTGTGTGTTCATAACCCCGTGCACGCACGCAGCTGCCCTGCCCTACAGGGAGCTGCTCCCTCAGACACATTTTCACCTCATCTGCGTTTAGGGGCATTAATATTGCAGCGGCCGCGGCGGCGAGGTTAAATGGATGACTGGGGCGGCGGTGGGTGCAGAGTTGGGGAGGGTTGGGTGGAGGGTTGGGTGGAGGGTTGGTGGAGCGCGGGTGGGCGGGGGGGCATGTCAGAAGCAATCCCTCCAACATGCCCTCCTTCGGTCCCCTGTGCTAATCCAAAAGGACACCACGGCGACCACAGATATTGCGGCGGGACGCGAATCGCAAATCGCGAATCACCGGCGCTATTAATTCCAGCTGACTCCATCTAATCACGTTTAATTATAAAGGCAAAAAAAAATATTTAAATAATAAAAATTAACAGGCTTGCTTCTCGCACGGAGAGAAAGGACGCTCTCCGGTTTAAAGGCCGCCAGGAGAGCGAACCGGTGCAACGTCTTCACACTCGCTGCTCTAATTAACTCTCACAGAGTCGAGACGTTTTTTTGCAGGTTAAGGGGGATGAAGAAAAACAGGGGGTGGAGCCTAGCAACCGGGAAGTCGCTCAAGCAATCCAATAGGAAAAATGTTTATGAAAGCGTCGTTCAGATTCTGTTTTTCCAGGTTAAGCGGAACAAGATGGAGGCGGGGGCGGGGCTCTGCAGCTCGGTAGCACTGACATCAGCGGGGTCACCCGGAGGTTAACCTAACAGGCGTACCGAGCGCCTGCTGAAAAATTCAAAGCGCCGGCTCACGGAAAGCTCGGCCGCTGCGAGCGCGAGCGGCTCGACGGCGGCTCGGTGGTCTGTTGAGGAGCGCGAGTCATCCGAGCGGCGCACTCACCAGAGGGCGAGCCGGGCGATAATGCACTCGCTGCACTCTGGCCGTTTGGCTAACACCCCTCCCCCGACCCGACCCGACCCCTCATCTCCCCTGAGTCGCAGCCGTTTCGCTCAGTCAGATGCAGATATTCCAATAATTCGGCAAAACAAATCTGCAAACGCCCGTGCTGATTTTCTGCGCTGTGCCGGGTTCATTTTTATCCATCCAGACACTGAGCACAGTGTGAAACTGTCCTCACAAGACTCCCCTGTTCCTATAATCACTCGGGTCTTTGTAGACTTAATCCTGAAGACAATTTCACTGCGACCAACTCATCGTCACGTTTATTTTAGGCAGGTTTTGTTTTTTTTTTTTTCCACTGCTGTCTGCTGCTGATTGTTCCACCCACGCTGATGTCTCTCTCAAAAAAAAAAAAATCCTCCTTTTTCCATTAATTCTTATAATTTATAGACTGGGGCAAGTCATTAAATCAAAGAGGAAAAAAAGGCCATTATAATTGGAATAATGTTTGTCATAATCAGTTTTTTTCATCCAAGTCAAGTGCCGCTTCAGGATAACAACCCGTCGCTGCAACAAAAGATGATTTTTTTTTTTTTTTATTTGGGGCGATTATTTCTGGCACCATCGCTTTGTTTTTGCAGCATCTACCGTTCGGAATGCAAATTCAATTTTCTTCTTTATAAAAAAGAAAAAAGAAGTAATAAGAAGTAATAACCAAACCAAAATATGAAGAGCCGTCCGAATCAGAGTCTCCACTCCAGGAGCATCAGAGATCCTCTCCGAGCCGCCTCCCATCAACTTCACTCGACGGGAATGATCCCGTCCAATCATGGCACGCCTCCACTCAACTCCCGACTATCGCAGCCGACACGCAGCCTAAATTAAAGAGACGCCGGGCCGCTCGGCAGGCCGGCCCTGCCTTTGACGGAGCAAACTCGCTCTCCTTCACCTTCAGCGTTTCACCTCCCCGTCAGCGGGGGCCCGTCTGTCTGCAAACAAACATGTTTTGACAGCGCAGATGCGACGAGCTGATAAAGAAATCAGGAGGCCGACAGTTTTATTGACGTGCCGTCTCCGCCAGCATCTCCGCGTCCATCTCCGTTCCAAGATACCCGCCAGCCGAGCGGCGGCAACGCGAAATTAGCCCTGCCGCAGCGGGGAAGGGAAAGAAATTCAAATAAAAAAATAAAAAGAAAGAAAAACTAAATTGTTCAATTTCAAGTTGCGGGAAGAGTTTTTTTTTTTCCTTCTCCGGACGACCTTGGGACTCTTGGAGGTTTGAAGCGCGCTGAATGCGGCGACGTTCATCGCTGAACGAGTTATTTCTCCGGGGTTTTTTTTTTTCTCCTCTCCAATTCTGTAAACTCGCACGTCATTTCATTCCACGCGCAGTTAGAAAAGATTGTTCGGCGGCTCGTCTCTCTCCACTCGCATGCTGCCAATAACCACGTCGCTGCCGCAGTTCTCGAAGGAACGCGCTGAAACGCGGCGTCCGTCGCCGCTCTCGAACGCGGCCAGAGCGCAGACGGATTCGTGGATGCGTCGCAAAGCAAACACAACTTACAGTAGGTAAAAAAAATCATCCACATTCATTTTTGGTGAGCTGCACCTCAGTTGTCATCAAAGTGCAACAAAACTGCAACTGGCACAAAGGGAAATATGGGGATTTTTGGTTTTTTTGGTCCAAAGCTGCACTGAAGATTTTTTTTTCTTTTTTTTTTTTAATTGGGACGACAAAGAATAAAGAAACTGATGGCACGTTTTAACCTCGGAAGGCAGCGGGGGGGGAATCCCAGCCAGAGGAGCGACGTCACATCAAGGAAGGAATCAAAGCAGAGCAGACGGTTCGGTGGGGGGGGCGCAGGGGGTTGGCTGAGGGACGGGAGGGCGGGGGGCGGGGGGGTGTAGCAACCTTGAAATTATCAGCAAAGTCAAATTTAAATACCCCCCTGAATCTGGGAGGAAAGAGAAACAGACGCGCCGTCACTCCGTCTCTCCACGCTGCACTGATTTGAGAGCAACGGACTGGGGGGGGGATTAAAACAGGAAGCTTCCACGTGGATGAAGGAGACGGAGGGGGTCATTTCTTCTCTCCCTTTCAGGTTCAGTGACAGGATAATTACAAAGACCAAGGCGAGGGGCGGAGGCGGTGCGTTCAGGGGCGAAAAAGGATTTGCGTTCGTTCAGGCCTCCGTCCTGAACTTGAACCGGCCGGGCCGGAGCCTGATGGCTTCATAAGAATACTGCAAGAACACAAATTCCACAAGCTGCTAGTTAAAATAAATATATATATATATATATATATATAATTAATTGTATCTGTTCCCCTGCTAAAATAACAGAAACTAAACTCTGCCATTACCCAAACCAGAAGAATGTTGCAGACCTGAGCAGGAAATCTCCTGCGCTGGCCAGTTGCACCGTCGGCTTTTTAAAAATACCGTGCGGATCAGGCGCTCAGCCGGTGATGTCACTCCAGCCACGGCCCCGCCCACAAAAGCTTCAACCAAAAATGTAAAACGATCCATCGTTGGCTTTTGTGTTCCAATTCTAACAAATGTCCACTGGTGGAAAGTAGAGCAACGGAGGTCTCTTCTTCCCCCGTGCCCCCCCTGGTGGTTGGATGACGTATTACTCGTGAGGTCATTTCGATTACATCTGTGTAATTCTTCTGATGCTTTGGCTGTGAACTGCAAACAAGGTAGAAAGCCGTGATAGACAGAGGCATCATCATAAGCTGGAATTGAAAAGCGGAACTCAAGGCTACAACTGCTCGCAAAGGTTGAATAAACTATTGTGAAAAAAATTATTATGATTGTGATCATTTCAACATTTGTGCAGGAGAATATTATGATAAAAGAGGACTGATCACATTAATTTAGACTTAGTCTGCAATCGTGCCCAGTGACAACACCATCAGCTTCCTTTGGTGCTGTGATTAAAACCAATAATAAAGTCAGACCATGATTACAAGGTTTCACTGCTTTCATCCCCGTATAATTGAAAAAAAGCCTCAGCAATAATTTTTTTTCAATCCTGGTGTTGCGTTCTTTTCAGTTTCTTCACTTTTTTTTTTTTCCTACTTGGTAGGGGTGGATCAAAAAGTGACATTTTTTATTACTTCCTACTTCCTGTACGACTGACAGTGACACGTTCTGATTGGCCAACAAAGGCGGACTTTGATCTTCTGAACGAGCCATCTTGTCTTTTGTCTTCGTCAACCTTCTCTCACGAACTTGAGCGCGATTCGCTGAATCTTTGACGGCGTTCTTTGAAGAGCTTGACGAGGCCGCCGCCCCTCCCAGCACCGCGCCACGCCCACCGCCGCCGGCCCCCCCGGAGGTGAGAGGGGGAACACTCAGGTGGGCGTCGCACAGCGGGAGTTGGGTGGGTGGAGGGATTAGCATAAAAGTCACAGGCACAAAGACGCGAATGATGAATTGCGGCGGTGAAATGAAGACTTCCCAGGCTAGCGAGTCCAGCCGAGGGGGCGTCGGCCAGCCAGTCTTTGGCCGACGCCCCCCTGGGACGACATTCAAGCTCTGTCATCTCTGGCATCCACTGCACCTCCAAACTGGCTTTTCTCTCGGGAGCCGCAGCTTTCTTACACCCTCGATCAACAGCTGGGCAGCACGGCGAGGGTCAGGGGAACACACACACACACACACACACACACACACACACACACACACACACACACACACACACACACCACACACTAGTGCTGGACTTTCCCATGCACTGTTCAGTGCAGTCTGCAGGGGGGGAACCTCCGCTGGCCCCTGGGCCCCCAGGCCTTGGGCCCCTGGCCCAGAGGCTGTGTCTTCATCCCCTGCTGGGACACTCAATGGACTGTGTGTGTGTTTGTGTGAGTGTGTGTGTCTGTGTTAATAGCCAATCTCAGGGGGGGTTCCTGTCATTCAGCCATTCAGCCACCAGCCTCCACGTCACAGGCCGCCGGCCTCTCTCGCCCCGGGCGAGTCATCTGTCTTGGAAAGTCAACCTTCCATCTCTCTCTGTCTCACCCTCCCACCACCACCACTCTGAAAAACCTCCTTAATTCCCTAAAGCTCTTTTTTTTTTTTTTTTATTTCTGACAAAGTCTCTGTCTTAGTTAATATGACATCCTGGCTACTTTTCTTGTCTTCTTCTCTTCTGCTGTCATGGTTTCTCGTCCAAACCAAATGACTTGTTTGTCCCGTCCTGTCCAGTCCATGGATGTATTGTAAGAACTGGATACCGGACTGGCAATATGGCAGCTAGCCGATTTTTCCCAGTGGCCATTCGAGGTACTGCACCAAAAAAAAAATCCCATGGGCCCAAAAAACATTTTTCCCATAGACCGCAATACAAAAATAATGGCTTTTAGAACGGCTGACAGGACGACCGTGACCTGAAACGCGATTCAGAGCAAATTTAGTTTATTCCCAGCGCGACGTCACGACGTCGTACCTGCTGCTGTGTCTCAGCTCGTTCTGATTGGCCTGACGTGTCAGTAAGTGACGTTCTCCAGAATGGTTCTGACTGGCCAAACAGATCATGTGAGTTACCAAAGGCATTATGGGAAGTGACACTACAGCACATGCTGTATATGGGCCCATTAATGCGGAAGTGAAAAACTTTTTCGGTATCTGCGCTGGATTAGCAACTTCATTGAAATGAATGCGCCGCCATCTCGGACTCTGGGCGCCGGTCCAGTCCCAAGGCTTGTTTTTAAGTTTTAATGTTTTTCCCCCATTTGCTGGTCGTCTCCTGCAGAGACAGTTGAAAGCATCCCTCTCCCTTTCCCTCTTTCAACCACTGCTTACTTAATAACGCTCCCAATAAAGTCGACAACAAGGCCGACATCCACCCCCCCTCCCGTCCCCTCCACCATCACCACCAGTCTGATGAATGGGACATCAGGCATCCCAGCTGCCCCGGAGGTGAGCAGGCTGCCCCCGGCCGGGCAGCCGAGTCCGACTCCAGCCAGAGGGAGGAAGTGGAGCGGAGAAGTGGGCGGAGCCGGACCGGCATGCCAGAACTCACGCCAGGCGAGGCTTGGACGGAACAGAAGCGGTGGAAATATGGAGGAACATAGGGTGGGCTGGCGGAGGCGGAGGGGGCGCAGGATGAGCAGACATGGTTTGCTGAGCTCAGGATTTTTTTACTTCCCAAAAAACAGTGGCTCTGTAATTTTTTTCCTTACACGGTGACACGACTCGGAGCCCACAGGAAAGAAAAAAAAAAACCGGAGCCCTGCAGCATTGCCGCACGGCGACGTGCATAATTCACAGCCGTCACGGTGGGCTGGTGTCGCTCCGTGCATTTGCTAGGACTCGCAGGTTTGCGCATGCGACGGGGCAGATGGGGGGCCAGCGACGACGACGAGGCCGCGGTATGAATTCTTAATCCTGCGCGAACAAACAACCGGGAGTCGCACACGCATTAATCTGCGCGGCCGCCCTCATGAATTGAAGAACAGCCGCGATGAGCCGAGCAGCCGGAGGTGCGGCTGGCTAGCTAGCTCGCCGGCAGCCGTCAGCGGGATAAAAAATAAAAGCTGTGACGGGCATCAATTACTGGCAGGCTCACCTTGTTGTTTCCCCTGCTGCCCGTCATAATTATTGACTCGGGCCAAATGAACAGCGCGGCACAGGCCGTCCTGGTCTTGCCAGGCTGCTAGCCGTGCCCTCGATTCATTACGCCGCCGTCTCCCCGTGTAGCCCCGCGTCCGGAGCTGCGGCGCAGATTGCGCGGAAAAGCAAAACCAGTGGAAGAAACAAAAGGCGGCTGAGAGGGGAGAAAAAAAAACAAAACAGAAAGGCTGCATGTTTCCCTGCCGCCCATTAATCTCGACAAGGCAGAGAAAGAGGAAGACGTCCAGGATGAGAAAATGTTACTCAACTGGGACCGTGCATCAAGGCGGCGAGGAGACATATGGCTCAGGCAAAGAGGTGTTGTATCTACATTCACAACACCATTTTTCTTAATCTGAGCTTCCAGGGAGAGAGCGGCAGAGATTTACAGGCGGATAGTTTTTTTTTTCTTTCTCCCCTCGCTGGGCTCTTCAGAAAAGCGTGAGCTTTGATTTTTTTTTTTTGCGGTGGAGTTGCTGATATATTCCCCCAGCAGCCACTGGGTTAGCCGCTTCCCTACCTGTTTAAAAAAAAAAAATCTTTCATCTCCGTCCAGCTCGCGTTCTCTCTCTCTCTCTCTCGCTCTCTTGGCCGCCCGTCGCACCACCAGCACTCGCCACCGGGGAGAATCTTTATTTCCGTGCCGGAGCAAACATTTTTATACATGCAAAACAGGCTCTCTTGGCCGCCGCAGACCTGAGAGTGAAGCGGAGCGTCTCGGCCGGGCCTCGCCGCCCTCGGAGTGAAGCACAGCTGTGTTGAATATTCTCCTTCACTCGTCGGTTCATTCCGGGGTGATGTGATGCCCAGTCAGCCCCCGAGGATGCTCGGCGGTAAACAGGACGAATTATCAAAGCCCAAACACCTCCGTCAGAGAGACTTGAGCATGACCCGCCACCGCTGCAGCTAGATAGCTAGCTAGCCGGGCTAAAACTCTGCTGAACTTCGGCTGCCGCTGACTCGCCTCGCTGAGAAAATGCGATTCCCCCGACGTCGTCGTGAGCGTGGAAGCGGCGGGATTGTATTTCCACAATTACCGTAATCACTGTACTTTGGGAGGCAACGGCTGCAGCTAACCCTGTTATCAAGCCGGGCGCAAATGGATTTTTACGTCAGGCGGCAACTTCTGCAGGATACAAGCCGACCCGGGGCATCTCAACGCGTACCGCAGTGTCTAAAAAAAAAAAAACAGTTTTCCAGGCAAATTTTCCTCTGACGGATCATAAACTGGCCACCAAAGTTACAAAATGATTCAAGTTGGGTCAATAATCAGGGCGTAGATCATTTATGGGGAGGATCCATTGCAACTTTATCATATTTCTTGCTCTTGTACTAAAAGCCAGTGCGTATATGTGTGTGTGTGTGTGTGTGTGTGTGTGTGTGTGTGTGTGTGTGTGTGTGTGTGTGTGTGTGTGTGTGTGTGTGTGTGTGTGTGTGTGTGTGTGAGAGAGGGAGAGAGTGAGTGAGAGACAGACGTGTTTGCTAAAAGTCGAGCAGCAGCACTGTGGACATGCAGGCCAGACTGAGCGACGCCGACAGGAAGTGCACCGCAGTCCGGAGCCGATGGAGGCGCCGGTGGTGCCGTTCCCCGGATTTCCCAGCAGAACCAGTTACATTTGCATTGTACATTACTTTGAACGCGGTGCGACAAGACGGCGAGAGAGGACAACTGGCACCGGCGCCAGAAGGTTGTGGGTTTGGTTCCCGCCTGGGACCCGTTGTTCTCGAGTTTGGAAGACTTCACGCATGGATTGAGCTGCTCTGGTCACACGGGCTGCAATTCTGCCAGGGGTGGTGTTTAAGTCCGGGGAGAAGTCGGAGGAGACAAAGTCCAGCGACCGCAAGCGAGAGGGGCGAGAGAGAGAGAGAGAGAGAGAGAGAGAGAGAGAGAGAGAGAGAGAGAGAGAGAGAGCTCCTCTGTCCTTCCCTAAATCCTGATAATCAGCCAGCGTCCAGTGAAATGGTGTATGACTAACGACCCAAAGCCTCGGCGCCCGGGTCGCCGCCGCCGTCGCTCTATTATCTCGTTAAGTAGTGCAAGCGGCTGCCGCCGAGGTCAGATCTTCACCTCTGTCCAGTCGCGCCAGCATCAATAAACCTCCAGGGGGGAGCGGCGAGCGTGAGAGCCACGTAATGACGGGCGACTGCGTCATTGCCTCGGCTAACGCTAATTAGCGGCGCTAGCCGTCCAGAGTAAACACGGGAAGAGCCGTCACTGACGTCCAGCTGCGTCGAGGTGGCGTGTGTGCATGTGTGTGTGTGTGTGTGTGTGGAGGAGGGGGGCTTCTCACACTCAATCCTTTTCAAATTGACGAGAGGAAAACACGTTTGATGTAAAAGGTCGACTTTTATTCACATGCAAGCTGCTGAAAAGTGGCGAGCGAGACGAGAAGGGAGGAACGCATTTTTGGAAAAAAATACAAAACAAGAAACGGCTCGGAAACACTGACTTCATGTGTGCGTTTCTCACGCAGCCGGCCATGTTTAGCTCAATATGTCAGAGAAATTAGCCATGATGTCAACGACGGATGTAGACTTCAAATAAAAATAAAAAGAACTTGCAACAGACGAGCGTTTCAACGTCATCTGGGACTCACTTGGTTTTACAGCGCAGGGCTGACAGTTTAACCACAGTCGTCGTGACACAGGATACATTTAAAGAGGCTCCGAAAGGCTCCGGTTTGCTTTCATGTTGGGAGAATGACAATAAAAAAAAAAAAGAAAGAAAGACACAGAGGGCCGGAACAGAACCTCCCCCCTCTTACCCTGAAGAAAGAAAAACAACCAAGGAAGGACTTTGCTTGGGAATTAGCGAGGAAACAAAAGAGTACAAGAGGGCACTTCATGTTTAAAAAAAAAAAAAAAAATCCACCATCTTATGCGCCCCTGCGGGCCGAGCCGCGCTCCTCACTGTGCTCGGCACCAATATCCTTTTATTTCTCTGGTGTTTACAATGTAATTTCAGCCGAGGGCTTAACAAGATCTCTGCGCTCGCCCGGTTCAGCTGGGAACAACATGCAACGATCGGCGCTCCTCAACTCTTCCACCTTTTACTCCCACTGTCCCCACTCGTCTTTTCTTCTTCTTCTTCTTGCCTTTTTCCTTTTTTTTTTTGGTTGCAGGTAAAAAAAAACAACAAAAAAAACATGTAGAACAAGAAGAAGAAGAAGAAAAAGTGGCACTTTGGCATGAATGGGAAATAAACGCTGAAAAACTCTGTGTGTGTGTGTGTGTGTGTGTGTGTGTGTGTGTGGTGTGTGTTCCCTTGTCCGAGCTCCACAGAGGTGGATGAATTCTGTGAAAGGCCACATTGTTGATGTCAAGGCCAGTCAGCATCAAAGGGCTGATTCAGGTTGTAGCAGCAGGAGGAGGAGGAGGGGGACCTGGGGGGGGGCACTCTACTCTATATTTTTCCCCTTCTCTCTCTCTCTCTTTCTCCATTGCTCACTCACTC
This sequence comes from Thamnaconus septentrionalis, assembly GCA_009823395.1. Classification (NCBI taxonomy): domain Eukaryota; kingdom Metazoa; phylum Chordata; class Actinopteri; order Tetraodontiformes; family Monacanthidae; genus Thamnaconus; species Thamnaconus septentrionalis. The sequence continues at coordinate 6,343,909 of CM020518.1, forward strand.
ACTCACACTTTTTCAACTTTTCCACTCGGCCCCTCCCTCCCTGAACGCCCCCCTCTGAAAAAAAACCATCATGCTTTACGGTTCCTCCTCATATCCAAAGAACAATATTTGGAGTCAGTGTGCGTTAACCCAGAGAGAGGTCGGGGGGGGGGGGAGCGACGACATGATTCACAGTGTGTGTGTGTGTGTGTGTGTGTGTGTGTGTGTGTGTGTGTGTGTGTGTGTGTGAGTGATCTATCCCTCCTTTCCTTCCCCGCCGACCTCCACTTGACTCATCATTCATTCATGGTTAGCGTGTTGGTCCGGAGGAGAAAGAGGAGAAAAAAAAGAAAAAAAAATCTCGGTTGCACTGCTGGTGTTTTTCTTTTCATTTTTCCACTCAGCTCCGCCGTAACTCAACCGCGGGGCCGATGACACCGCCCGGCGGCCCGTTCCGACTCGGGAGGGAGGGGAGAGAAAAAACGTAGAGTTTATCGAGCTTTCATCAAGTCAAACGAAACGTTTATTTTTTTAGGGAGGTGTGGGGGACTTTTTTTTTTGTCAAAAAGAAAAAAAAGCAGTCAACTTTCGACACCAGGAGCTGTGCCACCATGTCAGGATGGGACTTAACCAGCTTTAATAACCAGCTTTAATGAGCTTAATTAGAAAATCCATGCCGTCCCCATGGCGACGCCTCAACCCCGCCGAACCCGCCGCGACTTTTCCACTGGATTAATGCGGCTAATGTCAGCGAGACGCGACAGTGTGAAACATAGCGGCGGGACCTGAGGAGGCGGGACTGACTGGAGCGTGTATATTGGAGAGGGTGTGGGGGGGGGGGAGGGTTGGCTGGCTGGCAGTGGAGAACAGCAGGACGAGTCGTCACCTCTGTGCTGTTTTTTGCGCTGCAGTGATAACTGTGCGTCTCCCAACGTAAACGCCTCCTCGCCGGGCCGCTGCGCCCTCAATTTTACACACACATGGTACCGACGCGACACGGCAAGTGAATTCGGCGCCCCCTTTAATTTCACCCGTCACTTTTTGCCACCGAGACAGAAAAAAAAGGAAGAAAAAGAAAAAGCCCCCCCGGCCGCCGCCACATCGTTTAATCTCCTCCGACTCCTCTTCCTTCCTTCAGCGGAAGGTGACCGCGGCCACGGCGGCGGCGACCTTTCCCGATAGGCACGATAAAGCCTCGCTCGTCCCCCCCTCCCTCTCTCTCCTTCTCTCCCTCTCTCCGTCTTCCTCTGAGCAGGAGACGGCATATCTGATGACTTCCTTCCCTGACAAGTCCACCCGGAGGGATCCTTCCCCACAAACCGCCCCCCCCCCACACACACACACCTGAACATACACCAGTGCTCTCAGGTGGAGGATGGTGTCATCAGGTGAGGAGGCGGGACCTCAGCGTGACATTTTACGGCGCCCGCAAGCACTTAAAAGCTGAGGCAGACAGTTGAAAAGTGTCACTTTGGACCTCGAACTCCATTTCCCACAATGCAAATCAACTTAAAAAAATCAATGCGACGCAACTGCAGCTACAGCTTGAGGGCAACCCTAGAGGTCAGAGTACCTTCACCATGTTGAGTTCGTATCTGTTATTCACTGGCTGATCAGAGGCGCCGAGGGCCAATCAGGGCGGCCGACACGACGTCCTCCACCACTGAGCTCCACTTTCACCGTCCACCGGCCTGATTCTCTCACCGCTGTGATGAACCTCCTCCTCCTCTCCCCCCCCCCTCCTCCTCCCAGCCCTTCCCAGGGTGCTTTGTGATGTCCCGCTGCAGTCTGGGTCTCATCATTATAAATCAGGCAGTTTGGAGGGCAATAAAACTTTTAAGGAGCTTCTCCTCCCCGGGTTCGGAGCCCAAAGCCTCGGCTGGTTGCTAACAACGGCGACGCTCGGCGAAAGCAACACAACTGCAAAACTCCCTCTTCATCTTCGTCATCATCATCCTCATCCTCCCCCTGTTGCTTCCTGGCAAGCTGACCTCATTTGGATGCTTCTTCTTGCCTCGCATCGGTCAAGGAGGATTTGGAGGAGGCGGCCGCAGGGTGTGGGCGGGGCTGCGGGTGACACGGCTGGTGTAAACTCCTCTTATCACTGTGTGTTCTGCTGCAGCCGCGGGGGGGTTCGGGGGCACTGGCAGTACAACTGTCACGTCAAACTTTGAGTGTGTGTGTGCGTGTGTGTGTGTGTGTGTGTGTGTGTGTGTGTGTGTGTGTGTGTGTGTGTTGGAGGGAACGTTGGGTACGCAAAGGGCAAAAACACAAACACACACAGTGGGAGTCCCCAGAAAGACGCTGATTAGAAGGTTTCCAACAACGACTTTAAGAAGAGAAGATGCCCCCCTCCTTTATTTATATACACACACACACACACACACACACACACACACACACACACACACACACACACAAGTGCCAAAACGCAGTCGCACACACGTACGCAGGCCATGATTTCATTTGGTGTCGGAGGCCTTGAGGGACAGAGGGCTGCAGCTCGCTCGCCCGTCCTCTCTCTCTCTCTCTCTCTCTCTCTGTTCTGCTGCTCCACCCTCCGGGCTCCGGGCCCGGGCGCAGGCGGCGATTAACAACAATAGGCAGAGTGTGCGCGAGTGTGTAAGTGTGTGTAGGGCCCGATCATTAGTGCGGCCGACTTGGTGTAATACAATTACGGAGGCTGCAGAGAAACTGCTAATGTGCACGCAGGCAGCTCCGTCATATGGATCAGGTATTGAGTTTTCCTGCGCTTAATTCACTTTCCAGCACACACACACACACACACACACACACACACACACACACACACAGACAGAGCAGGCGGTGCATTAGTTAGATTAGAGTCGGGGAGGGAAAGGGTATGGGGGGTTGGGGGGGTGGGGGGCGGTTCGGTCTACCGCCGGGGCCGGACCAGATTTGTTTAGTGGTGGCTGTCAATTACAAGGCTGACCCCCCCTCTGCACTAAATGGTTGAGCATCCAGCAGACGGCAGGAGGGGGACAAAAAAAATTGGAAAAAAGAAAAAGAAATCCGAAAACCCAGGAGACAAAAGGCAGACGTGATTGGTCAAGACACGGCCATTTGCTGCAGAGGATAACTAGCGGCGCTGCGGCGAGGTAAACAATGGTTGGTGATCCTGCACCAATAACACAGAGTGCAGAGGAAGCCGGGGAAGAAGGGCAGCGGGACCATCAGTCAGATTAGCGGAGCCGCGCTCGCCACCGGGAGGAGGCCGTGATGGGAGGAGGCGGAGGGAGGGCAAGTTGGGCGACTACTTAAAAGTATGAGATGGAGGGAAAAACATGATTTGATTTTTGCCTACTTTGGGATTAAAAAAGAAAAAAAGAGAGAGGGAGGGAGGGAGGGAGGGAGCTGCATAGCTGCAATCGCTTCAAAAGGTCCGGACCAGCAATCAGAACAGATTTGACCATAAAAGATTTTGACAAAGAAGATGGTGTATTTATTTATTCTATTCATTTACTCCTCATCAGTGGACTGCAGCCTTGGGCAAATTATGCAAAACATTAGCTGGATTGTTTGCTGGATTTTTTTTTGTTTGATTGTTTGAGTTTTATTTTTTTGGAGAATCTTCTTGCGAACTTTCTGAAAGTCGAAAGTTCAAAACACGGCGTACGTTAAAACATTTGTACTTTTCTTAGTTCATTCTGTTTTAGATATTTTAAATGCAATATTTCAATGGACATTCTAGATGGTGTTTTCTCTTTAACTCAACTTGGACACATGGAAGGAAGCAATAAGTGAAGTGAACAAAGAGGAATCAGTTAAAGGGTCGCTAGGACAACATTGACTCGCACAGCGGCTCTTTATCTCCAGTAGCCACACGAACCGCCTCCCCTCCGTGTAAACACGCGGCAGCTGAGCTCGTCGTAACAGTATCACCAAAGTGAGATGGGTGACTTTTAGGAAGTGGGCGGGGGGAGGAGGGGGTCGGGAGGGAATTGAATTAAAACGTCCTGCTCGACTCTCGGGAGACCACCCAGACGCGGCCGCATAGATTTTTCTGCGAGTCGCGCTGCGGCAAATCATCTTTGAAAAGGCCTTTTCACACAAACTCGCTTTGTCGGTTAGTTTTCTTGCCTGCGACGCCACACAGATTTTTTAAAATGTTTTTTCAAAGTCAACAGAGGAGGAGGGGCGGGGGGCCGGATGTGACGGGGGGGGGGGCGCCGACAGACTGCAGCCGTCGCTCCTGGTGGCGACACACCGGTCAGAGTCACGAGCTGCGTTTCCATTACAGTTTTTCGCAAAATAAAAGCCATATTTCTAAAATTTCGACAAAGTAAAATTTCGGTTTGCATGCGTTTCCATTGAATGGTGTGAAGCACATAAGCCGTAATTCTCGTAAAATCTCGTCCCGCGAGATTTACGAGAATTGTAAAAAAAATATTCTGTCTCCTCCTCCGTCCACACAAAACGCGCCATTTTCCCTTGACGTGAACTGGTCACGTGACCCCATACGTCACGTCTGCTGACGAGTAAATACGAAAAAGTGTTTCCATGACACTTTTGCGATACACCTCTATATCGATACATCTGAAAAACCACCTCATTAAAGCGTAAAAACCTTTAAGCCATATTTGAGAGTTTTTTCCAAGTTTAGGGTTTCTATTACCAGTTTTTATTGCGATATTTAGGTTTTGCGCGATTCTAAGGGCAATGGAAACGCAGCTACTGATCACTTTCTGTCCGAGGTTCAGCGCTCGTCTCGTTAGCATGTGGCCGCTCTTGACCCTCCCTGACTCTGTTCGATGAGCAGGCCGACGACTCCACACGCCGGCCAGATTCCCGAAAGCTTCTACGCCTGCTGCTGCTGCTGTGTTGTGTCGAGCTCTTATTAAAACAAACCTGCAAGGAAGGAGTGAGCGAGGAAGGGAGGGGAAAAAAAGAAAAGCACGGAGCCTCTCGTGCCTTCGCCCCGCGGCTCAGTCCACAAGCCGCAAATAACTGCCAACAAGAGAGATGGCGCTCAAAACCCAAACCAGGTTGCGCTGCGTATGTAGTTGTTCCCGCAGAAAAAGCAACACAATGTGGTTCGGATTACCGCATGAATTCCCCCAGAAATTGCACACACACACACACACAAAAAAAGAAAGGGAAGTGGTGAAAGGAGGAGAGGAAGGGGGGGTGCATGTACTAGTCGGCACCGTCTCAAAGCCGGCCGACCGGCCGATCCGTAAGACGCCACGCTGCTCCTCACACGACGCTGGTTTTTATTTCCGCCAACAATGAAACAGCACAAAGGAGCCCCGGAATAGACGAGGCTTGATGTGTGAGAGGCTCAGCGGAGGAAGAGGAGGAGGAAGAGGAAGAGGCACTGTGGCCCTTGTCACCATGTCATCTTGTTCATATGTCCATAAAAATAAAGCAAATAGAAACGTGGCTTCGGATCAAAAGTTTCCCTGCTGGAACCACAAGCAGGAGGTTGATGGTGAGGGGGGCGGGGCCTAGGTGAGGTGAGGTGAGGGTGAGGCGGTGGGGAGGGTTGCCCCACTCCATCCCTCTCCACCCGACAGATCGATTTACCTCACATCAGCCTAAAAGAAGGGGCGGGGGTGGGGTGAACAACAGCACCCCCTCCACCCCCAGCCTCTGAATTATGGCTTCCCGCCGCACACGCTGCTCCAGCCCAGCGTACCTGCAGCGGCACGCCGGCCGACCGGCGTATCAGCTTACAGCCGCAGCTGGCGGAGGGAGCCTCGCCGCTGCAGCGCCCCACGCAGGAGGTCACGGTTTTATCGAGGTCTGGAAGCGGAGAAACAAGCGCCGTGCGTCGCCTCAGCCCAGTTTCCAAGCGGGGGATCTCGTTCCCACCTCTGCTTTTCTCCTCGGCGGCGGAGCGAGAGGAGGAGAAAAAAACAGAACAACTCTTCTTCTTCTTCTCCTCCTTTTTCTTCTTCTGATGATTGTGCTAACCACGATCACAACGTAAGATAAAAGAGACAGAAATCTCAACTTTTCCTGGAAGTCTGGAGTGCTTTTTAAACCACACATCGAGCTAATCTGTTAGCGTGAGCGGCCGTGGACGAGGACGAGGACGCTCGTCTGCACTCATGAGACTAAAAAGGGCCCAGTTTAGACGCGCAAGACTTTCAATCCTCAACTCGACATTTTGGGAGCGCTCGTCATCCCAACAAACATGCATAATTCAACCAAACACACAGCTGGAAGCCTCCCCGAATGCTCCAACTAGCACCACCACTCACCACCACCACCACCCCTCCTTGCGAAAATGCATCATCCTCCCTTTTTCCGCTTTCATCCGTCGGCATCCACCGAGGATCACGAGGAGGGTTTGGGGTTCCGAGTCCAGCCCTTTTTCGTGTAGCGGCAGCGTGTAGGACACGCCGAGACACTTTGAGCTCATTAATAATTCTGACATTTGCGGCGGCGGCTGTCACAAATCCACCTCCCGCCCGCCGTTCATTACCGAGGACGGCGGCGGCGGGAATTAATGACGGCGGCGCAGTGGAACGGCCTCATTTGGCACTTCTCAAACTTCTCCTGCTCTCGCTACACTTTGACTTCTCGGGGCACAAATTGCACGACGGCCGAGTCTCTCTCCCCCCCCCCCTCTCTCTCTCTCTCTGCTACTTCTTCTTCTCCTCTTTTTTTTTTTTAACATGTTGGGAGTCATAAAGTAAAGCCTTTCGCTGTGGGGCTTCTGTCTGGGCCCCATTTAAATGAGAGCCATTGAGCTTGGCCCAGTTAAAGACTGTCTGCCAGTACTTAGGTCACCGGGGACTGATCATGGAGATACGGCACACACACACGCACAAATACACACAAACACATACACACACACGCTGTACAAACACAGGAAAGTGCTGACACCCAACAGCAAATCTCCAGTTGCAGCCCATTACCGGAGTCACAGCAACAAAGAGTGGAACCAGGAGAAGGAGGTCACGCAGTGGGGTGTTTGGGTTGCCGGGAGTTTGGCTGCAGCCGCCGCGGCAGCGCCGGCACATTCATTTTGCCCCCCCTCCACCCACCACCATCAATCCCCCCAACCCCACTTCTTTTTTTGTCCTCTAAAACTTTTCTGGGCCTCCGACTGTGTGCCAACAACAAAAAAGAAGCAACTTCTCGCCGCGGCCGACGCTGATGAATTCCACGGTGTTTTGCCGGGACTTGTACAAAGTAATTAGAGCTCTCCCCTCCCCCAAAAACAGCCATTCATCACGAGGCCTGCGAAACAGAGGAGTGCGACTTCAGCGGCCGCGTTACTCAAAAAACAACCCCCCCCCCCACCACCCTGGTGACTCGAGGTGTGAGGTCGCAGCCAGTCGAGGGGCTTCGGTGGCGTTTCTGCATCGGGAGGCTTTCAATTAGCACCTCGTTTAGCTCAGGGGGGGTTTTTTCTTTACAACAACAACAACAATAACTTCACTGGGTCGGCACCTCGACACACACTTAATTCTGCCCTCTGGCGATGACCCGCTCTGTTTAAAAGTCCTCCCGGCGGCTCCCACAGATAACAGATGGAAGAAAAATGAGGCGAATTATGAGAAAGATTGATTTCCCGAGGATGAATGAATGGCCGGGTTGTTGCGGGCAGATTTATCAGAGGCAGACTTTCTCACACTGGCGGGCTGTTATTCAGAGAGCACTGTGTCTAGAGTGGGGGAGATGGAGGGGGGGTTGCAGACGGCAAGCAAGAAAAACAGAGGCTGGATGTTACGGGTCTGAGGGGAGACGGCGATAAGGGGCGAAGGACAAATCTCCTTCCTGCTTTCCATTTAGAAAAGAAAAAAAAAATCAGCCCTCAAACGCGACGACATGAATCTATAGGTGGAAAACGCAGCCAAAGTCAAACAATCCTGCAGGTCCTCGGCGCGGACCGCCGTTCTTGTATTCCGCAAGAAGAACAAGAGGAGGCTTTGTCCTCTCAGCCGGCCCCGGGGCCCATCTCCGAGGAGCCCTAATGTAAACCAGAGGGCGCTCGCTCCTCCTCCTCCTCCTCCGCCCCCTGCTCCTCCTCCTCCTGTGGCATCTCAAGGCGGACGCAGGAATGGGGACAGAGAGAGGGCGGGGTGGGTGGAGGGGGGGTAAAGTAGAGGGGGCGGTCGGATAAAGTCAATCATTGGAGGCCCGTAAAAAAAAGAAAAAGAGGAAAAATAAGACGGCACAAACATTTATATCTGCGGCCGGGATGCTGCTCGCAGGGCCGCAGCGACCGGCGCAGCTTCCGGAGGCTGAGACAGGAAACTGGGGATGGGGGGTGGAGTGGTGGTGGAAGGGGGGTCCCCGCTATCCAGTTTCAGCCGCCACCGTCCGCTGACATGAGACCGCAGGCCTCCCGCAGCCAGACATGGAGTCGAGGTGGAGAAAGAGAGGGGGAAAACTGACGATCGTGACGAAATATATACATCAGCTGTGGTGCATAACGCAGACGAGGTGATGCAGGAGAGCTTCTGTACATTTGCTTCAGTCACATCGGCGAGTCGCCCCGCCGAGACTCCAGACTCGAGCCGCGGCGGCGCTGAGCACAAGACGGCGGCAAAGCCCCGGATTAAAGGTTTAGCTTCGTCAATCAGAGTCGGAACGGCGGCGGCGGGAAGAGATAGCGAGAAGAGAGAGAGAGAGAGAGAGAGAGAGAGAGAGAGAGAGAGAGAGAGAGAGAGAGAGAGAGAGAGCGAGGGACGGCTGGGGGGAGAAAAAAAACACAACTTTAGGTGATTGCAAGAGCCTCGGAGAAGCAGGCGCGATGCGAGACGACTCAGGTGATGCGAGTGGCGGCCGGTGTCGTCATGCGTCACTGATGGGCTCGGCGTCCGTCAGACCCCGCAGGATTAGCCCGGATCACAGGCGGCGGAGACGGCGGCGCCCAAAGACCATCGGCGGGACGACGATGGCGATTTGAATTCAATTTGAAAATTCAGTTATTTTTGTCTCAAAACGCAAGCAGGCGCCCAGAGGATTTGCTTCCAGGTCAAACTGCGCCTGCTTTGTTTTCGCAGCCGTCATTAAAACCTCATAATACAATGTAAAATTCTATGTATTTGTGTGGCTCTTCGAATTGCTTTTCAATCCAAGTTCCACTTGCAACATCCACCGGCCGCGTTGAAATAGTCAGTGACATCAAAAGCGGGGAAGCCAGAACCGCCAAGATCCTCCTCTGATAAATCCGACACAACTGAGTCAGTCCTGGCTGTAGCTCCCGCCCCCTTTTCCCCTCTAGAGGCTGCCGATTGGTCGGCTCACATTCTAACTGGCTTCAGGTTGAAGCACGGCCAGGCAGACTAGCGGCAATTCCTCATCCATCCGGCTCTTGTACATGGAAAAAAAAAAAAAAAAAGACAAAGGAAGCTGTAACATTTCGTTGCATTTGCATGCGGTTGCATTATCCCTGAGATTATTTTCAGCACTCGGCTCCGGGATGCCTGAGAGAGACGCGGCGCGAATTGTTTACTTTCATTGTATTTGCCGACTGTTGCCGAGCCGAACCTCCACGGCTCACCTAATTAGGTGCGTTTAGTTACCTCTGAACAAAAACCCCACTGTTTCTTTTCCCAGCCTTTTGTGGAAAAGATAACAGCTGCCGGCTGTGGCGGGAGCCAGAGAGGTATCGCAGCCTCTCATCGTCTAACAACAAAATAAGAGAGAGAAGGAAATAATTATTTAAAAAAAAAAAAAAAAAAGGGCCGACTTATTTTAGGGAGAAATTTAAACTGTTGGGGGCGAGCTGCTCCTTGGCCCTGTCGACACGCAACAGCCGAGCTAAACCAGGATAATCTCACACCTGCACGCAGGGCATTGCTGGCCTAAATATTTGTATTTATTTATTTATTTATTTTTTTGGGAGCCGCTTCCTTCATCTCCTGTCGTAGCAGCTCCCGAAGCGCCTCCACCACGCTGCTCCTCGCCGTGACTGCAGGGAAAAACCACTGAGAGAGGACGGCGTTCCCACTGACTCGGCCCTTTACAGATCATCCGCACTTTGAGAGGGTTTTTTTTTTTTTTTTTTTAAAAGGGGGGTTTGCCTGAGAGAAACGGCGCTCCGCTCCCAAACATCCACAGCCCCGCCCACTACCTGGCAAACTCCAGCTTCTATTTGGCGGCGTAATCCTCTTTGCGAGGCAGGAAAAGGCGACGGCGGCGGTTCGGGACATTCGGCATTTGCTGCGTCCACAGATGATTACATCAGTTAAAGTGCCTCTAAACGCCGGTGATTAACGTTTAAACCGTTTCGCCGCGGCGTGTAAATACCTTATCGGCGCGAGGGGGCCGGGGGGATTTAGAGGTGTGTCAGCACGGAGATCAAAGTAAAACAAGAGGTGGGGGGGGAATCAACTCGTTGGCAGTGTGAGAACACGTGCAGCATCCAGCAGCTTCCAGGTTGGTGCTGAACTATTTTTATTTTTTTATTTTTTTAAAAAAAGACATTTTAGAGCAGAATTTAGAAGTTCTTGGTCAGAGTTCAGCTGGTTTTGAATCACCGGTTTGGTTTCCAGGTGGAAAGAAATGAACAGAAAAGACTACAATGCTCCATTGTCTTATTTTCTTTCTTTTTGGGCCTCTATTGTTGGAATTGCTGCAAACAATTGCCACAGTTGCCCTCAAGTAGAAGAGTTTATTATGTCTTTACTTTGCTGCATTTCATTTAGCCACTTTTTTCGTTCATAAGTCCCTAATCTGCAGATAGCAGATGAGCGTTTCATCGTTCAAAATTGACCAAACCAACTCTGCTAATTCACAGTCTGCAGGTTCAATCTTCTTTATTTGGACTCCAAACCTTGAAAACCGAGGTTGTTTTGCACCATCAGACCTCTGAACTTCACGCCCGCCTCCTCCTCCTCCTCCTTTTTTTTCATGAGCCGCTCTGGCTCTGATTTACCTGAGTTCTTTTTTTTTTTTTCTCTCTCTCTCTTTTTAAAATAACATGCCCCGCATTGACTTCCTGTTTTGGGAGCACACAAAAATGCAGGAGGACATTAGTGGTTGAGCACCGCGCGGCGCACGGTGGGGCTGGTTGGGGAGTCATGATGCCAAATTAGAGGGCAGCGGCGGCAGCCGAGGAGTGCGTATGCGTGTGCACGCGCGTGCACGCTCGCACTCAGCGGCGCTCGTGCTGCATGAGAAGGGCCACTTAGCTGCTAATCACTCCTCTCTGGCCCCTCCGGCTCTGTCCTCCTCTTGACTCCTCCAACCCCGGAGCTTCTCCCACCGTCGTCTCTGATCTCCGATCATAAAATCCGCCGTGGTCGGATCGAGAGCCCCGGGGACGGCCGTCCACGCCCCCCTCCCTCTCCCTCTCAGCCTGAGATCCTGTAATCACGGCGGGGATTGGGCGGGCGGGGGGGGGTTAGGGGGGGTCGGGGGGGGGGTCCTCTCAGCGGCCCTTGTGAGAGGCCTGCAAACCTTTCTGAATGACTGACTGCGGCTCTAATGCATCAGCCGCCTCCACTCTGAAGGGCCATTTTCTGGCAGAAGCCGCCATATCACAGGTTGGTTGGGGGGGGGATCAGGTCGGTGCCATCAGGTTGGTTGCCATCATCATCATCATCATCATCATCATCATCGTCGTCGCCGTCTTTACAGTCATTACCAGCCATCATATGAGAGTGGGATAATTGAACGCAGGGACCTTTTACACAATTATTTTCATTTGCTGCCCAAAAGCCTGAAAAACTTGCTCCAATGTGTCCAGGTAATTCCTGCCCCGGTGCACTCACACACACACACACACACACACACCATGAGTAGTGTGGAGACACAGGTCAGCTATTGTGCCTCGGGCCTGTCTGTCAGTCAAGTGGTGCTACTTGCTAATGGAGCGCTAATAGAAGTGAATGTTGGCCGCGGCGGCTCCCCTGCCTGTAGCAGAGAGTGTCACAGGCCGTGATTAATGGCAATCCCCCCTCCCCCCACCACCACCACCAACTCCTCTCCTCTTCCCTCCTTCTCTCCCTCTCTGTCCTCACCCCACATCTTGCCAACACCCTTCCTTCTCTTTCCTCTCCCCTACCGCCGCCACCTTTTTTTTTTTAGTCCTTGCGCTCCTCGCGTCTTCACCACAGCAGCGACTGTGCAAGAAAAAGCAAGATGAAGAAGAAGAAGGAGAAGTGGGAGATGAGTGAAGACCAGACAGGAAGCCGACCTCATTAAGGGACTCTCCTTTTTTTTTTTTTTTTTTTTTCTTGAAGCAGCGAGAGAGACGACAGTAAAATAAACAGGGGGGGCAAACAGTCAAAATTTCTTGGGTAAACCGATCACATCTGGTGCGCGGCAACCGGCGAGAGCGGAGAAGCAGAGGAGCCCCGAACCATCGGGAGGCTTGTTTACGCCCGGATTATGTCCTCACCCCCCCACCCCCCCGACCACCACTCCCACCCGCCCTCACTTGGGTTCCGAGCGTTTGATTGTTCTCCACCACTTTCTGCAACGGCACACAATTACAGCGCGGCCACAAAAAAGGGGGAGAAAAAAAAAATATGCACACAACAAAATGCTGATTGCATTTATTCTGTTGTTGTTCGACTGGTTTCAGGGGTGGAGGAAAAAAAATGCATTTAATCAGAGCCGAAAATTGAAAGACGCAAAAATGTGGAAAATACACAAGATAATGGCAACCAGGCCGCGGTGGGAAAGCCCGGAAACAACGCCGGGATTGTTTATAGAGGTGTAAATGAGCTCAATCGCCCGGCTCGCGTTTCAAATAATCAGAGGACGCTCCCTGAAGAGAAACCGCGACCTTGCAGGTCCTTCTTTTATTTTTTCTCCCTTTATTGTGTTTCTTCCAAACTACGGCGACGAAAACTGCGGGAACAACGAGGGGCCGTCATCCGTCATTGGCCGCTGCTAAAAAAAAATTCCCCGCCCCTCCCTGTCCCGCCCCTCCCGCCTCCTAAAATAACTGCACACATGTATATTTTCTGCCTGGGTAACAATAGTGGGAGAGCATTAGGTGGAGCAGGGAAGGAAACCCAGCAGCCACTTTTCACAGTAATTATCACCTCCAGCAGCCCCCCCCCCACCCAACCCAGCCCGGCTCCGTCCCGCACTGTTTACTCGCTCCTCCACCTTCACCTTGCACCTCGGGGGAAGCATCTCCTCCAATCCTAATTTCCTCCAATTACGTTAAAAAATAAAAAAGTTGCCCGGTCGTGAGCGCGGCGGACGGCAGGCAGCAGGAGGCGCCGCACACACAACGCGCTCATTGTGCTGTTTATTGAACGACGTCAGAGATGGTTCTAATGTTAGTGGCCCCCCGAGGAGCCAGTTGTCAGGCGTCGGAGAGGGTGGGGGGGAGTAAGGGGGGGAAGGGGAGGCTTGTTAGAATAATAACGACTGGAGAAACGGTGGCTTTTACCTGCGTCCTCAGGGGCGGCGCTCAAAAAAGGCCGAGGAGACGTACGGCGTGGAAAAATAGCAACCGCTAACCGCTGGAAACGGTATGGAAGAAATATGCCTCAACTGTTCACTAAAAAAAAAAAAACAATCCTCTGGGGAGCAGATCATCAGAGAGCTGAGGCAGGAGGAATAGGAGGAGGTGGTGGAAGCAGAGGAGGAGGAGGAGGAGGAGGAGGAGGAGGTGGTGGGGAGGCACCGTGGAAAAACTGAACTCATCCCAGAAAGAGCCTGGAGTA
>CM020518.1:7560000-7995000 GCA_009823395.1 Thamnaconus septentrionalis
TCTTCGTAACAGCCCACCCATTGAGGCTCACTTTGGCCACTGCTGCTTATCACTAACAAAAAAAACCCAAAACCCTCTGAAGTATCTGTCAGTCTGTGTGGTTACACGGACCAAGAGTAACCGACCTGATTGAAATTAAAACCACTCCATCGCGTCACGATCGGTTCTGCTTACAGCTCTGTCCTACATGCTGGCGGACTACCGGGTATATCTGGCTGTGAGATTCAACACAACAAGTGACTCAACAAATATTTGCAAGTGTTTAGTTCTCAACAGAGAAAGCTTTAAGAAAAACTCACTTAAAAAAAAAAGAAACGCACCGGATGGGGATTTTTTTTGTCGGTAACGTTACAGGTTCAGTATCAGATCCGAGGCGTTATTTCCTGAGTGGAACGGTGGCGGTGAAGTTCGGGGAGCAGCTGCCCCGCTGGGGATGTGACCTCAGCCCTGAAGTGGTCTGAGCGTGGCTGATTGACGCTATCTCAGCTGTAAATCTTCTGCTGCTATTTCAGCCCAGGGACTCGCGTAGATCTCGCAGAACTTATTTCTCCTGACGGACCACCAACGTTCAGAGGCCTGCACGACAGTCGGGCCGAACTTTTGCCGTTATGAGCCAAACTGTGAGGCACAAGGCAATGGGTTTTGAGTTTTTGGAAATATTTTTTTCCATTTTTTTCTCACATTGAGCATTAGTTTACAGGATGTGATAGCTCCAATATTTTATTTGGTTTCATGTTTCTTAAGAACTTCCTCATCCAATTTGACATTTCCATGATTAACTCTGTTATCAGAATTTAAATCTGTTTGACCAAAAGTAACATTTCTCAGAGATGAAGAACATTCCCAGGGCTGATGCTTTGGCCCACCAGCGGGTTGACTCACCAACATTACCGCCAACAATGCACACATAAGATACATTTAAAAGAACATCAAACAAAACTAGTTACTTACTCAACAAATGCAGCGCCGAAGAGCTTCATTCCGTCAGATGAGATGCTGTTTTGCAGATTCTGCTGGCAGCATGTCGATCAGATGGAGAAGAAAAATGAGGAAACCAACGTGCTGCACGTTCTGTACAAGTAAAATCAGGGGTAAAAGGTTAAACACAGCATTCCGATAACCCAGCTCTGAAAATGGAATATGGCCAAGACAGAAGTAAAATTTCATTGCATGTGCTCGTGAAAACAGCCTCACCTGCCCTGACCCAAAATGGCACCGGACCGAGACAAACTTTTGGACAGACTTCAGTGAAGTGGACGCTTCCAAATCCAGTCTTGTTTAAAAAGATAAAACAACTTTTTCACAAGAAAGGGAAAGGGAAGTACTGTCTGCCTTTGTTTCTCTGATCTCACTGGCATCTTTGGCTCCTACATGATGCAGATGAAGGCGACCTGCTCCCACGGAACCGATTGAATCACTTTCCGACAAAGTAAGCAACCAAACAAACGTTTACTTGCGGCAGCGGCGTGAGTCTCCAGACTGGAATTCTGATGAGGTGGTCGGCGTGACATCGCCGTACAAGAATCGGTTCTGTTTTGATGCTGGTGGTCCTTCATTCCTTGGCACAGTCATTCCTGTCAGCAGGCGTCAATCAATCACCAGGGACATCCGTCTTAATTAAATAAAATATTTAGAAGATGAAAAAAAATTATATTTTAAATGACTCCAGACTACGAGTCTTGTCAAGGAATCTGTTGGTCGGCGTCATCTGCAAAACACATTTTTAGCAGTTGAATAAAAGCGGTGATTCGTTGGATCACCGAAGAAAAATGCAAGAAAATATTCAAAAACAGGAGGAAAAAATAGCCCTGAAGCATCTTAACCGTCACTTGATCCCCCAGTCGCCAGGAGTAGAAGGCCCTGAACGTTACCGCTGTTGGGAAAACCGAATGGAATCAAGCTGATGTGTCAGAATGACAGGAGACCGCAAGAAAACCAGATGGCTTTTTTTTCCCCCTTCGCTGAGTTTGTGAGGCAGCTGCCTGTTTGATGCCACAGGTTTTGCAGGGACTTACGGAATTTCAATGGAATTTTGGTGGATTGTCGTTCCGCTAGCTTGTTGTTCTATCAGTTTTATTATTTCTGAAATGACGAGTTTCACTGTCCAAGTAATTTGCCTGTATTAACTTTAAAAAAAAAGTTTTTTTTTTAGCCGCAAAGTCATTCAAAACCATCTAACTGCACACTACTACATTCTATGAATAAATATAATATATATATTTGTATACTACAGATATTTGCAGATTCAGACCTGCAGCAGCTTCAACACTATCTTTTCAGCTTCTGTAGGCCACGTGGGAAGGCTAAGATACATCCCAGCATTAGAAAAAAGGCCTTTTGAAAAACATTATGAAGCCAAATTTCAGATGAAAGGGGGAAAATCGGAACGAGAGGCTCTTTAACACACATTCACATGCGGTTTTTACGTAACCCCCTCGATATTTGTCCATCCAGGGCTTCGAAACGTGGGGCGATCTGCGCCGCACTTGTTTACTGTTTATACCCGGACCGAATGTTCCTGCCAGTGTTGAGCTTCCAGCCTTCTGACGGAGGAGATACAACATGCCGACAACATCTGCGCGGCGTTCCTAAGCGATCGCTTTATTATTGTGTTTCCTAACATCACATGCTATCTCGTTCAGATCTGAAATGATGAATGGTCCAATAAAAAAAAGAAAAAAGAAAAAAAATGATATCATTTTTGGAATCTGATTTTTTTTTTTTTCTTTTCGGTTAGACTCAATAATTCACTGTTCTCCTTCCAAACAATATTAAACTCTATTGGAGGAATTGGGTTATTAGATTTATCCTACCGTTTTCTTTTTTTCGTCTTCCTGTCAGCACTCAGCCTCACTCAGGCATGAGATGAGTTTAAAAAGAACAAATGAGAATAAAAAAAAAGAATGTGTGGCATTGTGAAAAGTGGTGGAAACTGCAAACTGCATATTTACTTTCACCCCCCTTTCTCTCACCCCAGCCCTCCCCAATCCCAGGGATATACCCCCTACCTTTATTTTGACGGAGCCTTGTGTATTAGGGAGTTCTGGATGACTTGTTGTGTATTATTCCACCCCGGGAGCTTTGAAGGTGCGAGGACTGGCTGCACGTAAGGTCACCACAGGATCTCCCCCTTTAATGGTTGCAAGCTGTTGGCTGCATTTGCGGAGAAGCAGGAAGAGGGGAGAGAGAACGAGCACACACACACACACACACACACACCAGTTGTGCAAGGAATCCCTTTCGTTGAGATGCTGGAAGGAGTCGAGGGCACCAATTATATGGCTCTGCGGCGCGGGTCGCTCTCAAACTGCGTTCCTGTTGGAGGCTTTTTCTGTTTTTTCCCTTGGTCGGCCCGTGTTGTTGGTGACGGGGTCTCCACAAGGTGCCCAGATCCCTTTGAAGCGCTTTTTACGGCCCTCGGTCTGGCACGGCGAGGCCTGATACGTGACTGAAGTGTGAGTCAGAGCCGGTGGCCGGCACTGGCGTTTCCGACGTGCCGGTCCAAGTCACATCTCATTAACGACACTAATAATACCAACAATTAGAAAGAAAAAAACGTGTGTGTCTCTCTCTCTCCTTATATAAATATATTTTTATTTATGGGGATCATTTTGTTCCAGACAGATTCTGTTTGCTATTACCTCCAAAGTGGCCGTCGCATTCTTACAGACTATCTTTTGTTGGAACTCGCACGGCGTTGACTAATCGCCGTTGAATCACTTTCTCCTCCCTTTGGTTCCATTAAGCTGTAGATCAAACGTCACACGACTGGAAGCCAAAAAGTGCTTCAACAATGCTATTAGTATTTATTTATTTATTTAATTATTTTACGGCCGAGGTGAACTAAGTTGACCAAGTTTTCCTCCGGACTCATTTTTTCCCCTTTTTTTTTACCGTCAAGGGGCCGAGACAAAAGATAGGAGATGGGGAATTTCTCCGTCACGGCGTTGTGCTGACCTCCACGCCACCTCCAAATGCAGCGGACGTGCTCATGCTAACAGAAGAAAAAAAAAAAACCCAGAAAAGAAACAACAAATTAGCGATGCTAACTGCATGCTGCAGACGGGGAGGTCCAACCGTTTTACAGTTTGGATTCCAGGATGCTGGATGATCTTTTCCCGACATATCGTAGGGTGAAGGTGGGGTCGCTCCCTGCCAGTCTACAACCTGCAACCTAGGTTGTAGGTTGTAGGCAGTTGTCTTTCCCTCATTCTGTCATTTACTTTTCACGTGAACGACCAATAGTTCCATATTTGCACGTCACAAAACGAGTTCCGAGTTCTGCATAAAACAACCCCCCCAAATTCTCCCCAAAATGCATTTTTCTCCACTTTGAATGTCCTGAAAGAATTGATGGTTTCACCTCCTTCCAACAGTGCTTCCATTGTGTCAGTGCACCCTGCGATAGCCTGGTCCCCCCTTCCCCAGACTTGTGCCCCTTGCTCACCTTTTTACCTTTAAGTTAGCCCACAGGCTGACACACACAAATACACACACACACACGCGCACACACACACACACGCAGCAAAGAGAGGAACTCTGTGTTATTTCGACCTGTTCCTGAGATGGAAGGATGGGCCTCTGACAAGGTCTGCATTTTTCAGAGGGGCTTTCATGTTGCTGTTAGTGGGTGTCCTCCACCTCCACTCTCCTCCACCTCCTCCCCCCACATTAAGCCCTCCCCCAGCCCTGGGACTTGGGGGCTGCACAAGGAGGGCCCCCCAGGCCCACAAGGCCAGTCAGTCCCATTTCCAAGCCACCCTGAGTGGAGAAGCGGAGTCCGGGGCCCAGATGTGGCAGCTGGCCCAGCCACCCTGGAGGTCAAGGTCAGAGGAAACCATGTCAAATTTGCCACCCACCATCATTTTCGAGATAGAGAGATAAACAAAAGTGCCCCTGGCGGGAAGGTGAGGTGTCGGAGGGGTTGCGCAAAGGGGAATAAAGAGGGAGAGAGAGTGTAGCAGGCAAGCCAGAAGGAACCTTTACCAAAACCCTTTCTCCCTTACCCATCTGGCCAAGAGCCCATAGAAGGCGATTGGAAAGAGGAGGTGAGCAAGTTGGAGGGCGACTGGGTGCAAAATGAGTTGTGCGTCACCACCACCACCACCACCACCACCACCACCGAGATCCTTCTTCAGTGCTTTTTCTCCCTCACCTGCCTCTTGGTAATGGAACCAAGCCCATGAAGTTCTGGGACCAGCTGAAGACGCCGCCCCATTGGAGGTTGGCAAGACGGACCATCAAGACGTTTTTAGAGATGCATGTCCCGCACGGCACTGCACTGCACGGTGAAGTCAAGGAGACAAAGTGACAGGGAGACAATTTTCAGCCAAGAGCCGTCCAATCCGCTCGCCTCGACCGCGTCCGTGTTCATGACCTCAAAACACCACAGAGGAAACTCTGTTCCTGCGATTGACAGCTGTTTGTGAAGTGTGTCCGCCAACTCCTCCCCCCCCTCTCCCCCTCTCCCCCTCCTCTGCCCCTCCCCTCCCCGAGCTTGTAAAGTTGCTGCAAGCCGTCCTCGGTTTTCTCAGAGGGACCCTGGGCTCTGCCCACCTGGCCCTCACATTAGGAAACACCTCCCGCACACAAACAACTCACTTTAAAACGGCTTTTCAAAGGCCAGCCTGCGTCACTGCTCCTCAGCGACCAGCAGCAGCAGCAGCAGCAGCAGCAGCGCTGCCGCCGCCGCCACCCACACCGTGTCAGTTCACACACCCGCTGCCCCACAAATCACCCACTCCCACCCGCCAGCTATCCGTCTTGCTTCCTGTGTTTTGCATTTAGGCCACCTATAACATTTAACACTTGAACTTTACACTCGTGCGAAAGGTCAAAAGGCCAAACGAAAGCTTTCAAGTCAGGATATGGCCTTTTTTTTAAATAACTCGTCCACATACAATTTAAAAAAAACAAAAACAAACTCAAGTTGCTGGTAACTTTATGTTCAAAACAAGGAATTCTGTCAACTGCCATGAAGTCCCATACAATATATATATGTGTGTGTGTATATATATATATATGTGTGTGTGTGTACATATATATATATATATGTGTGTGTATATATATATATATATATATATATATATATATATATATGTGTGTGTGTGTATATATATACGTATTGACCAGCTTGAGTGAATTTTAGTTACAAGAATATTTAGAAAAAGCAGATTTAAGGTGTGGTTTCTTCAAGTTCGACCCACCAGGGGGCAGTCAAGATACCTGAGCCTGGCTTTTGTGTTGTTTTTATTTAGGCAAAAAACAATTTAGTTTGTGTGTATGACAGTAATACAAATGCTATATATAAATATGTGTGTGTGTGTTTGTATATATATATATATATATATATATATATATATATATATATATATATATATATATATATATATATATATATATATATATATATATATATATATATATATATATATATATATATATATATATATATATATATATATATATATATATATATATATACATGGGGGAGTGAAAGTTCAAATTTTTCTTTTGTTAAGCACTGAATAATATTTGCTCAATGTTTTCTTCAAACAAAAGCTACTCCAAAAATCAACTTAACAGCTGTTTTTACTCCTTTAAAATAATTTTTGCCTATAAGCGTGACATGTCTATTGTCTGGTACCGGGGCTTAGCCGCTGTGAGCTCCTGCAAAGAGCGCCCCCCATTGGCTGGTGGCGGTACCAGCACTGCTCAGATTGGTCTCAGAACAGGCAGACGTGTCCTTCGTCTCGTCTGCTGCCTGCCCACCCGACCTCCCGTGACTCGGGCCGCATGTGTTCCTTCTTTGGCCTGGAGGGTTGGGGGTTGGGACATTATGTCAACCCAAACAGCTGAACCCCCTCAACCCCCACTATAGCCTCCCGTACACTCTGGGAGGCCGGCAAACAAGGAAACAGCAGCTGGTGCCGCTGACGCATGGCCTGGTGTTATCCTGTGACGTCAAAAGCCAGAGGCTGATTCTCAGGTTCTGCTGCCCGTCGTTCACTTTGAAATCACGCACGGTGGAGGCTAATTTTATGGTTGTCGCACAAGTTTCAAGTGCTGGTTGAGAAGTAGCCGAGTGAGAATTTGCCCGTTTCGATGTGTTTTGGGAGTTTTTTTCTTCACCGAACGACAGCGTGAACAAACAGACGCGAGTCGAGTCTTTGCGTCGGAGATAATGGCCGTGCATTTAAACCAATCAGACGGCGTAAAATCGCAGGCCTTTGACTGACGCTTGCTGCTTGTGTCCCGCCCAGGTGATCCCCTTCCCCATGTCCTGCGACATCCGGGACGAGTGCTCCTGTCGGGACCCCAACGCCGTGGAGAACAGGAAGGAGGGACACGCCCTGGCCCTGGGCTGACCCGCCCCCCCAACCCACCCACCCGGAGCCTCCGCTCGGCCGTCCCGGGACCTGAGTGGCCCCTCCCCCAACCCCTCAGCTGACTCCGCCTCCTCCATCCTCCTCTCGGCCTCAGCCGGTTCCCTGCACACGCTGCTTCACGGGCATACCTCTCCATTCATACTGCAACCCCCGGCCGGCTCAGGCTCCTCCTTCTGCCCCGCCCTCAGCCTCAGCGTCACGGAAGTATCTAGAACAGAGGCTGGAACTCATGAGACCCTCCTCCTCCTCCTCCACCCCCTCCCCCTCTTACTCAAGAGAACTACATGTATCTGCTTAAAGAAAGAAAAAAAAAAGTAACCCTGCAATATCATCATACAACACAT
Organism: Thamnaconus septentrionalis; assembly: GCA_009823395.1. Taxonomy (NCBI): domain Eukaryota; kingdom Metazoa; phylum Chordata; class Actinopteri; order Tetraodontiformes; family Monacanthidae; genus Thamnaconus; species Thamnaconus septentrionalis. Next base: position 7,567,733 of record CM020518.1, read on the forward strand.
ATAAGCAGCAGCGGAGAAGAAAAAAAAAATAGTAAATATATGAAACAGACATTTTTGTTTTTTTGAAAGGGATATTTAAACAAAAAAAAAGGAAAAAAAAACAACAACAAAGAACCGAAAAAGCAAAGCGAAAAACATAACCAAGCGTAGGTAGCATGCCTTTTGTTGGGTTTCTGTGCTGACTTGAGTGTCTCCGTTCCTGAGCTCGGCTCTACAATCACACGGTTGAACCAAAGGTGAATGGAAAAACGGTGGGAGAGTCCGTCCATGTTTTTGCAAATATGAAGGGGATCACGGCTCAGAGTAATTCCTCGGACACAATGAAGGCGTGTTGAAGACTTAGTTTGTTCTTTTTTTTTTTTTTCTTATTTTCTTTCTTTTTTTTTCTTAAAGAAAGGGGCCACTGGTCTGTGCTTTAGTCTGTTCCTTCCTTCTGTTTTGGCTTTTCCAGCTGGTCCGACATTCTGCGTCTCTATCTGTGTCCCTTTTCCACTGCGGTGTGTTTCTTCACAGGCACATTCAGAGGCCGGAGAGGTTCTATTCCGAGCGTGGCGGGAAGCGAGACGGTCGGGGAGAAAAAAAAAAAAAAAAAAAAAGGTCCAAAAGAAAATGTGCACACAGACACACACCACACGACCGAGACGTCAGCCTGCTCCACAATAACACTATTTCCTCAAATTTTATACTTAGTGCAAACTCCTGAATGAAAACCTGTTTTGTTGTTTTAATACCCCGGCATGGCTTCTGCTACCGTGTTTGCTGCTACTCATCATCTCCACGACATCAATACAATATCTCTACTGGGTCCAGACGACCGTGTCTGCCTCTGCTGCTTACAGTACCTCCTCAAAGCATCCACATCACACTCTTTATCTGCCGTAGAAACCTTGTCAAAAGCTTCGAGCGTTCAGAGAGAGAGAGAGAGAGAGAGAGAGAGAGAGAGAGAATGCACTAAGAACTTTACAAAAAAAAAACAGACGAACAAAACCCAGAACCTCGCTCACTTTACTCATCGTCTCCCTTCGAGCCCCATCAACAACCATCGGCCAATGCAACACGACTTCAGCAGACCAAGACTTAAAGAATGTCAGCGATAACACCTCACTACGGGTCGGAGGGGGGCGGTTCCACTCTCGGTTCTGACTCCTCCCTCACGGCGCTCGACGGCGTTCACATTTTGGTTTCGGGGGCCGAGAGTGAAACCGTCTGCCTGCCCCGTTTGGAATGTAGTCAACACTTTGTCGATGTTCTTTTGTTAATTCTTTTTTTTTTTTTTTTAATTTTTCCATCTTGCTTTGTTGCGTTGCACAGTCACAAAAACACACCAACACACAATCTCACACACACACACACTCAAGCGAGAGAGTAAAGGGGGCTGGATGGATGAGTTCAGATGATGAGAGGGATTATCTCACACACACACACACACATACACACACACATAATAGGGCAACAAATGCATCCGCGTGGCTCCACTTGACATTTGGATGTACTGTACATGTCAGACACAGCGAATGCAACATGAACAACCCCCTCCCCCCGCTCCCCAACCATAACCTTCATAGTTTTGTTTCTGCTAGCGTTTAGCGTTAGCTCGATGCGTTGGTCTCTGCAGTAAAAAGTGCACTTGGTCGTTCCCACCAGCACTTTTCAGTATTGTGAACCCGAATCAGTCCCGACATGTCGACTTTGTTTTTTTCATTTTAATTCTTACCTATTTTTTATTTTACTATTTTAAAGCTGCTGCAATAGCTTTGAGTTTTTTTTGTCGCTCCTCGTTTCAACCATGCGCGCCGTAGAACTCCACTTCCTGTTCGGCTGAAACCGCTGCGACGGCCGCGAGCGTCGGTAGGCTTTTCATTCTATCACCGCAACAAAAGGTATTATTTTCCATTATATAAACGCTTATGAACTCAATAAATGTGTAAGTGTACAACATGTTGATAGAGAGGAGCGGCGTCCACGAGCAGTTTTTCATTTTTTCTCGCCGCGCTCAAATTCATGCATATCGTTTTTGTTTTCTGTTTTTTTTTTTTTATACACAGCGTCACAAACAGTGTTTTTACTATTGACCTCAGTTACTGCACTTTTTTTTTTTCTTTCTTTTAAGTTGTCATGTAAGAAGAAAGAAGTATATACCTGTCAGAAAATGTCAAGAAGCTGCTGCTATCATCGGCACGATGCTCTGAAAGCGAGTGCGCGACGCTCCGAGTCTTTGCCTCCCTCTTGTGCTCCCAGCTCCACTCTTTCTGTTTTTCATGTACAGCCAACACATTCTCTTCCCTCTCTCACACAATGTTCGCTCTAAACGGCGACGTAGGGAGGAACCGTCGCCGCGCAACCAGCCGGAAACGCAGAAAAATAGAGGATGCACCTTGTCGCGCTGTCGCTCGTATTTGGGGGTCGTACCGTCTGGTGGATACGGCAAGAAGAGTCAAAAGCATCCAATGAGTGACTTGAAGCTAACTGACCTGTAAATTCCAAACTTTAGTGCAGAACGCATCAACGGAGTCGATCACTTTGCAAAAGAAAGTAGATTGCACCACTTAAAATCTGAAATCTCAAAAAAGTCCAACAACTACGACTCGTTCAAGAGATCCACTCTAGTGTGCGTGGTGCTCTTTCAAACACTTGATTGAAAAAAAACAATGTGGATCAGCTTTGTGAGTTGTTTGTCCAGGGAGATTTTCCACATATTCCTACAAACAACAACAAAAAAGAGAGAAAGAAATCCCCTCTTAAGAGATTCCGTAACCCGAGTGCGACTCTGTAAATATCTGGCGGAGGGAAAATCTGCCACTGACACCAAACCGTTTTAGCCACTCTCCGCAAAACCGACCAAAAAACAGCGTCACCACTTTCACACAAAACCCAACCACACACCGTCGCCGTCACCAAAAAAACGAAAAGGAAAGGGCCGCAGAATCAAGCTGCTACCAGACAAGGTACCTGGAAGCTAGTTAGCCAGCTAGCAGCGCTAACTGATGGAAGGAGTTGTGCATCGGATGAAGACGTCACCTCTCTACTGTAGTCACCACAGGATCCCTTTGCTGTACCTCATGCCTGTAACGTTTGCTGCTTCTATACATATATATATTATTTTTTTGGTATTTTTTTTAGTGACTTTTTTTCCTTGTTTTGCGTCTCATAACGATGGTGTAAATAGTAGAACTATTTATTGAGAGTGTTATACTTTTTTAAGTTATATTTAATGTCCATGTAACTTATTTTTTACATTGATCGTATATACGAGAGGAGATTCAAAAAAATGAAGAAAAAGAAACAAAAAGATAAGGCAACACATCCATCAATTGTGAGTCAAAACTGCCATTGTGTCGCCCCGTCATGATGATTTTCTTTTTGTAATGTACCCGGACACACGGCGCAGTGCACAGCCATCTTCTCTCTACCTAACCAGAATGTAAACTTCTTCTTTTTTTTTTTGGTTTGTTTATTGTTTTGTTCGTGCCGTCTTATTGTTCTTCTCTGTTTTGATTTGTTTTTGTTTTTTTTAACGGATGCATTAATCGGGAGGGATGTGCGATAGAAAAAATAGCTGCGTACATACATACGCAGCAAACAGCGTTTCAAGATGGGAGAGCGGTGAAAGAAGAGGGGCCGGGCGGGAGTCGTAGCCGTCTGAGGGTCGACGTGAAGGCAGGCGGAGGTCAGGAGGCGGCGGCGGCGGTGGCGGCGGCGGCGCCCCAGATTAAGTGCTCCGGGGTGGGGGAGGAGGTGAGGTGAGGAGGGTGGTTGGTGCTTTTCCTGGCCCGTCCCGCTGTTTGCCCAGGTGTAACGGTGTGTACTCACAGTGGAGGCAGGGGCGGCCCTGCGCTGACTGGCAACACGCTGAAGGTCCCCGCCCCCCCCCCACCTCCACACACTGCCTCATCTGTCACTGTCAGGTGCTGAGCCTGCTCCAGGGTCCAGTCGGCCCGGCGAAAAATCAAACCAGAGTGGATGTTTGCCCAGCTTAGGGAGCCTGTTTTTATTCTGATTTTAGTTCTCTCTTATTTTGAAGTGGCGCTAGAGGAACACAGCGCCGCTCTAGAGGCTTCGCTTATCACATAACCTGGTTTGTATCGCGGTTGTTTTGTTTTGTTTTTGTTTGGTTATTTACCCCCCCCACCCCCGGCGAGCTTTGATACCTCCCCGCGTTCTCCGCCCGACAGTCGTCCCTTTGTTTCTAATTTAACACCTGCTTGTCGTCGTGAGCGCTCGTCTAAAAATGGCAGCGACTTTGTAGTGTCGAAAAATGGTGACGTCGCCGCCGCCGCCGCGGGTGGAGCGAGAGAGAGAGAGAGAGAGAGAGAGGAGTCTGAGCCCCCCCACCCCCCCGCGTTCGGAGGGAGTGGTTGGTTGGGGGGCGGGAGGGGTGGGGGGGTAAAATTATATCAAAGAAAAAAAAAAAACTGATGTGCCATCTTGTTGTAAGACATTTTCTTTGTGCATTGTAACACATGAAGTACCTCTCACGAGCCTCTGCTAATAGAATGGTCCACTTATGTCTCTTCTCCCCGAGAACCCTGCATACAAAGAAGTGAATTGTCCCTTTTTCTTTTTTCTAAGTGGGAAGTACAAAAAAAAGTGTATTTACATATTATATGGATATCTAGTGGTATTACTGCGATGTTTCGTACCCAACTGCTCAACAAATATATTTTAAGATGTAAATAATATTATATAATGATTGTATTTGCAAAAAAAAAAATCATGTACTAACTGTTTGAGAGTAGCTCTTGGATTGATTTTTATCATAGCTATTATATACAAAAAGATGAACCGTGAATATGTTGTGCATTGTGTCAAAGTATCACCTGCAAGACAGAACAAAAAACAAACAAACAAACAAAAAAAGACCTGTGATGCTTTACCACACCACTCGCTGTCGGCTCTTATTTGTTTTATTACGGCTTAGTGCAAGCACTGTTGTCAGTTGTTCAAAAACAATAACAAAAACCACAAATTTACCCATGGAGTCCTGACTTATTTATTTGTTTTCAAAGTCAACGGGGTCACGTGAGGTCACGCGAGGTCACGTCTCGGGGCTCCAGAACCGATCTTTGGAAGCGACCCCCTGATCTGCGGCACCGCCTGATCCTTTTGTCGTGCGTCGAGAAATTCACTTCAAATTGAGTTGACTGGCACTGACCCACCAATCAACTGACCGACCAACTGACCAATCAATCAACCAATCGACCGATTGGTTGATTGATTGATTGATTCTTATCCCAATGCTTTTGTTTCATTTGATTTCATGTTTTTGGCTAAATAATATTTCACCAACACTGTAAAGGAGCGTCGTCAGACTCAGTAGTCCCTCCCCCTGTGACGGCCTCCTCTCTCTTTGGTTCTTACACAGTATGCACTTTTTCAGGCACATACAGTATAACAACAGACTAGACTTTCATGTTTGTTTTTTTTCCCCCTTCTACCGTTTTGACATGTTTTTTTTTTTTTCTCTCTGTTTTTTGCAGTTGCAATTATATATATTTTTTGGTGCTCGAGTACATGGCAAAAACATGTCTGATGTGTACTATATTTTCATAAGGAAGAATCATAAAGATGAGTATCATGTTCATTTTGCTGTCATTTATTGTGTAGAAATAAAACACTGGGTAAAGTGAACATTAAGCCTGAGAAGCGTGGTCAGTTCTTTGTGTCATCATTATTATCCCTGCTGTGGTTGTGTTGTTGTTTTCTTTGTCTGTCCGAAGAAACAAATCCCCAACTCATCGTCTCCAGTACGACGACGGCCTTGCTGCCTCTCGGAAAGTCTAATATCCCTCTGACGTTCCAGCGATATTTCACGGTCTGCGGAGCCAAAGGCCTTTGCCAGATCAAAAAGCGCAGCTACACAACACACTTTGCTAGTGGTGGCAAAAACCAAAAACAAAGTGTGCAACTAATGTATTGTACGTTAAAGGGCTAATGTGTACTTATAAATACTTTTAAGATAAATCATGTGGTAAACATCGCTGCAAGGCTTGTTTTTTTTCACATCGGTGTCTTCATTACCCCCTTTTTTTTCCTATGATGCCGATTTATTCAAGCCTCCCCCGGGGGACGCTTTCTCCACCGAGGCCCGTTTTATCAGCTGATCAAAAAAATGATTGAAGTCAACGGCAGATTGTATCCAACGCTGCCACATGTATGGCCGAGTGCTGAAAGCCTCAGAGTTAAAAATATCACAGTCAAACTATGTTGTTTACGAGCCAGTGGTATGCAATTTTATAAGACGTCTACGTCCTGTTTTTCTTTAATAATAAGAAAAAGAATATATCTGGAAGCTCGTATGTGGTCAATCATCATATCTCTGTTGTCACAATATTATTAGCACTGAATCTGGTATTATTGGAACGCTCGTACGCTTTCCCTTCCAAGAGCATCACATTTGTAGGGATCGTGCATTTGTTGGATAAACACCACGGCTGAGAAGTGCGTGAGGTCCCGAGGAAAAAGAGCCAAATTTCCTTCCCATTGAAAAAAAAAAAAAACAAAAAGAAAAAAAAAAAAGAGTTGTGGCTCTTCGCCTGTTGGTATCAACCATGCTGTGTTGATTTGTGGGGATTTGATGATTAGGCTTCATCAGTAACAAGGAATAAACAAAAAAATCAGGAGGCTCAATAGCCAGTGGCAGAACCGCACAAAGTCACCACAGCCAGTCACCCAACAACACAAAACAATACCTTCAGTGCCCACAGAAGAATCAAATGTTTTTGAATGGGAGGGGAACTCTGAACATTTTCTGTGGAATTTCAGACCTGGTCATAAAAAAAAAAAAAAAAAAAAACAAAAAACTTGGGTCACTGTAGGGGAGGAACGTGAACAAGCTTTACAGTGAAACCACACTCAGTACTGATGATTAAATGAAAACTGGCCAAACATAAAATTCCAGACTTTTTATTACCATTATTATTTTCTGAGGACTTTTACACTTGGCCTAGAAAAAAGATTTTTCCAACTGCAGTTCTGTCATTTCTTATGAAAATGAGCATCTCATCTCAAAGGCCCAGACAGATAAATGTAAGTCCTTAGATATACATGGTCGTCTATAATGTGACACAAGACAACCTTTGGTGGCACATGCCAGGCAGATGTGTCACATGACAGCAATTTGGTGGTTGGAAGTTGCCAGTAATCACCCCTGTGAGCAAAGGCCCGTCGCTGGTGGTGTGTGGTCCACTGGTGATTTGTGTCACATGCCACTTCTGTCGGGCATGTGACAGTCATTCGAGTCATGCCAGTTCACGCCAATATTGGTAGATGACAGTCAGCGTATGTAAGCCATCTGATATGGAACATGCCACAAAGGAAAGGAAAGTGTTTAATTATGGCATATATCATTTTCAGCGGTATCCCACAACAGGAATCAAAAAAAAAAAAAAAAAAACAGGAATTGTTGAGACATATAGACAAACTGCACAACTGACGAATTCAACAAAATTTATTGCCATGGAATTCAACTGGTGGCCTGACAGAAATGACAATAATGAGACTCGTCTGATTATATATATATATATACATTTTTAATTTCACATTCGTCAGAAAAAGACAATCAAAGCCACATAATAATACACATCTTTTTACAATTAAAATTTTACAGTTCCAAGAATGACATGACAGGGAAAAATAAAGGCATTGTTCATCCTCATTTGAACCATGTTCATGGCTTTCAAAATACAATATTTAGCTTGGGAATAAGAGGATTTGAATCAATCACAGATTCTGTGTGATTCCGTGGACGGCGCCCCACCAGTGCACAGACGCAAGAAGGAGAACTTGTTTAGGACACAGAAAATATTCCCCAAGATTGCTAAAACATTATATTTGCGTACCTCTGAATGCCCTGGTTTCCCTAAAATAAATAAATAAATACATAAATAAATAAATAAAAATCAGTCTGCTCACTCCTGTTTCTATTTTAGTCTCATTTAAACGTGACCATGTTTCAGCTGACGTCATGTGACACTGCACCTCATTTATTTTGAGTCACGGCATTAATCACAAGGGTCCATTTCCTGATATGAAAAAGAAATTGCCCTTGTTTTTGAACAACCGCTTTCATTTTCCCACCATCGCATTACAAAAATGATGACAAAAGGATCCTACATATCAGCACTTAACAAATTATTATTTAGTATATATTGTCAATATAAAGTCTAGGAAAGGATATTTTCAAATGGCAACCACTTTGTGATCGCAGGTTTATTGAACTGGGCTGTGGGTGGCACGTGTGTTAACACTGTTAGCACTTCTTGATTGAAATAAATCATTAAAAGTAATAAAAAATACTACAGTTTCCCCACATGGCGACGTTAATTCTCTCTTCGACAACATGACTTTCAAAATGGCTTTGATACGTTTCATTTTGTCTTCTCAAATGAAGGTATAAAGGCAAATAACTTGCGTTTTTTTTAAACCTTTTTTTGTGTGTTCCTGTTAAGCACCAAAGCACCGAACGGAACTACAATAGTACATTCAAAAGTATTTAAGCCAACCAGCTCCGTCTTGGCTGAATCGTATATTTACAAACACTGCAGTTTCTTGTTGATATGTGCAATCACTGGCATTTTGCATTTGAGAAATATGCTCCTTTTTGTTGTTTTTTTTTTTTCAAACTCCATCTTCTGTATTATAACAAAAGTAGGTCACGCAAAAAATATCTCATTTTGTCCCCCCTGCTTCTCCCGGTAGCTTTCAGATAATGTCCAGTGAATTCCAAAGTTTCTAAGATCTCCAGGTTTAAAAATAAAAATAATAAAAAAGCTACCAGTCACTCAAAGCCACCTGCTGCAGAGGGGCCTGCGAGGTACATCCATCACTGATGTCACAAACAAAAACAAACAAACAAACAAACAAAAAGCAACACAAACTCGGGTCTCATCGGAGTTTGGTGCTGCTGTATGTGTTGCGCTGTACAGAGATGAGCTTCTCCATGCAGGTGGTGCGGCTCTCGTGGATGGAGCCGCGCCACGTGTCGGCCGGCGGCCGCAGCTCGTCGCTCTGGCAGAAGACGTAGGCCATGGTGTCGGTGCGGCTCTGGATGTGGCTGCTGCGGAGGAGCGAGCGGCAGTAGTGGCTGATCTTCTCCACCCGGTGCAGGATCAGGTTGGCCTTCCTGCGGAGGGGGGGTGGGGGGGGGGTGTCAGCGAGCTGAAGAAGCCTTTCGGGTGAGAGGCGAAACATCTCGGAGACCACAAGCACGCGAGGAGTCCAGTTGGCTTCAACTTGACCCTCCTGCTTTAAGATGAGCTGCATGACTGAGCTGCGTTTCTACGACGGTTTTCGCAAAATAAAAGCGATATTTCGACAAAGTACAATTGCAGGTGTTTCCACTGAATGGTGTGAAGCGCGTAAGCCATCATTCTCGTCAAATCTGGCGGGACGAAATTTACGAGAATTACGTTTGCTTCCGTATCTTTACGTTTGTTTGCTGTCGAGAACGGTTGTTCTATTTTTCTCTTTGATTACGTGTAAAAAATATTTTGTCCCCTGCTTCAACCAAACAACGCGGCATTGTCACTTGAAGTGAACTGGTCACGTGACCACGTACGTCACATCCGCTGATGATACGTCTGAAAAACCACCTCATGGGAGCGTCAAAACCTTCCAGCCATATTTGAGAGCTTTTTGGAAGTTTAGGTGCTTCCATTACCAGTTTCTTATTGCGATATTTAGGTTTAGTGCAATTCTCGGTGGTGTCAATGAACGTGTCGCTACCAGTGCACGAACCCTACTGAGTTTATTTTCTGATGAGAGGAGTCGGCAAACTTGTTGGTGCTCGACCAAAGTGTCTACGTGTTTGAAAGTGAAGAGTGACTTTCTATCAGCCGCAAGCAAAGCGGCAGGAAGGCGAGGGGGAACTTCCGTGCATTACCCATCATCCTCCTCTGCGCTCTGCTCGTTTTCATTTGGAGCTAGCGGTCGCCATGAGGCGACCGCTAGCTCGCGGGGCTGCCGACGGGATTTGTAAATAAATTAATAAATAAATCTGCCACGACGACATACGGCAACAAAAAATATCAGATAAAATATGACAAAACAAAAAAATGTATCTAGACACAATTTAAAACTGACTTGCAGAAAATTCAACAGCTGAAGGTTGCACACCTGCAACACCTTCTATAGCACACACACACACACACACACACACACACACACACATAATAATACATGCATGCATATTATGCTTGTACATTTAGTCAGGAAGTGATTGATTGATCAAAAACTTTTGCAAAGCAAGAAAAAAACAAACAAAAAAACCTCCATAAAGAAAAATAAACTCAACCATCCTCAAAAATCTGTGATGCGTGTATAAATAGTGTTGGCATGACGGGCAGTCTGGCGCAATATGGTTTCATCCGCAAGAACGTTCCAGTTATTTTGATGAATCGCTTCAAATTTCAATCGGAGAATAAATCACAAGGTCGTCTGTTTATCTGCGCAGCTTCATCAACGTAGCTTTTCAAGAGCGAGACTCTGCTTCCCTGGAATGCCCTGCTGGGAACACACACACACACACACACACACACACACACACACACACACACACACACACACACAGGTAGCTGGGAACGGTTTCAGCTGTTTGTCACTCAAACAGCTGGGACATTAACCGTATAGGACCGACTGGAAAGAGAAGAAGGAGGAAGCGGAGACATCAAAGCGTCGCTAAGACAGAAATGCAGAGACGTCTCGTTGGCTCCTGCAGCGCGAGCCCTAAAGGTCGCGAAAAAATGAGGAAAACACACACGGAGAAGGGGGCAAAATTCCATTTGTTTTGAAAAGCAGTTTCTGCGGAGCATCAACATCTGTCTTCGGTTAGGCAAGGAGCACAGACGTCCTTTTACTTATTTGCTGAAACAGAGGGAGGAGGGGCGGGGGGAGGGGAGGGGGAGGGGGGGTCTTTCTCATTTCCCTTAAATTCTTACATCTAAAAACAACAGAATGCCAAAAGGCATCATCAAGGGTGGCTGGAGGAGCGTGCCGGCCGCATGGGGTGGGGGTGGGGGGTCCAGCGTGCTAAATGTCTGCTTCTCTCTCTCTCTCTCTCTCTCTCTCTCTCAATAGAACAAAAACAAAATCCAAATGAGCAACGGTACGGAAATGCAAAAAAGATGTGAAAACAATATTTACCTTAAAAACAGCTTTGGGAACTATTAAGAATTGGCGTTGCGTGAGAAAACAGATTTCCCTGTAATTGATTACAAAACAGACTTCAAAGGGCAGAGCGGAGAAAAAAAAAATAACACACACACACACACGCGCGCACATGCACACGCGCACACACACAGCAAATCAGGGAGAGTGATGTTTCGAAAGAGAGGGCGAGCGCGCCGGTGCAAGATAATAGCCGAGTTTACAGAGAAGTTAAGAAATATAAACCCAGGGTCCCGGTGCGTCCAAAACACCATCATGACAAAGAAGAAAGTAAATAAAAGAGAAAAAGGTTCTGTTGCAGCGCCGCCAGTGGACCTTTAGAGGCTCCTGCCTGGGATTCTCTGCCCCCGGTGTGGGTGAGGGAGAGAGGGGGAGGGGGGTGAGGTGGCGGGGGGGTGATTGTGCTTACGTTTGACTTGGCCGTTCTGCTACCTTTTAAAAAAGGCACCACCAATAGAGGCGGCTAGTAAATTAGCCCAACGAGGCTCAAGCCTGCCAACTGGAGGCAGTAACACACACACACACACACACACACACACACACACACACACACACACACACACACACAAACGGCCACACACAATGGCCAACCTATGCCTCCCACACCCATTCTCCAATCAGAAGCAGGCCTAATCTTGTGCAAAGCAAAAACATATATATATATTATATATATATATATATATATATATATATATATATATATATATATATATATATATATATATATATATATATATATATATATATATATATTTAGCTAGGTGGTAACACACACACACACACACTTGATTTTCTTCCATTGAAAAAAAAAAAAAAGTTATATTATATTGTTTAACAGCTTGTTGGTCAAAAAAAAACAAAACAACTAAACCTTGAGAGATTCCATTCGCTAGGTGGCGCCGTCCTCGACAAAGAGGGTGACGCGGATGAGTGGAAGTCAGGGTGGCTTTGTGTTTGTTGTTTTCTCTTCACTAGACAGAGGAGGAAGCAGGGCTGGAAGCTAAGCGGGTGTCAGCTCGCCATCAAAAGACGTGTTTGTCTTGGCGGTCAAACGCTTGTTTTGCCGTCGCCACGGCGACGAGAGGAGCTGCTACAACCCCGACGTCTTTCACCGTGACTTTGCCCGTTTCGCTCTCCGGCCGAAGGGCCCGTGTGGAAGCGAGCCGGGGTGTCGGAGGAGGAGGGGTAAAAAAAATAGGGGGGGTTACTGCGTAAATCCTGTTTTATGACGGCTGCTGAGTAAATAAGAGAGAAGCTGCCCAAGGACGGTCCGAACCGAGACCATCTTTGGGTTTGTTTGTTTGGAAACACAAAAACAAACAAACAAACAAACACTTGTCTTGGGGAGCCCCTGCCCTGTTGCTGCGCCGCCTCACCTGGGGCCCAGCTCGTCCTCGCTGCGCCACACAAAGTCCCCGAACTTCTCGTAGTGGGAGTTGTAGTGGTGCTGCACTCGGTAGAGCAGCGGCGGCGGGATCTCCATCAGCGTGTTGTAGGCCAGCTGCTGCTCCTTGCCGCTGGTGTAGCCGTTGTACAGGTTGTACACCTTGTCTGCGATCTCTGGCGGGGGAGGGCGAGGGAGGGAGGGAGAGAGAGAGAGAGAGAGAGACAGAGAGAGAGAGAGAGAGAGAGAGAGAGGATGAGTTTGGCTGAGTTTGGCTGAAGGTTGAAACCATGCAACCTATTTTTTTTCGTAGTTTCAAGCCGGAAAAAACTAAACGTGAACTTTGCACCAGCGGTGACTTTACTTGGTCGACCAGAAGAGACCGGGCCAGCTGACCAATCAGAGCAGACTTTCTTTTTCTTTATTCCAAAACTACAGTTGAGGATCTAAAATGATGAACTTTCTCTCTTTTTTGTATGTATGGATCCATGGATGTTTTTTTTTCCAATTGCCAGTATCTGATGTGTTTGCGTATATATGAGTACTGTATATTTGTATATGGGGTATCTGATGAAGTTTTGGCTCTTAGGTCGGGTTGGACTGGGTGTAATGGGGAATTGCTTTGTGACCTATGGCTGTTGCATGGAATCTGGGCCCCTGTTCATTGACTGTCGTTAGCTTCTGGGCAGCCCCATTTATACAAAGATACTTGGATCGATTGCGTTTTGTATTTGTATTTTCATTGATTGCTAAAGTAAAATGAATTGAACTGAACTGAACTATTTAGAGGCCTGAAGAAGAAGAGGGATAAACTCCGTTTTATGAGCGAGGAGTTTTACTGTAACAATCAGTAATAAAGAAATGAAGTAAAATAACTGTTTTTTTTCACGGTGGTTAAAGCCTGCGGACGTCTCCAGGCTGAAAAAAAAAAAAGGAAAAAAAAAAAGTTTGAAAGTTTTATTGCCCCTCGCATCCAGTTCCAGTGCCGAGTTGCAGCCGACTGGACTTGGTTCTTGGAGGGCCGGCCGATTGTTTTCCTGTGTTTACATCCAGCCGGTGTCCATGGAAGCGCTCCATCCAACTCCACCGGGGCGCAGCACCTCATCCGCCGGCCCCCCTTCAAGGTGGAAACCGCAGCGCTGCTGCAGATCATCAGCTCTGGAGCTGCAGGACTTTCCCAGCTCACCCACCCCCCAAACCCCCCAAACAAAACTTTGAGTGAGAGCTAATAGGTTAATAATTGCTGTAGCTCCCCAAGAAGCCCCCACCCACCCCCACCTCGCCCTGCCCCCGCAAAAACAAGGAAGAAAGAGAAAAAAATAAATAAAAAAAAGGTCTGCTGTGTTGTTTCCCAACTGCTTGGATTTGCGGACGGGGTTCCCTGCCGGAGCCCCTCTGCAGACCCCACTTACATAAGAGTGGAGTCTGAGGTGAATTTGCAAAACAGATCCTGGGGTTTGATGCATTTATTATGAGTTACACATGGTTTCCAAGGACACGACAACAAAGGCGTTTCGGGATGGGTGGGTGGTGGTGGGTGGTGCAGCACTGCAGCGAGGCCTGCCGCCTCCCAACAGCAACACGGCGGCTAAATGAGGCTGAAAGTCCAAACGTGTAAAAAGGCTTTAAATCTAAGTGATGTATGAATACTGTGGGGAGGACGGCAGAAAAATGTTTTCCATGTCCTCCGAGGAGACGCTCCCATGAAAGAAACATGAGGGCCGTACAGTAGCGACGTCAGCGGTACCTTCGGCCCGGCTGTCGTCCACCATTGGGCAGGACGTCCGCACCGACACGTAGCTCGACTCCGATTGGCTGCCTCGGCTATCCACCGCGTGAAGAGTGAACCTGAAGACAGGAGACACAGACGCGTTGAGCTGTGTGGGGGGAAAAAAGAGATCTTCACGATGAAACCACTTTCATTTTTTAGCAAAGAAAAGGAGAGGAAGCAGCACATTTAGCCCTCTGTTTGCAGCCTGCAGCCTCCTGCTAAGCTGGGCGCTCTGTTGCATCTTCCACATGCTTAGTCAGAGGAAAAAAATAGTAAGCTCTGGATTCACTGTGGACAGCTGTGTGGAGTCAGTAGGAGAGGTACCTCTGAGACTCTAGTGACATCACAAAGGGCTGACCTGCAAGTATGCCAGCCATTTAAAATTTGAGATATCCATCACATGAGCAAAGTTCCCAATTTCATCAGCAGCGCATTTCATTTCATTTCATCAGCAGCACACAGAAAAATGTGAATGTAGCCCTCTGCTTGCAGCCTGGTTGCAAAAAAAAAAAAAAAGATTGGCTTACTAATGCTTTGTTAAGCCTGGGGTATTGGGACGAAAACAAGGCGGAGCCAACACCTGACTGGGCGGAACCAAGACCTGACTGAGGATGCTTTGACTAAGCTGTTCGGCCAACATCAGTGCCCTTTGTGATGTCACAAGGGGCCGGTTTCCTGACCGAAGACTGGAAGCAAAAAGAAGGCAGCGATGCACTTCCCTCATTTCTGCAGAGTAACGCTGCCCTCAGCGGCACTGATGAAATGGCTTATAAGAAATAATACGCAACCGCAAAGCTGACATCACCCGCGTCGCAGGAACTGTCTTGTGAACAAGGAGCCAAGGTTTGTGGCATTTAATTATATCTGAAAAGGAGCACAGCCGGCACCACAACAGCAGAGACGAGCGGGAGGAGTAAATGGGCCGTCTGGCACCACTCCAGGCGCTCTTTGAAAATGTCATAAATCAGAATTTTGCGGGTTCCATGACAGACTTGAGGAGCGCTCGCCTGCCCCGATCAGACGGGTTGAGCGGCTCCGGTCTCGCCGCTGCACTGGGGGGTGAGGTGAGGGGGGGGGGTGCAACGCGCGGTGCATGGCAACTAAAGTTGGGCCACAAGGATGGGCGCAGGAAACACAAAAGTGACCTTTTGCGTGTCCTTTTCCAAATGCCAATCGGTGTTACTGGCGAGCGGTGAGGAGGAAGTGGTCGCGCTGAATCTCAAAGAGGTCCGAGGGCGGCGCCGGTCGAGGAGGGCGGCTGCTCAACCCGCGGACGTGTGGGCCGCGTGCTGCTGAACTGAGCTGAACTGAGCTGAGCTGAGCTGAGCTGAGCCTGGAGCTGCTGCTCAAACACAGCGCCGCAGGGTTCGAGTCTCTGACCTCCCACTGGACCTGAGTCATCCTGGTGGACCTGAGCCATCCTGGTGCCAGCAAAAAAAAAAAAAAAAATGTCCAGCACAGCGAACCAACTGACAACTGTTTGAATCTGGTGGAAAATTTTATTTATTTGTTCATTTTTTTTTCTGTTTCCAAATAATTTTGATAAATATTTGACATCTTTGGCCTCATATTAGTACAATTTAGCCCTCTGTTTGCAGACCCCCCCCAAAAAAAACAAAACAAAACACTGCTTGTATCAGCGCCCTCTGTGACATCGCAAAGGGGCCAAATTTAGAACCGGTCTGTGAGCGAGTCAAAGAAAAAAGACTCCTTTTGTGTTGAGATCACCGGCAGGCTGAAGTCAGGAAACATCACAACACTTTTACAATATATGACTTTTAGTAAAAACCTTACTGCTGTTTATTTTGTCTCTTTTTGAAACTACTAGGCTGCAGACAATTGGCTGGATGCACTGTTTTTTTTTCTTCGAGAGTGTTGGCTTCCTCCCCCTGTATTTGCAAACTTTTCATTGTAGGTTCTGGTCCAAGATCATATTTTTTAAATGGAACAGATGAATTTGATACGCTATAAAAACGTACAAATGTGATAAAGGATGTTTTCTTAAAGAGGGGGAAAACAAAAAAAAAAAAAACTATTTGCGTCAGACGGACTTGTTTTTCTTGCTGCAGGGAAAGTTCCTGCGCTGAAGAAAAAAGAGAAAGAAAAGAAAAGTGAATTTAGTATTGAGAAATGTTTCTCGCTAGTTATGAACCGCTGCGAGCTTGTATTTCGCCAGCAATACCGCCGTGAAAACAACACAACGGCGAGGAGGAAACCACAAAACACAGCCAGACAAAATGATTGACTGCGGAGGCATTCCGACGCTAAACAATCTGAAAAATACATGAAAATAAAGAAATTGGGATATTATTGTTTTTCGCGAAGGCTCGTCCTCCCACGTCCTCCCGCGACCCCCCACCAAGCCAGTTGCTGTCCAATGACTCCTTCGTTTGGACCTGTTTGGACGTTGTGCGCATGCTTCGCAGCGTGTCGCTGTCCAGCCGACCGGATGCGGCATTTGTGACACGGAGGAGGAAGAGGAAGTGGAGGAGAAGGAGGAGGAGGGAGTGGGCGGGGCTTGGACATGGAAGTCGTCGAACCAGGAGGGAAATTTTCCTGCAAGAGTTTTGTCTGGGATGCAGAGAGCGTGGTTTTGTTTGTGTTTAGCGGTTGGCGTCGGTGACAGGTAGCGTTTTCTCTCTCTCTCACACACACACACACACACACACACACACACACACACACACACACACACACACACACACACACACACACACACACACACACACACACACGACCTTGAGCACTAAGTAGATTGCTGCACGTACTGCAATGAAGCCGTCCCCGTGCCAGGAAATCAAGGCTCCCCCAAATTTTTTTTTTTTTTTCTGAGGGGGGGGGTTCGTCCTGCATTTTATTTGGGTAAATGCAGGACAAACTAACGCGCTCCGGTCCGGGGAAACGGGGAAACGGGGAAACGTGAGACTCTGCAGAAAGCGGCAGTGATTTGGAAGGCCGGCGATGATAAAGATCGCCGGGTAGAACAAAGCAGCCACCCATGGTCTGGCGTGCCACGGGAATGTCAAAACATCAAGTAAGAGCGTTGGCAAGGCGCGCGCAACCGCCGCGACCACCCACACAAACACACACACACACACACACACACACACACACACACACACACACACACACACACACACACACACAAACACACACAAACACACACACACACACAAAACACTCCTTTTGTCTTCCAATTCTTTTTTTTTCTTCTATTTACATCCATGCATACATTCCAGCTCCGTCTCTCCTGCTCTCCATTCCAAGTCTGTCTCTGGAGTTTGTTTTTTTTTGTTGGTGCGTGTGTGTGTGTGTGTGTGTACCAGGCTCTGGCTCTTCTTTTTTTTTTTTTCAAAGCTCAGCAAACAACGAAGTGGGCAAATGGCAGATTAACGTGTGCGCAAACGAACGGCGTTGCCATTAAAGCGGTCGGGTTGCGAGCTAATCGGATGGGACAGCTAGCGGCGGCGGCCGGACGAGAGACGACAAGACAGAGTGAGAGAGAGAGAAGAGACAGACGGGTGAGGGGGGGGGGGAGGAGGACAGAAAGTGAGAGTGAGCGAGGATCAATTAGAGCAGTATTTTTGGCATGCGGCGGGCAGAGAGGGAGGGGGTGTGGGGGGAGGAGAGGGGGGGGGGGTTGCCTTTTCCATGATGTCAGCGTTTGGCCGCACATCAGTCGGGGCCGGTCCACAAATCAATCAAGGCCACATCCAATCATTCACTGGCTGCCGGAAGAATTAACGGCAGCTTGCAGGATCTCTCCACTGGAACCCTCTGATCTACTGACAGAGGCGCGGAAAAAAACAGAAAAGGCAAAAGAAAAAAACCAACATGCAACAAGAAAGCTGCTCTAATCGTGGCAGATATCCCAGGAAATGAGAGTGAGTGATACCATCTCATTAAAAAAAAAAAAAAAAGGAAGAAAAAAAACACCAGAAATATAATTGCGTCGCTCAGTTGTGTTCATGGGGCGTTCGACTGCAGGGTTGTGACGTGGAAACACGAGGCCTGATGCTGTCGTGCACACGGTTCACCCAAGTATTGAAAAAAACACTTGGGTGGGAGCTCCCGCATAAGGATTCATGCACTTTGCGTCAAGGCGCTCTCTATTCTAGTCATTCTCTTCAGAAAAAAAAATATATATATAAAAACCTGAATTAAAGGACCACCAATGCTCCTAATTGCATAAATCAATTTGAACTTTAATTCAATAGAACCGCCATACCTGCCCGGGTTTTCACAAACTTAATTCGGCAGCAATTTTTGTTTAATGTACCGTGCGAAGGAGGGACGGCCCTCCGAAAAAGCCACAACAAGCCCCGTCGCCGCAGCCTGCCATTCTTGGGAGAATTTTGGGATCGACGCAAGCTGTTCCCGAACTTAAACACGCTGGCACAGGAAGGCTGTTTTTTTTTTTTCTCCCTTAAAGTAGTCCCTGACATTTGGTGCGTGGAGCTCCACAAAAACATTTGTTTTGAGAGGAAAATGGGAGCCGGGGCAGCCTTTTGGTAATGATCGAGTGCAAAGCCAATACCAGCGGAGGCCTTATCGGCCTCTTGATTAAGACAAGCGAAGTGGGCAGCAAACAGATGTGCCCTCAGACGTAATTCCGACGTAAATTCGGGCCTTATCTGAAAAAATAACACTGTGGAGAATGCCTAAACAAAGATAACACAGTCACCCAGTTGGAAATGAGGCTGTTGTTGCAGGTTTTTTTTGTTGGACTTTGGAGATTTTACCGGCAGTTATTTCTTCACTGCTCTTCATCTTCATCCATGACGTATCAAGACTTTGAGGGGCCAAAAAAAAAAAAAAAAAAAAGTTTTTCCCTTGCGTGTTGTGATGTGTTTTTGGTTCACTATTAACTTTTCAACCAGTTGGGGATTAATGTTAAGTGCTTCCTGGCTCTCTTCATTTCGATCAGCTCCTTGGAAAGACATAAATCGCCATGTTGCAGACAGCGAAGCCCCTCAAACTGCTGTGCAGCCTTTTGATGTCCAGTTCAGATTAGATTGCAGACAAAACAAAGGCAGCATTAGCATTGCTACGTCACCCAATCACCGATCACTCTCCCGCCGTCCTCTTCCGTCACTGGACTTGGGACGTGACGTCACTGCAGCTCGGCGTTCCCACAAATCCCATCTATCTTTATTTTTATTTTATTTCATGTTTTGTGTTTTTAAATGGACAATTAGAGAGTTCCCAAAACAAACCAAGGCCACAGAAAATGCAGATCGCTTCGAAAAGGTTTCACAAAGAAAAGCTGAGAAAAGTCTGACGCAGCAGGACGAGCGCGGACGGCCTGTTTGGTTTTCTGAAGCCGAGTCACAACAACATCTGGGTGCTGTCTGCTTTATCAGCTGCTGCAGGTGCTGCGACCGCACGCAAGGTGTGAGGGAGAGGCAGAAAATGTATAGAAGAGGTGCAAAGAAAAAAAAAAGAAGGAAATTTAAAATCGTGACGGAACTCGTGACTTTTGACAGTTTCCGCCGATCATCGATATTCTATTTTCTGTTTCGCTGCAACGGCAGCAAAAAGCTCAAAGCCAACGCTTAAATGCATGAGTGCACAACGCATTTTAAATGCATCGACCCTAAAGACACACGGCGGGTTGTGTATTAGGCAGATTATCATGCAGGATGAGGTCACTCGTTCAGTAACAGAATCCATAATCTGCAGCCGTGCATAACCCAAACAGGCCGATGCCAGTTGCTCAGGCGCACAGCGAAGGCGGGTCTTAAAATGCGGCTATACGGCCAAAGGACCGACCGTCCCGCCGGTGAGGGGGTCACTTTCTGGGGGTTCTTTTAAAACGCACTCAGCTTCTGATCAGCGAGAACACAAAAAAAAAAAAAAGAACGGAAGCGTTGGCCGCTCCCACCGCGCGGAGAGCGCCCTGCGTTTCCCCGGCTAACTGGACCCAGCTGTTGTCGGAGACCAAGGTAACAAAAATTCAGCCCCTGCAACAAAATAACATTTGCAGTGGGAATTGCAGACACCCAGAGGAGGATGTGGTGATAATTCCCCAGTCATTGTTGTTTGGGAAATATGCAAACATGGCCGCAACATAATGTTTAATGAAAGGTCTTTCCGTGGTAATGGGAAACACTGAACTCATAAAAAAAAGTGGTCTGAAACGTATTAAGGCAACACGGGTTGCAAGAAAGCAAAAAAACAAAAGAGCGAGCGGGGGAGGCGGGAGTGGTGTCACGGTGTGATGGAGGTAAACTCCACTGCAGCTGAAGTCAACTGTGGATTTTAAGACTTCTTCACTTTCCCCGTGTGAGCGCTAATAAAAAGCTGCTGCCATTTTGCAGCTTTCTTATATTAAAAAAGGTGAAGCCAGTCGTTTAAGAGAAACTCAACACCAGGAGCAACTCCTGGGGTGGCAGGAGAGCCAGCGCTTCTGTGCGGCGTCCATGAGCCCGTTAAGCCGGACGTCTCTGAAAAATGTCGTCACATTCTCGACATGACGACAAAGATCCTCGATGCCTTGAGTCGCTGGCGCGCAGTGCGGCACGGCGGGCGGTGACCTTGCTCGCCAGTCTGTTTGCAGGCCGTAAGGAGTCGCACCACCGCCCACAATGCAGTGCGGTTGCAGCGTTGCTAGTCCGCCGGGGCAGCACTACGGGCACGTGACCCTGATCCACACCGCGCAAGAGAAAATGACTTCGCTTGACAAAGTTTTATCTGAAGTAGCTTAAATTTGGTCGTTACGTTTTCGTTCTGTTTTCTTGTTTGTCCGCCAAAATGTAACATACATTTCGCAGTTTGTTGATTTGCATAAAAGCGGAAAACAAAGACCGCGCTGCGTTCGTTTCAAGTAAGAGCAAAACTATTAAAACGCACAAAAAAAAAAAAAGTCTGTCTGACTCGTATTATTGGAAATCGAATTAGTGAAAATTGGACAAAGGCACCCAGATATGCGGTCTAGGTGGTCTGGGTCTCTCCGGGCGCCGCCCGCCGACATCAAACAATAACAGAAGAAGACGGAGGTAATAAGACGGGAAACGGGGAGCAAAACCTGCCAGGCCAATTAGGGAGAGTCTCGGCGTTCGCTCGGAGACGCAGTAAATACTTGGTTGCCTGGTTACTGGTTTGCCACCAGCGAGCGTTCCTCAGATGATGGGAACCCGGCCCCAATAACGACTCACGGGGAACAAAGTTTTGTCAGACTCGCTGGGACGGATTCCTCTAGCGTCGTCGCGCTAACTCAACGGTTGCAGGGCGCCAAACGCCTCGGCTGGGAGCTTCTCATCGCTCGACCTCGACCACGGCGGGACTGCAGAAGCTGGGCACCGCCAAAACGTTTCATAAGCTGTGTACAGTTTCGCCAAACACACAATAGATACAATTTCCCCACAAGCTTAATATTTATTTCCTATGTATTCTTTAGGCATATCCGGATCTGTGAACAATCAGGACGCTTCCAGACTCGGTGAGGGCTGCGCGGGAGCCTCGGAATTTTTACGCAGGAAGCCCCTCGAAACAAAAACACAATCGGCGCGCCGTGTTTATGCATATGGTGAGGAAATAAACAGCCGGCACGAAGCGGCTTGGCAAGCCGACGGGACTTACTTATAGAGGCTGTCGGGTTCCAGGCACTTAAAGACCACAGAGTACTGCACAGAGTGGGGGCGCTCTCCGGTCCTCTTGCCGGCAACGATGCACGAGGAGCCCAGGCCGGAGAACAGGTCCTCCATCAGGCTCAGGACCTCACCTGGTTCAGAGCAGGGGATCATGGGAGGAAAAAAGAAGAGAAACACAGGGAAAGGTTGAGACCAGGAAGAGGAAACAAATCTTCCAAGACTGCTTTTTTTCCCCCTAATTGTCCAAGTCAACATTTTTTTTTTTTCGCAACGCAAAAGACACGAGCAGACGCACAAGTTGTGTTATCATAACATGTTTCATCTGTTGCTCTGGGTTTAAATTGAATCACGCAGCGTGTTGTCTGGCAGGAACAGGAACGTTTTGCCACAGTGAGACGCACACGCATGCACACACACACACACACACACACACACACACACACACACTGGTGTTTCTTTCTTTTCTTCAACAGATCCAAATCGGAGGCTTTCTTGCATTAAACGTAACGTTTTATTGGCGGCAACCTGATCCGCAGCGACTTTATGCAGCCTGCGAGGGGGAAAGAAAAAAAAAGCAGCGTTTATCCCCCCCGATGGGCGGCCGATACTGTTACAATGATGTGGCACCGAGGGCCCTGGCATCTCACAAAAACACCGCTGCACAAGTTGTGAAATATATTTCATGTCAGCTTACTGGAAAAGGCCAGTGACGCACACTTGTTCATTTAGAGAAACACACACACACACACACACACACACGCACACACGCACACACCAGTTTCCAGTGCTCAAGGGGGTGATGGAAAAAAAAAAAGAGAGGGAGCTGTCAAAATAGTTTAAAAGCTCTCAAACGCTTGGATTTCCAACTATTTCTACCCGAGGTAAAGGGCAGCTCAGTTTTAGCTTATGATACACGGGCCAACTTATAAACAGAAGGGAGTAAGTCTGGCTGGTAGGGCACAAGGGGATGGCAAGAAAAGGTTGCCGAGGGGAGAGAGGGGTAGAGAGAGAGAGGGAGAGAGAGAGAGAGAGAGAGAGAGAGAGAGAGAGAGAGAGAGAGAGAGAGAGAGAGAGAGAGAGAGAGAGAGAGAGAGAGAGAGAGAGAACTGCACGAATGAATGATTTGACCTTTTCACAGAGAGAGCTCTGTATACTGGAGGTTTCCCCTTAAACACATTCCAGCAGGGCTGCAGGACGACTCTTTCGGAGGGCCTTCGCCCTTCCTCGGCCCGCATAAATCTCCGCTCGGATCCATTTATTACGCTGTCAGAGGCGACAATTGGAGCGCGGCGAACTTTAATTGTAACATCTTATAAAGATATACTCCATTTAAAGTCACGGCGCCTCCTCCGATTGTTGCCTCACAACGAGGATGAAAGACTTTCCGTCAACGCATTTTATTTATCTATTAGTTTCTTTATTACTATTGCTTTTTAAGTGGGCCTGCAGATCATTAAGTTGCCTCCCAAACGCTACCATTGTTTTTTGTTTTGCTTCTTCCGCTCGTTCCTGGAACGAGCCAGTAGATAAGTTAAATAAATACGTCTTTAATTGGTGCATGTGTTTTGCGTTAGCTATTAACAGCAGTGATAATTACCACTGCGCAACCGGCCTGTGATTGATTCCCAGCGTCGGCGCTCTGCGTTTCACTCACACACACGCACGCACGCTGACCGCAGCTCCGAGGCGTCAGCTGCCAAGCGAGGACAGATCTTATTTTGTCTTTTGAACGGCACTAGCGCGGTCCAAGCGCGGCGTCCAGCAGCAGGAAGTCCGCGGCCCTCTGTGGTGGTGGAAACGCCACAACAAACCGGGAGAGGTCATCCAGAAGCTGCGCTAAGCCGGCGTCTCCCGTTTTACGACGCCTCGCTGTGGCGCGCGAGCCAAGATATTGATAATTGCTGGGTCATAACTTTCCTTGCTGCGCTGCCATTAAAAATTTAGCGCTGCGAGGCCGGGCGGCGGCGGCGCGGCCTCCCAGTAGACTGCCCGCAAAGACAGAAAGAGGACAAAAGCGCCGCAAAGACGGAGGGAAACGGGGGTGGATTCTGCAGTCGTTCTGCAAGGAGATGAAAATTGACATCTTTCAGATTCACATAAAACTAGCCGACGGACACATCTTTGGATTTAAATCATTTCAGCTCAAAAATTGCCAAAAGAAATTTGCCCAGAACGGATCCTTCATGATTTATCAGGGACAGAGGGCAAACCCGCAGGGCAATTAGCCCATTGTGTTGTGCACATGTTAGCGCTGAAGCTGTTGTCTCACAGTTTGACTCCACAACCGCCACTCAAAGTGTACTTGATGTGGTGGCGTCCATCTCCATCAGAAAAAGTTACAGTATGTCACGGGAACAGCGGCAAAACAACCGCCGGGGCCGAGAGGAGCTCTACCCCAAGAGTCCGGACAGAAGGAAGTACTCAGAGGTGTTTTTTTTTCCTGAGAAACAAAACCACAAACAAAGAACTTTGGCGGCTCTCAAGTGGCAAAAAAAGTGCTGCGGCGAGTGCCGGAGTTTGGCGAGATGGCACGAGGAAGGTACAGTGAGTTCGGAACAGTAAGTTCGGAGCGCTTATCAATCTCTGCTAGCGGACGCGATCCATCGTCTGAAAGCAATAAGCTGCACGCATAAACGAAGCAAAAAAAGAACAATACAAACTTTGTTAGATTTGTACAACGGGAAATAATTTGAACTCAGCTAATGGAAGCACCGGCGGGCTGACTGGAAGCAATAAAATTGAAGCTGAAGGGATTTTTACTATTGGCCAGTTGAGGTACTGCAGCCAAAAATCCCATTTGGCCCTAAAAAACATTTTCCCAATTGATGAGACCAGTGTTTCTCAAAGTGGGTGGCACGCCCCCCCAGACGCAGAGTCACGTCTGGGGGGGCGTGAAACACCGGGCGGGAGGGAGACGGGGCACCCAGGGGGAACTAATGTTTTCACGTCGGAACTTTTTCCACGGCGGAACAATTAACAAAAAGTGTTCAGTAGGTTGTAGCTAAGAAAAACGCTGCTCAGGTACACAGGGTGGACAAATATTTGACAGGGACGAAAAGAAGAATTCAGGAGTCCGGCGGTGGCCAGTGTTCTTTGTTGTTGGCCACTTTTGGCTGTAGAATCGTTCCGCGAGTAGCTGCGGAACGATGGTGTCGTTCACGCCAGACTTGAAGCTGGGTGCACCTCTGCGGCCGGCTCGCGCCGCGCAGCGATTGTTTCGGCGTCTGGTCTATTTTCTTTCAAATGCGCGGGCCGCGAGCGAAAAAGCCAGAGGATAATGAACAGTTTTCGAGCACTGATAGAACGTAATTAAACATCTTTGCATCAAGAAAATATTTCTTCCTCCAAGGTGGGGCGTGACAGAGAAAGTTTGAGAACCACTGCCCTTATGCCATGCAAGTCTATGGGGTCAAAAGTCAACTTTGTCCTAGAGACATGGGACCACTTGCAGGTTCATCGGGATCCCTCAAGACACATTTTTGGGGCTTCTAGCATAAAAAAATTTCTTCCTCCAAGGTGGGGCGTGACAGAGACAGTTTGAGAACCACTGGATTAGACCAACGGTTCACAGGACTCCTCTGACCAAAGGCTTGGTTAAAAAAAGTCACAGACTTTTAATCTGCCATAAAAAAAACTGTGAAGGCCAAAAAAAATCCCCAGAGAAAGACTTTCATTCCCAGCCACGATGTCACGTCAGGTCACGTGCTGGGCTCTCGGCGCGTTCCAGTTGGATGGTGCCGAAGTAAATTTGAGATGTCGAACTTTGTGAGCGTACGTGGCTGACCGAGCGACTCCATTGGAATGATGGGGCCGACGTGAGGAAACAGGGATTAGCATCGGCGCGGTGCCTCGGGACCATTTGTGACCTTACTGCTGCTGCATCTCAAGCGGCCGCCGCCTCCAGATGAAAGCGGATGTGCGAAATAACAGAGCCGCCAAGAACTTGAACACAGCTCGACTCGAAAGGGGGAGAACAATGGGCACGCTCAGCTGAAAGCGTTTTCACAAGCTGTTGGCGCGCGCTCACACACGCACGCACGCACATACGCACATGCACGCACACGCAAGCGCGGCCAGGGCGTTCAATCATCCGCCGACTCCAAGGTGGTAGCTTTTAAAATAAAAAAAAAAGAGCCCCCGCATACCAATCTAGAATTAGCTAATAATACTCGAAAATTGAATTCATTAACTGTAGGATAAGATATTCAAACCCACCCAGAAGCAGCGTCTGTGGCTCTGCCCCTCTGAGGGTTTCCTCATGGGTACGGCCTGTGGTCCGTCAACATTTCTGTCAATACCCAGAGTCAAAACAGTGCACAGCTGGCAAAAATTAAGGCCCCCGAAATTCTATTACGGTAAAAGCCATTTTGCGTGTTCTCCAGCTTACATCCCGATTAAAACCTCATGTTAGGTACCAGGTGACCTTTTTTTTCCCTTTTTTTTTGGTGAGCAGAGAGAAAGGAACAAATAATAGCAAATCATGGGAACGCGGCGGAGGAGGGCAGCCGGTGGACGGCGCGCGGAGGGAGACGCAATGTTTTTTGTCAAACACAGGCTACGGTAACTATGATGCAGCTGCACGGTCCAAGCGATCTGCGCAGCAGACGTGTGGATGGGTGGGAGGAGGAGAGGGGAGCCCTGCCTGCGCAACGTGTTTTCGCTCGGAGGAGACGCTTCTTCCACGTGTGCCGCCGGGACACTTGGGTCACTTGTTGCAGCTCTGACGAGTCCAACTGCGAAAGCTGCAAAGATGATGAGACACCAGATGAAGGCCAGACTCACACACTCTGTTCCATCACCAGAGGAAAATCTGAAGAGGGACCTCCCCTCCAAAAGCAGGGCAGGGTAAAACACTTTGAAAAGGTCCTGTGATTTTAGCAAAATGCACTTTTTTCTAAACATCCAACTTGAACTACCTTTTTTTTTTTTTTTTTTTAAACATTCTGAGTCTGGAGCCAGTCAGTGAGGCAGCTGTGAATGAGGAAAGTCCACAGTCCTCTGCCTTTTTCTGCCTGCTAATTTTTTTTTGTCCCCAGAAAGTCTATAGCTGCGTTTCCATGACAGTTTTTCGCAAAACAAAAGTGATATTTCTAAAATTTCGACAAAGTACAATTGCGATTTGCAGGTGTTTCCACTGAATGGTGTGAAGTGCATAAACCATAATTTTCGTAAAATCTTCGCAGGACGAGATTTTACGAGAATTACGTTTGCTTTTGTTTGTTTACGTTTGTTTGCTGTCAAGAATGGTTGTTAAATTTTTCTATTTGATTACGTGTAAAAAACATTTTGTCTCCTCCTCCCTCCGTCCAAACATAATGCGCCATTTTCACTTGAAGTGAACTGGTCACGTGACCCCGTACGTCACATCTGACGATGCGTAAATGCAAAAAAAATGTTTCCATGACACTTTTGCGATAAATCTCATATCTATACGTCTGAAAAACCACCTCATGAGACGTAAAAACCTTTCAGCCATATTTCAGAGGTTTTTCGAAATTTAGGTGTAATCAAGATTTTTATTGCGATATTTAGATTTTGCGCAATTCTAGGGGTAATGGAAACGCAGCTTTTGCTACAACACAGGTCTGGAAAAGTCAGCCCTTTATGACATCACAAAGGCCACTGACGCCTCTCCGATTCCAGCCTGAGCCTCACGATTCCGTCCCCTATTTTACAACGTGTGTAATGCTCAACGAGCATCTGTTATTTCACCAGCAGGCGGCAAACAGAGGGATAAACGTGCTCTCCCCTCGGGGGGTAATTATTCAGAAGTTGACTGCGAGGAGAGGCAGGTTCCCGCAGAGGTCAGCGACTCTGTGTCCTCGCTGGTCGGGTTGTTGGAGAAAGAAACGTGCATGAAACAATGACGACGACGACCGTCTGCACGCAGCGAAACGCAGCCTGCAGGCAAACACCAGCCAAGCGCATGTTGACCTTGATTGACCCCGCCCCCTCCCGCCAGCCGATACGGCGACCAGCACCGTACGCGGTGGCACGTCCTGCGCTGCTGGAAGCCAGACCTCTCGCACACGTATCATTAGAACTGATGAATTCAGGCAGTGTAATTGCCTCGGCCATTAGCCGTGTGCGTGTGCGTGTGTGTGTGTGTGTGTGTGTGTGTGAGAGAGTGGGTGGGCGCGGTCGTGTGAGTGAGTTAAAGAGTGCATGTGTAAATTCTCAAGGTCAGCGAGTTCACAAATTAGGAGGTTTTTTTTTTTTTCTTTCCGCCCCTTCGAGAGCAAATTTAAGGGAAAGTGGCACAGAAAGAAAACAGCCGTCTGCCGAGGTGGTGACCGCTTTCTCACCGCCGTCGCACAAAACAACCAACGCACGGCTAAAACTGAGAGCCGATAATGAGGCATGTACAGGTTTTAAGGGAGTCCCTAAACGTTAGACTGTAGTTTGTTTTTTTCTTTTCACTTTTGATTGAGTCAATTTTCTGTAATTTCTTTTTACTTAATAATGAATAAAATCAGTCAGTGAGTAAATGCTCACATGTTATGACAGTTTTAGTATCATACTTGGACTTACAAAGCACATGCATATTAATCATGTCAAAACCCTGAAGGTCACCGAGGTGTTTCGCCCTACCTCCAGCGTCCTGAAGGTTACAGTGTCTATTTATGACATCACAAGGGGCTGATTTCCAAAACTGTGCTTGAACGCACCAAGGAGTCAGAGGAAGAAGTTTGAGACTTTCCTCTCGTTTGGGGAGTTCACTGACAGGCTGGAGACATTTATCATTGTTCAGGGGGGAAAGAAATGCTGGTAATGTGGTTTTCATATAACATGCGTCCTATAAAATGAAAAAAGAAAACCACAGATGGAAATGTATTTAAAACTGCTTGACGAAAAGCAAACGTGCAAAACATTTTTCAACAGCGACTTCCCGAAATGAGCCAATATGATGAATCAAAATGAGAAGATTGTGTGCTCGCCAGGTATGAAGCAGTGTACAGTTAAACTTAACGATTTTATGTGCTGGTGGTTTTGTTTCACCGCACTGGGAAGTTTCTATTTGCTTTTATTTGTGTCTCATTCCATCCATTATCTCCCCACCGCAGTCTCCCGCGCAGGGTCACCGGGTTCAACGTTCACTGAGCCTTTTTCTCACGTTGCGCGTTGTTGTCCTCAAACGACCCTCGTCCGCGTCCGACCGTCTCTATTTTTGCGTCTACTACTGGCGCAACTGCACTGAGGGCTCTTTATGATTTTTTTTTCTTTTCTTTTCAAACAAACACAGCACAAGCTGTATATTAACAAACAAATCACAAACTTTATGTTTCCTGTGCACTGCCAAGTCTGCTCGGGGCCCCTTCTGTTTAACTGTCAGCACTCAGCCCTCCACTCTCCAAACTGAGCCGCCTCGCGCGTCACCTTTCTCGCTTCCCTTGGCGACCTCCAAACACATGCAGTTTGAAGAAAAAAAAAAAAAAGCCACAACAGTTGTAAGCAAACCGTCAAATTGAACCTGATGTCGCCTCAGGCAGGAAATCAAGGTAAGAAAAGGAGGGAAAGCATAACCCACGGTGATGTCTGCTAGTGTGAGGGAAGCAGCTGCAGTGGAGCTAAAAGCTCCTGTTTAAAAGGGAGGAACAAAGCACTGTGGGAAATAGAGTTGCACCCAATTGTCCAAGTTTTTTTTTTTTTTTTTTCACACTCTTTCTAATGAAGTGGAGGGACGTCCCTTTGAACGATCCAGGCGCTGCGCTGGCAGAAAAACACGTTATTTATTCATGACGACGCTTTTGTTTGAGCGGGAGGGCTAAAATAGATATTGTGCTGCAAGCAGCAACTCCTAAATGCACACACAGATATAAATATACATGTGTAGAAGTTGCAGAAGCTCCTTAGTCCAAAATTAGTATTCATACATTTCCTGACTGATTGATAGAAGGAGAATGCACATTTTGAACCATCAGATTAAATGTTCTTTTCTTTAAGAATAAGTACGCACGCACGCACTCACGCACGCATGCACAAATGAAACGGCTCGGCTGAAATACATCTTTAAAAAGAAATGTAAAAAAAAATGAACTAGGAAGAGCAGCAGGCGGACGGTGTCGAAGGGTTACACTTATCTAAAATTAATCACATTCCCTCCAGCTACTAATAATTGAGTTGTTACTCCGGTCAGGTTGTGGTCCAAAGATAAGATGTGATAACAGACATTATACTAACATGTCTGGAATGAATAATACAATATCAAAAGAAGAAAAAGAAGGAAAAAAAAAAGTCCATCTGTTCATTTTTTCTGTTCTGTTCTTTCGGTCGAATTTTACTGCCAGTGGCTCAAGGTATGAAGGTTGCAGTGGTTAGTGAGCACCGTCGCCACGCTGCAATGAGGTTGTGGGTTCGATTCCCAGGCCTGAGGCGGCTGGGATTTGCTCCAGCGGACTCTGAACAGGGACGAAGGGGTGATAGGAACTGGATGGATGGATGGATGGATGGATGGACCGATGGATGAGACCTCAGAGTGAGAACATGTTCTACACGGCCCCCTTTTTTCTTTTCTTTCCTTCCTTGACACAGACTGAGTCGGTGGGCGTTGACAGCGTGTTGGCCTGCGCCCGTGCCGCTGACTGATGTGTGAACAGAGCTCGTCGGGTTTACCAACACTGACCGTTGGCAAACAGCAAAAGCTGGTGCAAAATTGGCAGCTGCACAGCTGGTAGCCAATGAACCAATCGCCCATCCATCCATCCATCCATCCATCTGCCGGCCCATCCATCAATCTCTCAATCCGCAGTGTCACAGTGATGGTACATTTAATTGGCCATTCCATTATCCCACCCAAATAGCAACACTTTCCAAGGCCGGCTGAGGAGGCTTCCAGGGTTTTCTCAGAACCAACGGGATGATCGATGACGCCTCCAGTAGGTTCACCGGGTCTGTTACCAGCTGGACACGCCCAGAAGAACACCGAACCCTGTGATTCATCCACCATCACTCACCGTGGTGGCTTGTTGGTACAACTTGCAACACTTTCCAGCTCCAGTTGGAGATTCCCATTGCATTCAAACAGCATGTATGGGACCATATGATCCCTCCAGCAAGCTCCAGCATCACCAGGATCTTGCCGCCTTGTCGACCATGGCAGCAAATGCCAAGACTTTCTAAATCGGACGCTTTCGGCTGCAACTTCCTGTTCCTGGTACCACTGGAGGTCCACGGCCTCACCTCGAAGGCTGAGCTCAGCCCCTATGAGGAATGAGATCATTTTCACTCGCTCGTATTCCCGGTCGCGTTCTTTTGGTCGAGACACAAAGCCGTAGTTTTGGGGTTTGGAACACAGGCCGGGTTTCAAAACAAGAACTTTGTCTTCAGGCTCAACTTCCTCTGCACAGTTGCGATCCAGCACAACATACAAAGAGCAGCTGATTTGATTTGTAGTCACTAGCACGTTTCTTCAGAAAAAAACGTATTAAAGAAAACACAGACTTGGATACTTTATCTGGAGCTGAGGTTCTGTTTTCTGCACTGTAAGCAATATATTAAAAAACACTGTATCAGCAGCAGACATTGAATGTAACAGCTTAAAAAAATCTATCCAATCACTTTAATTAATGCAGAGAGAATTTTCATCAGGACTACATGGCGTGTTTATTTATACCTTGTTGTTTTGCTTGAATTGCAAAGTGCGACAAATCAATGCCAATTTAATGCTTAAGTGCATTTAAAACATGATCTTGTTGTTTTTTCTTCGATGGAGCCAAACCCAACAATAACATGTCTGGACCCACACAACTTTTCCTGTTACTTTATATCCTCGCAGACATGCTTCACAAGTGTGCCGATGACTGACGGGTACACAAAGCACTCACTCTCTCACACACACATCGATGAATAAAGAGGACCGACGCGTCTTGATTGCGGTTGCGACACTCGCGAGGGTCTGCGCCGCGCGATTGAGCGTATGGAGCATTAGGATTATTAAGGGAGACGGATGGATGAAAAACGAAAAGCGGGGAAAGTCTAGACCTACAGCAGAGAGAAAGAGACAATAATTAATGTGTGTGTGTGACGAGGCAAAATGGGAAATGAAGCAAAAAAAAAACAAAACCCGGGGGTGGGGGGGGAGGGAATGCAGACAGCCCTTGGCCCCCTGCCTGCAATCTGCAATCTGCTGATGGCGAGACTCGTGATGAGGAGGTGCACAGCGTCCATTTTTAGCGATGAGGTCATCTTTAATTAACAAAACAAAGAGAGTCAGCTGTGTCACTCCAATCTGTTATCTGCACCCATGCTCAAGGACACCGTTTATCTCCATATAATTTAATCTCTTTGAATGAGGGCTTATTGACGCATCGGGAGGGGGTTGGGGGGGTGGTTGCGTTGCTGGTGGGGAGATTTGCGCTTCTCGGCCAATAAGTGAACTGTTACATAAAGTGGGAGGGAGGGGAGGGGCACGGAGACGCCGCTGACCCTGGTCGGAAGGAGAGCAGAGAGCTCGGTGACGGAGGAGGAGGAGGAGGAGAGGAGGGTTTTCACGTGGCGAATGGCAAAGAAAAAAAAAAAATGACATCATTGCTGGGGCGGGGGGACATATGATGTTTGAACGCCTGCAAATGCTACGGCGGGAAAATACTTCTCCAAATGGCTGACGACGGCCCCGGAAGAAGTGGAAAAAATGACCCTTTGGATTGAAGATCCGAGTGGATTTCATGCGAAACATTCACGCCCCAATCAAACAACACCCAACCAATCAGAGCGGTCCTCTCTTTCTACGCTACCCCCCACAGACACAACAGTCAGGGACAAAGGTGTTTAATTTTATTATTATTATTATTTTTTTAAAATTAGCATCAAAGCATGCACATATGTGTTATGGGGCTGTTTTTTGGGGGTGGGGGGGAAGGGGGGGGGCATCGCACCGCTGACGTATGCATCAGCGAAAAAAGAAAAAAAGAAAAAAGCGTCACTTCAGCATAGCTGTGATTCAGGGATGAAGCAATTAGCTGCCGACAAGACAATGGAGGGACTGTAAAAATATGATAATGGGGGAAGCGAAGGCACTAAATTACATTGCCACACACACACACACACACACACACACAATATATATAGATATATTTTCTCTTTCGACCAGTTCTAACTCACTATTGGTGACAGCCAACATCCTGCAGCCACATTTTCTTTGTTAATGCAATAAGTCAGTCCCAATATAAGTTCATAAGGAAGACAAAAGGCATGAAATTAATGTCAACTTGTAAATCAAACTATCAACAACAGATGATGGACACGCCCACAACCCTAGTGAGGTGTTTTTATACTGGTTCCAAGTAATCCCACATCGGAACATCTCTAAAGTGCGACACCACCACCGCAGCAGCAGCAGCAGCCTGTCTCTGTTAATTCTGACGTCACCGGTGAAGAACATCCTCGGCTTCACAGTATGACTTGCCGAGGATAGGAGGGTGGGGGGACGAGTGAGGAAGGAGGGGGTGAGGGAGAAAAGGAGGGAGGGAGACGCAGAAACACACCAGCGCTGCCGCTCCGAGCAAGCGCCCTGCACGCTGCCTCTGCCTTGTTGTGCCATCTAGAGGCCTCTGCGAGGCCCCGTGGAGCAGACGCACTCCTGTCCGTCACCGACTGACTGAACACACAGGGAAAAGAGGCGCCGGTCAAGTCGACGGCACGGGCGGCGGGGCGGATGCAAGACGTAGAACATCAAGGAAACGCAAACGCGCTGATGACGCACTGACAGGGTCGCTATTTGGTTGACGGTGTGACAGTGAGTGAAAGCTGGGATGGTCATGACGAACTGGTTTTCACCTGAAGCTCTGCCGCCCCCATCATTCCCCCTGGCTGATTCCTCTCCCGCCTGCTACTGCTCGACATCTGGCAACCGTCTTGTTTTTTTCCTCTCTTTTTTTCTTCTTCTTCTTCAGGGGATAAGCTGCAGGATCTGATCCTGGCAGTAGCAGGGTCCTCATTCAAGATGTTCAAGTGTGTTTTTTTTCCCCCTATGATGCAGAGAGGATAGTAAAACTACCACTGACATGACTGACACCCTGCGTGATTTCCATATGACGCACCAGCTCGCTGGCAATTAAAAGTCATTTATCAGCGTTGGAGGCATTCTGGGGGTCACTGTCGCGTGCCAGAGCCAAAGTGCACTTTCCACTCAGTTTCTGCGTCCCGACGTGCACTCCAGTCAGATGGAGCAAAGCTCTATTAAAGTGTTTCTTTTTCTTCCCTCCAGATATCTTCAATTCATTTCCGCAGGGTGTTTTCAGACCAAACACGAGGCAGATGTTAACGGCTTCGGCCGTCCGTGCTGTTCAAAAACGACTTCTGATTTCCAGAATGACTATTTATTTGACTAATCATCCGCTGACCGGCCTCAGCTGTGTTAATTCAATCCCTCTTCCTCGTTAGCCTGCGCTGCCTTTAGCACTGCCTTTAGCACTGCCTTTAGCACTGCCTTTAGCGCTGCCTTTAGCACTGCCTTTAGCGCTTGCTCCATCCAAATGTCTGCTTCCGTCCGATCTCTTCTCGTGGGCGACTGCTTCGTGTCACACTGCCCTAGCCTTCACCCCCGCCGCAAGGTCGGGTCGATTGTTCTGCACTGAAACGATTACAGCCTCTCGGTGGATCTGCCCCGGGTCTACCTCTGTGTGTGTGTGTGTGTGTGTGTTACGTCACAGCGCTGAGGGCTTGAGGGAGGCGGCTAATGGCATTAGACAACTTTGTATTCTTCCCCCACCTTTTTCGCAAAGCTTGTTGTTGTTGTTGAGCGTGTGCGGCTCGAGTTGCAGCTGTGTGTCCGGCTCCCTTGTGAACTGAAACGCGGTGTGTGTGTGTGTGTGTGTTCAACCTCTACAGCAATCAACAGGAGTGGTTGGCAACACACCTAAGTTCTACAGTGCTGTTCTCAGATTCTGTGCACCTTCTAAAAGGAAAACAGCTGTTGTGGGAGCGTCGGGTCCGATTGGAAAATGCAGATTCATCTTTTTTAATGTCTACTGAGGTTCTCATGGACAACGCAGTCAAGCTCTTAGACTGATGGGCAAAGACAAACTCAGCTGCCGAGTGGTAACCAGGATTTAAGAGCTGACATTCTCCACGGAGCAGCAGCGATTATTTAAGTCCAAGGGTTTAAGAAGCAAAAGGCAAAAAGGAAAAAGAAAAATATGCCCATTAAACAGAAGAACGCTGACAAATGATCAGTGCTGATGTCATCAATTACGTCGAATCGTGGGCAAGCTGACGCTATGCGAGCGCTCCCACATAAATTCCCAATAGAATGGAGCCTGGCACTGCACTGAAACTCCTCTCCGCATCGCTGTTGCCCTTTGCTGGTCCGTATAAAAGTTTGAAAGGAAATCTGTTTAGTCGAGGGGTTCTCGAGCCCTCGGGGCAGAGAGCGCACTGAATCAAAATCTGTCCACACGGAATGAACTGGCACGGCAGAACCAGCCCAGACAAGTCGGACGAGGAGATTTTCGGAAAGCAATGGAAATACAAAGGGGCAAGCGAGGTGACTTGTTCGCAGTCTCACGGCGTCTCGGTTGGGTAAAGCCGAAGATCCGAGCCGAACATTTTCGATGTCTGGGAAATAAAATTAACTCTCAATAAACGGCATCTGTACCATATTGTTTAGGATGTTGACGACTACATGGGTCTCAAGTCAGTAGTGGTTAAAATGTAAAGAAAGATGATTGATGCGCTCCCCTCCTCCACATCAAAGCAGGAACAGGGACCTCGAGTGACCAGGGGGAGGAAGGTTTCAACGTTGAACCTGACTGACGACCACTGATGAGCGGGTCGGGAGCCCGAGGCGACCCCCCACCCCGGTTGCTAATGTTTTGCGCAGATGTGGAGGCAACCAAGTGATTTCGGTCGGTGGGACGTCCCGATCCTTTTAGGGTCAGACAAAAAGAGGCGCAGAGACGGGGGAGGCGAGATAAGCTGGCCGACTAACATCCAGATTTATTCAGTCTCTGGCTTCCACCCCCCGCCGGTAGTCAAGTAAACACACAGGTAGAAGGGAAAAATCCCGACCTCATTCACGGGGTGATGACCCGGCGGTTCA
This sequence comes from Thamnaconus septentrionalis, assembly GCA_009823395.1. Classification (NCBI taxonomy): domain Eukaryota; kingdom Metazoa; phylum Chordata; class Actinopteri; order Tetraodontiformes; family Monacanthidae; genus Thamnaconus; species Thamnaconus septentrionalis. The sequence goes on from CM020518.1 coordinate 7,603,681, forward strand.
GAGGTAATTAATGAAGAGGATTTGATGGTAAGAGGCCCCCCCGACGCCAGCCAAGAGCACGCTGAAGTGAAGTAGTGGCTGACAAACTGCACGGGGGAGGAGGGGGAGGGGAGAGGGAGGAGGAGGCGGGCTTGAGATCAGCGAGGAGGACACCTCTGAGAAACACGCTCAGACCCTGACGTGGCTTTTTCACTCCTCTCCCAGGGAGGGTGCAGCGCCGTGCACAGGCACGAGGTAATTTACACCAAGCGAGGGGGTTCGACACTCCAGCAACACCGCCGGCACACATTAGCATAAAAGAAGACACTATTCACAGTCTGGTATTTATTTATTTTTTTTTTTTCCCTAGAGGGCTCGGTGATTGCATCTATTCATTCGGAATGCCGTCGCAGATTAAAAAGAGAGAAAAAAAAGAAAAGGGGTCCTGTCTGGGAAAAAAAAAAGGGCTTATTAGATCATTTTGAAGAGGCCGCGAACGTGGATGGAAGCGTCAGGCTGTGGAGACACTCGGCTGCTTTGCAAAACAGGCTCGACTCCTCAGTGGCGAGTCAGGGCCGCAGTCACGGCGAGGACGGTGGAGGTAGGATTGACAAAGAAGAGGTATAAAAATGACATCATTATAACCATAAAACAACTATTTCCTGACTGAATGACACTCAACACTCAAGTTAACTCTGCCTCAAAGTAAAAAGGTCAACGGTTTGATTCCCACTCCAACAGTCCTGCATGGACAAGTGTGAATGAGGCTGTGGATGAGAGAGCTCTCTCTCTCTCTCTCTCTCTCTCTCTCTCTCTCTCTCTCTCTCTCTCTCTCTCTCTCTCTCTCTCTCTCTCTCTCTCTCTCTCTCTCTCTCTCTCTCTCTCTCTCTCTCTCTCTCTCTCTCTCTCTCTCTGTGTGTTGACCCTGCAGTGAACTGCAGACTTGTCCAGGGCGTGACCTGCGTGACCTGCCCTCACCCCGAGACAGCCGAGAGGGCCTCCAGCAGCTTGCGGTGCCGAAGAGGCAGAAGATAGAAAACAAAACAAAAAACTTGAGCACTCACCTTTGCATTCATCTCGAAAATCACGTCCAACAATCAATCGGAAAAGCACTTTTTATTAGCTTGAAAGCTTTATGCCAAAAAACATAAAGCAATCATCATTCTCTAATCGTTTGGCTTTTTTTATTCTATATTTTTTTGTTCCCGCCGGCCTCTTAACGAGAGTGACCGCAGGACATCCGTCTCCCGAGGAACGCGGCGTGTCGCCTCCCCGTCGACGTCTAGACAGCCTCGACATAAAAACGCGGCTCCCGGAACGTAACGAGCGCCGCGTCCAAGTGTCGCCGTCGCTTTTTTCCCCCCCCGTCTGCCATCTGCATGAGTGTGCACATGGCTGATTGTGTGTGCTTTGAGTACGTGACTCACGCTCAGCACGGCTGCGCGCGCGTGCGTGCGTGTGTGTGTCTGTTTATCCATCCCGTCTCTCAGACACCAGCCTCAGGCAGTCTTTGTATTTAGCGACGGCGAGGAGGGCGAGATGCAAACTCAGCCTCTGCGGATTTCGCCGCCGCTAAATCCCGACCGCTGGACGCAGGTGGCGCCCTGAGTGACGCCCGCCTTAATCGGAGTGGCGTCTTCCAGCGGTGACTCCAGTGTTTGCGTCTCGCGTCTGTCTGCCTGTCGGTGTGTCTCTCAGGCACCGCCTGTGTCATCATCCTTTTAAGCTCCGCCCTTTATTCCCTGCTGCCCTACCAACTGCATTTTCCATTTTCTTATTGTTTTTTTTTATTTTTTCGTCCAGTCCAACTTTTTCGAGGTTAAAGTACCTCAGACGCAGCGCGGCGTGACAAAACCGCCAAAACATTGTTTATCAGCCGTGACGTCTGCATCAGCGGGAGAGCTGGGGCGGCAAACGGGGCAAAACAGAGAGGCAGAGAAACGAAAGGCAGCCAGTCCAGCTCGAAGGTCAGAGGAGGACGCAGGAGGAGGACGTTCACCCACTCCTACGGCCCTCGAAGGCATCGCGGCGAGGGAAAAACTGTGTCGTACAATTTTGCTACGCCCCACTTCAAGTTTCTTTGCAAACATTTACAAACTTTATTGCCAGATATCAGCACTGATTAAGCCGCGGCTCTTCCCATAATTACGCAGATTGTTAAATTAAGTTTACTGCGGCCGCAGCCAAGTCATTTTTTTCCCCCCCTTCTAAATCGAGCATCCGCCCTGCGATGACGACGACGACAGAGGAGAAGATGGCACGGCTGCGAGGAGCCCACCGTTTCTGACCGTCGGGCTTCTCGCAGCCTTGGAAAATATGAAGGGGGAAAATAAAAGGAGAGAAAAAATAATTGCCTCGCAGAAGCCACCAAGATGCCCTTGAGCAATGTATCCATCCAAGTATCTATCCACAAACTGCACCATTAGAGCTGCTCGGTGGCCAAATGTGGAAGGGGAGGCTCCACTGACGGCGGCGGCGGCATCGCCGGGGGAATTTGTGTTTCTATGTCAACGCCTGTGTGTTCAAGTCATCGGGGGCACTGGCGGGAGAAACAGAGCTCAGCAGCTGCGATGGAGAACCCTCGGATCGACAAAGTGATTTAAAGATGATATATGATAGGAGCCGCCCCCCTCCACTTCCTATTCATTTTCCTTTAAGCGCCTCAACATCAACATCAGCATCATCCGCATACACGATGTTTCCACTGTAGGGGGAACGTAAACTGCACCACCGTTTCCTGCCAAATACGCCTTGTTTCCACTAACGTATATATATGGCTGGTGTCCATAGATCTGCAAAATATACAGTATGATTCCCCATGTACCCATAGAAGGGATTTGAATTGCTTTCCTCCTGCATGGAAACTAGCTTAAAAAACAAAACAAAAAAAGAGATCTTTTTACATGTAAAAATGACTAACGTGACTGTATTTACAGTCAGAATGGTTGAGGCAAAGGGTGGGCAAATTTCTTGACTGGTGAGCCACAATAAGTCATAAAATTTGACAGAGGGGCTGGAGCAGGAGCAGATGGATGGAGTGTTTTGGTGACCCACCTCGTAGGAGGAAAAATATATTATGGGATATGTAGAAAACGTGTTTTAATGTTGATTGAACATGAACTAAAGCGTTACAACAAAATATCTCTCACGATATTTAGCTTTACTGAAATTACTCACTGAAAATATTGAAATAGCTATTTTGTGACTTACTATTGATATAACTTCTTCAAGTGCGGTAGGCCGGATAAAAAAGCTTAACGGGCCGCATAAGGTCCCCGGGCCATAGTTTGCCCATGCCTGGCATAGGCTAACTAGATACATGTTTGAGATGTTATCCATCAACTAAAACCAGAGGGAGAAGTTCTCTCTCATGGCCTCTGTCATGTGACAGTGACAGTGCTGAAAGGCTCAACATTTACAGGCATCAATAAAAATAAGAGCAATAATATGAACACTTACAATATATGGTTCGTTATTGGTTGATGTCCATTACTATAATTTTCATTATTTGGTTATAATAAACACTAATAATGGATATATTGTGGGTCAAGGGAGTAACTGCACAACCAGATTTCTACAGAAGGAATGAAGCAGAAGTGGGACAAGCAACAACCGGGAAAAAAACGGAGAAACGTCAAGTTTAAATTGCGATGAAAGAAACTGGGGAGAAAATAAAAAGGTGGCTATATGCTTTCTTACAACTAAATGATAACAACAAAAAAATAAAAAATCACACACTGGTCCTATAAATAGTATCACTCACATTTCCAGCTCTCAGCGAGTTCTCTCTCTCTCTCTCTCTCTCTCTCTCAAAGTGGGGCCCCTGGGGGGCGCAGAGTCACGTCTTGGGGGGGGGAGGAGGGTAAACACCGGGCGGGAGGGACAGGGGGCGCCCGGGGGAACTAATGTTTTCACGTCGGAACTTTTTCCACGGCGGAACAATTAACAAAAAGACTTCAGTAGGTTGTAGCTAAGAAAAACGCTGCTCAGGTACACAGGATCGACAAATATTTGACAGGGACGAAAAGAAGAATTCAGGAGTCCGGCGGTGGCCAGTGTTCTTTGTTGTTGGCCACTTTTGGCTCCGCGAGTAGCTGCGGAACGATGGTGTCGTTCACGCCAGACTTGAAGCGCGAACTGCGAGCGAAAAAGCCAGAGGACAATGAACAGTTTTCCAGCGCTGATAGAACGTAATCAAACACCTTTGCATCAGTGCGTGATCCACGCCGCGACGGGCGCGATATATGACTTAGCGCACGCAACGCTCAACGTCATCCCGTGTGGCAGGTAGAAAATGTGATGTTGTCGCATGACTGATGTTGATTAATGTTCATGATAAAAAAAAACAGAGTGTTGGTTTTGATAGTTTGAGAACCACTGCCCCATGCAAGTCTATGGGGTCAAACGTCAACTTTGTCCTAGAGACATGGGGCCACTTGCAGGTTCATCGGGATCCCTCAAGACACAGCCACGTCAAATTTGGGGCTTCTAGGGGCATGAAAAATTTTCTTCCTCCAAGGTGGGGCGTGACAGAGAAAGTTTGAGAACCACTGTGTTAGCCGGTTAGCAGCTCGTTAGCCAAGTTAGCACAATGCCATCAAACAACATAAAGGTCGAGATATTTTAAATGTGATTTATACGTGATATTTTGACCGTTTGGCTCGTGAAAAGACAGGGGACACTCCCAGCAGAGTTCTCCGACTCCCGAGATGATAACAGAGAAAACAAAACAAAACAAAGCAAAAAAAAAAAAAAAAAACACACACACACACACACACACACACACACACACACACACACACACACACACACACACACACAATAAGTTCAAATAGCCAGGACGGAGACGTGATTTATGGCGGCGGCTGGCACGCAGCGGAGTGAGTCACCCAACCATCTGGCCCTTCCTGGCTCACCTCTGCCAGCAGGCCTGTGTCTAGCTGTCTGTAGCCTCCTTCACTGGCCGGTGCCGGCGCTTCATCAGCGCTCCTCCCGGGGCTGATCGATGGCCTGTCCGTGCTTCCCAATGAGTGAAGCCAGCTTCTTCCAGACCACCTCATTTCTCCGGTATTATTAAATTCCCCTCTACCCCCTATCACCCTTCCTCTGACTCACCCCCCGATCGTCGTCACAACCGTGACCACTCCCCCCGACCCCCAGGCACGGCGCTCAGCGCCATTTATGGCAATTGATAAATTGCCCCTGCGTCATCAGCTCTCATGCCTGGTCTGAGCATCTCTCTCTCTCTCTCTCTCTCTCTCTCTCTGTGAGCTCCGTATCCGGGCCAAAACCTGGACCTCGTTGCTCCCGTTGTGATTTTTGACTCATCAGACCCCCGGAGAACATACTTATGGACAAATTAGAGAGCGGAAACGTATTACTTTTGGGTAGGAAGTGGGTGGCAAAGGGGAAGTTAAATGCCATTCCTACCTGTGTAGACCTCCGCCTCGGAGGGATCCTCCACGCGCTTGTGCTGGATGATGTAGTCGGAAACCTTGCAGCCAATCAGAGGCTCCACGTCGGTCCACTCCAGGGCCACCATGGTGCTGGAGGGCTCCAGGTAGGGGGCCAGACGGAGGCTAGACGGAGAGAACAAAGTGTAGGAAACGCCGACCAAGATAAGACGGAGACAATAATTGGTTCACGAGATAGCAGCATCCTGCACGTCTGCGGGCTGTTTGTGTGCAATTTATGTCTAACAGCCCTGGGCATAGGATGAATCCCAAACAGTCGGGGATCGCATGTGGACAGTGCGTTTTTCTTTGTCTGTCGCCCTCCTGCTGCTGCTGCAGCACTGGACCGGACAACAATATGGCAAACAGCTGCTTTGACATAACAGCATTCCGATGTCACCTGTTCCCCAGCAGTCTTCCCTGGGCACTTTCTCCTCTTTTATCCCTCGCAAGAGATAAAAGCACAATATTTCCCTTTTCACCGTGCCGCAGCTGCCTCCTCCAAAAAAAAAAAAGGGCACGGAGAGAGAGATGGGTGATCCCTTTTTCATGAAAAAGGCACACAACTCAGTTTCATCTTCAAAGACAATAATAAAAGCTGTTGCTGCCCTGCTGTAAATCCCCTCCTGTTTTTTTTGTGGCATTTACAGCAGTATTAGCGGAGGGTTAAAGGTCCTGGTGCACAGATCCTTTTTTTGTAGCTCCGCATTTGAACTCATCCAAACTGAACATTGAGGAGGTTCCTGCAGTGTTCCAATATTAAAAAAAGAAAGAAAGAAAGAAAGATACAAACAAAAAACAAACCCTCATGTCTGTGCAGGATGCAAACACTCAAAAACTGAAACCTTTTTCTAAAATTGAGCTCAGTTTCTAGGTGGGGCCTCCATCCTTTGTAGGACAGCGTCGCTGGCCGGGTCGACAGAGGTGGCGCAGCGGCGCTTCGTCGTGGTCCCAAACTGGTTAACGGAAACACGAGTCAGCACGGCGTGGCGTGAATCAACGTGGTGAAATGCCTGTGGAAAAGCCTCATTTATATTCAGGCTGGCAGTCGCAGCGTTTGGGACCTACGAGACAGATTTTAAGTAATGGCCGGTCATTAACCGGATGACAGTTTGATCCATCGCCAAACCCCTTAACCCCCGGCCGTAAAATGGAGACTGAAGGGGGAGAGAGAGATAGAGAGAGAGAGAGAGAGAGAGAGAGGGAGCAAGAGACGTCTGAGTGACAATGCCGAAGTTGATTTAATTGGCCCAGTGGAATTTTTTAACACTTCCTAAAAACTGAGACGACGGTCAAAGCCGCCGAGAGCTAAATTGCATTTTGAAGCACTGGCGGGTCGCTATTGTTGAAGAGACCCACGACATTTAATGATGCCGTTGAAGGAAACAGATGGAGTAAAGGTTATTGGTGAAGGTCGAGCCACTGTTGGGAAAACTGTTCACATCTTGATAAAGCAGAGATCAGGTGTGATAAAACAACAGAGGATCCCACAGGCGGTAAATCCCATCAGGTCTTTGGCCCCTGAATCCTCCGTGGCAGCCGACTTTATTTCACACTGTTAAACTTTTATAGTTTTTTGTAGCCCAACGCCAATAATACGGGCGATTCGTCAAACTGAAATAAAACGAGCACCATTCATTTTCATTCCCTAATTAAACAGTTTCACTGCCACCAACCCTGCGCTGCCTTCAGCCCCCCGCCGAAGAGCCCCGCTGCGTCGACTCTCCGCTGATCGTTCAAAAGTTCTGAACAGCAGCTTAGCTGAATGACTCACTGGGGTGGAATGGGAGAAGTAAAAAAAAAAAAGAGAACAAAAAAAAGGTCTGGTAGGTATTATTAGCGCACCTGTGAGCATGTTCTGTTCTGAAAGGGTGTAAGGGGCTCGACTGACAGATATTAAAAGGAAGAAGAAAAAAAAACTTTGAGGGTGTTTGCGGCGGCGGAAGTGCACGTCACTGCGGCGGCCAATGTGCACATTCCTCGGCGTCACACTTCACACTTACATGGGCTGCCTGAGGGGGCTGCAGTTGGGCAGGCCGTCGTTGTTGAAGGCACTCAGGTCACAGCGACACCAGTTCTCGATGACGTCGCCCTTTCCAGCGCACCAGTACGAGCTCATGGTGGCGCTCTTGAAGGCCTGCAAGGGGTGACAGGGGAGGTGAGAGACATGCAATTATCTGCCGGAACATGCTCGCTCGCTCGCTCTCTCTCTGCCTCTGAATTCAAATTCAATCTAAAGCGCTTCATTGGTACGGTGAACGTACGGTGAAGTTGCCAAAGTGATGCGTGCAGTATGAAAAATTTAAACAAAAGTAATGAAAGACAAAAATTGTGCTTTCACGGTCAAGAGAATACGCTACATGTGAAGAGTAAAAAGAGCCTTTATATATGCAGAAGAAACTCCAGGGAATTTAAATATATTAACTTTTTTTTGGAAGTTCAAAATGTGTTTATGTATATAGATGACAGAGTTCAGTCCACACAGAGTTCAGCAGATTTTTTAGAAACCGCACATTTTCAAAAACACTCTCGCAAAAAAAAACGTGTTTACATAAAGCCGTATTCAGAAAAATTCCTGTTTACATGGATACGCTGAAAACGACTGATGTAGTTCCTATGCCAGGCCTGGTGTGGCGCCGCAAGTTTACTCCCTGAATGCAGGAGAAGTAGAAGAAGAACACCTATAGAATGCCGAAGCGACAGAGTTGAACTTCTGCTTCGAGTTACTTTAGAACACAAAGCCTTAAAAGGTCCATGTTAAGGTTGTTCCAAAAAAGATGAATCCGGGCAAGGCAAAATGCCGGCGACGTGTAAACGCAAGGCCGAACCGCAGACTTGTTTGTGCGTTTTCAGAGAAACCCGTCTTCGTGTAAACGAAGCCTAGGTCTGTCCTGCTCAGGGTTTTTATTTTTGGCTGCAGCCTGATTAATTGAAGTGTATATCATTCAACACCGGCATACTGATGCCCGTACTTTGCATGCCTCATTATTCTGCAGCGATCACTATTAATTTATTTGAATAAAAGATATTATTATCCTGGGAACTGCATCCCTGCGCTTGTGTCCACGCCGTGACTCCGACTACATTAAGCGCTGCCTTGAAAGTTGCCTTTGAAGCAAATCTGTCAGACTTCAACCTCGGTGAGATGGTCTCGTGGAGTGTCTTTGTGAAGGTCTGGAAATCACAAGGGGTCTCAAAAATGGAGGAGAACAAGCACCCGCACACACGTACTGAGTGACCTTTTCATACCAACCGCTGCCAATTACCGGGAAGCAGGAACATCTCACCAACATCGGCGAGCTTTGCGCTGCGATATCATGGATGCGCTGTGACTTTATGAAGGAGGTGTGAAGGCTGCAACACTCCCCGCCTCCTTCCTTCAACGTATGTGCGTGCGTGTGTGTGCGCACGACGGTGCTGTCAGTCTGTCTGCGAGAGGGATGGAGGAGGGGACGAAAGGAGATGACATCATCTCCCTCAGTATCTCCTGGCGCTGCTTCGTTGGAAGAAGGCAGGGCGGGAGGAGGGAAAGAAAAAAAATCAAAGCTCAGTCATCATCTAAGAGGCAGCCAGATGCCAATACGGCCGTCAAATGTAACGTCAGGGCTTTCCCTGAAGCCGCTGGCGCGATGGAGAGTCAGAGGGAGCTCGCCAGCACTCTGGCTCCTGCTGCCGATCGATGGAGCACTCGGCGCTCCCGATGGCGGGCGACTCTGGAGGTCGGGCTCCATCGCGGTGGAAACCGCGTGGAAGCATTATCAGCGGCGGGCGGGCGCCGGGCTTCCAACTGAAAGACAAACGTGTGTGAAAAAATAAAAAAAAGAGGGGAAAGAGAAAGGAGCCGCTCCTTTGTTCCAGTACGGCACGACTGTAATTTACTGGCGGAGGGGAGGAAGCGATGGGACCACACACAGCTCGCAGGCAGCCCGCTCGCACTGGCACACGCAAGCGGCCATGTTTGCGCGCGCACACGCACACACGATTAAAGACTGATTTCCGCAGTCGGTTGCTTCATTTCGTTGGAGAAATGCCAAGGAGGACTTCTGCAGCGTGCTGATTAGCCAAAGTGATATTTGAGATGACTGTGGGCATGGTCCCGGCCAGGCAGGCACGCAGTGCCGCCAAAAACAAGAGTGAGGAGAACGCCGCTCCCAAGCTGATGTTGGCATTTCCACAACACTGCATTGTTGGGCCGGGGGAGGGAGTTCTGGACGCTGCTTCTTCATGGGAACTGACTTCTTCCCGATGCTCGCTTTCACTTTGGGGGGCCCCCTCGGCGGGGCCAGCGAGTGAGATGGACTTCAAAACGCTCAGTGGTCTAGTGGTAGAGTGTCCGCCCTCCGACTGGCAGGTTTTGGGTTCGATCCGCGGTCGAGTCGTACCAAAGAGTGGAAAATTGGTACCCATTGTGCCCTGCTTGGCACTCAGTGTTCGGGGTTGGAATTGGGGGAGTTAGATCACACAATGATTCCGGCACTTTTAAAACAAAGGGGGTGGTTCACAAAAAAGCCAACATGGTCCGAGAGACAAGAGGTCCGGGGAGGGGCCCAACTCTCTGAGCGTCCTGGACTTGCGACAGTCTACCGTCTGCCGTGGGTGGTTATCATGGTGATCCAGGGCCATACAATGACCATCTGGACACACACAAAAACACAAAAACCACACACAACCCAAGTCGATCCGTGCGGCTCGATGAAGATGAAGTTAAAAAAAACAAAAAAAAAACATGATTTAAAAAAATAAATTGCAAGATCCTCCTCTGCACGCAGACTAGGCAAACAACGCAAACAACGCACACCAGAGGAGAAATGACCCGCTGGAGGGCAACCAGAGCGGGTCACACCTTCATACTGCCGTGTTTGCCTTCCGAGAGCACCGGCACCACCCAGCCTCCGCCGGGTAAACAGAGGATTTAATTGTGTTTCTGAGGATGAGGTGGGGGTGGGAAGGTGAAACGGAGATCTCAGGGAAAGAAGGTGTTTTCTTTCTTTCTTTCTTTCTTTTCCTTTTGCAGATGAGGCACCGACACGTCGAATGCGTGTGAAAATTCCGTAGCCGGATTAAGGCAGAGCGGAGGAAAAGTCCCGGGAGAGGGTCCTCCTGTGTTCAAGGCGAGGATACCCTACACTCTATTGATTGAACCGCGGTTCATGCATTTCCCAGAACACTATGGATTTATATGATTTATATATTTATATATTTATATATGTTCCCTACATAGAGGTGGAGGAACCATCCAAATTCATCACCGGTGCTTTATTTAAAATGAATAAATCATTCAATAATTAACTGAATAAAAGTAAGGGTTCTCTGTGACGTGGGTGGGTCTTATCATGCCCCCTCCTCCACCTCCTCCACTTCCTCCTCCACCACCCAGAACTCCCAGCATGGTGGAAAATGCGTCACGGTTCCCCTCCATTGACCTTATCGATGTAAACGGATTGAGCTGAAGAGTAAGTAAACGCAAGGCGAGAGGACGTGCGAGCATCCTGTGACCCCACCGCCCGCCGAGCCCCACCCCAAGCACGCGCACGAGCGCCGGCTCCTCGCGGCCAACCGGCTTCCAAACACTGACATCACCTCCGCGCCGCAGACACACTGGCACCGAAACACGATTTGGACGATTCGCTCTCGCAAGGAGTCCGTTGGTGACTTACAAGAAAGGCAAGCGGGGCGGGGGGGAGGTGGAGGGAGGGCGTCGTGACCCCTTTAATGTATTAATCTGTTTGTCTAGTCTAAGCGGACCGCATTACTGTCCGTCTCCGAGGGCTAATACGTGAAAACACTGGCCAGCTGGCCCGCAGTATTGATTTATGCGCTGATCAGCAGTTGCGGCGAGGAGTCGAGGTCGGCGCGGATGCACAGGACGTCGTCAACGGTGACCTGAGCGTGTGTGTGCGCGGCGTCAAATGTTGTTTACGCAATCCCCGCCAATCCTTCAAAGGCTTAATGGCGTTAACGAAGGAAGCCAAAGGGGCTGGTTCTAGGAACCTCGGGAGAGGGAGTCTTTCCAAGAAACCCGGCCTCTGGGGACGGCTAAGGTGGTTAGTTCACAGAGAGGTTGACCACATGGGAGAATCCACTTTTGTTTTTAGGAGCAATGACAAAAAAATTCCTACCTTTGTTTAACTTTTTTCTCCCAGCAATAACACTGTTATAGTTATTAGAGCAACACTGCTAGTAGATTTAAAAGTGCTACATTCTGTTCCCAAATGTTGATTTTTTTTTCATTCAAGACATAAAAGAAAGCCTATTTAGCTGAGTGGTATCAGAGGCTAATATGACCAAAACACACTTTTTTTTTCTAAATTGTGTCATGAGCTGATCTGCTGTAACTAAAGCCGTTGATTGGTTCAGTAGTAGTCAATTCCTTTGTTTGTTTGTCTCTTACTGTACTATATTGCTAATGATGAATTGTTTTGCTTTGACTTGGGGTGGATCATAATAATCAAATGAGGCTCTGGGATTGATGCATTTTGCCTTATAAGAGGTTTGGTGTTAGCTTATGTGTAATGTTGTTCACTGCTGCTTGTTTTTTTTTTTTTTTTTTTACTAATTCCTACTTTGGTGTTGTGTCTGATGTCTTTGTTGTCTGTATGTGTTTTTATACGCTATGCGTGTATTTGATGCCGAAAACAAATTCCCCTAGTGGACATTAAAGTGTAACTCAAATCCACTCAAATGGAGGAAGCACAAGGCGTGATGGATAAACTTTGATGATAGATCATAAACATAGTATTATTGTTTGTGAACATTAATATTTGTTGTTGTTTTTTCCCCCTTGCAGTGCAAAGTCAAGTTAAATGAGGGACAAAAAATAAATAAAAAACAAAATTACGATGCAAGGAAATTCTGCTGGAAATTCATATTGACCAGAAAGATGGAACAATCACGGGGGACTGCGGGGCTTCAGCAAAACACCAAGTTTAGCCTGTGTTGGTGCAGTAATTAACGTTGAGGGTGTTTTAATAGGTGTAAGTGACGTAGCGCACTGAACGCTGACTTCAACTGTCAGGTAAGCGGTAAACCCAGATGAAAGCGCCGCAGGCTAATGCAGCGGCCGGGCCAGTAAATCTTTGCGTTTGTTAAAGTGGGAGGATGCAGTTTGGCCCACAAATGTAGGATTTATTGTGTGACTGTTGCATTGGACTGCATTCGTTTTTGCTAGGTGGATATAATAAAGTAGCCCAGCACAAGCCATGGAGGGCTCCCATAAATCTGTTTAATGATATTTTTTTTTTCCTTTTTTTTTGGAGTAAGCACTCTCCTTGGTACTGAAGTGATGTTCTTGTACTGAAGTGATGTTCTTGGGATCAGAACTTTTCTTTTTTTCTCCCCCACTTCTCTTTTATGTGTTCATTAGATAATGAACCGTGCGACAGGAGCATCGCCCACAGTTCACCGTAGCATCCAGGATGCGTTCCTTGGGCAATTTAGAGAGACAGAAAGAGATCGTCGTGGCGCTAGCAAGTTCATATCTTAGGACTAAACGCTGCTTCAAAGCTGGAATCCTTCTTTTGGTGGATTTTTTTTACTTTCTTCTGCACCCTCACTGTCATGGCACTAATGAAGCTGCTCCACGAAGGCCCGTGTAAAGGCGTGACAGCGGCCACTTGGCAAGATATAGCACATTGTGACCCATTAGACTCGCAGCCAATTTGTTCAAAAGGTTTGCCATAATTCATTCACAGCGCCGCAAATATTGGACCAGAGGTGAGCTCAACATCAGGCCATCGGAGAAGCAACCCTGAGATGCTGGAGTAGCGAAGCAACGGGGCAGTAAAACACAAACCTGCTCTTCTCAATGCAAAAAAAAAAGAAAAAAGGAAAGAAGTGGTGGCATTTTATTTCTAAAATATGGGCATAGACAAACGTAGCCTCTGCAATTTTTCCTTCTATGCAACTGGCAAATGCATGGATGTGTCTCTAGGTTTACATGCTGAAGTCCTTTTGGCACAGCCGTGGAAATTAAAAACCAAAAAAGCTACTTGCAGAAGAAGAAGAAGAGGTAGAAGAAAAAGAGAAAACACTCCCATAGCCCACTACCCTTTGGGCATTGAGGCAAAAATTAAAACATAAATGCAATGCACTCAGCCTTTCCTTGGAATTTAATTTGATGTGACACGTTTAAACTTTAAAAACAACAAGTCCTTTCAGAGGAAAAAGTGTCACTGAAAGCAGTTTTTCGACTGGAACCTCTTCTCGCTGGCAGACCAGTCCCTAAATGCTGGCTGGCGGGAGAATAATCCTTAAAACGCATTTGCTGCCATGCAGAAATTATTTAAACATCATATTTCAATAGTACGATTCCCAGAAAACTAATTTCCATTTGGGCGGACTGAAACGTAGCCGAGACGGACCTTCTAACCGTCTTTGAGGACACAGCCATTCAGTATGGATTGATAGGATCAGTTCTGCGGATATTATTCCCCCCTCGCACCCCCGACCCACCGCTCCCTCTCCCTCGCCCCAAATCCTTGACAAGGTATAATGGTGGCAGTGGTCGCATGAAGAGAGAAATACATCATTCATCATTTTCCTCTTTGACAGAGCCACACAAATCAAACAAAGGGGAGGGCAGATAAGCCCGTCTGGGACTTCTAACATTCAATTTCGTGGCTCCCACTGTCTCCTCCCCCTGCTGGAAGTGGTCTTTTCAGGGGACAAGTAACATCATATGATGGAGGGGGGTGGGGCCCTGCACCTACAGCCGCCTTTATAATGAGATGACCCCGGTGAGTGACAGGTGCATGACGGCCGCTGCAGGTTCGACTGCAGCCGAGCCGGTGCTGGCCCCGCCTCTTTTTTTTTTTTTTTTTTTTAATTGCTCTAAGGCATTGAAAAAAAGCAAACCAAGCCTCCCCTCATCTCCGAGAAAGCTTGTGCAGAGCGGCAGCTGTCTCTCTCGATAGTCCGATCCGAGAAGAAAACGCTGGGTGAAGACGGATGAAGAGAGGGAGAGAGGGATGGAGAGAGAGAGGGAGAGAACGAAGCTGGCTGTCGTGTCACCCGTCTTTTAATGCAATATACGTATGTGACTCTCAGACTGGTGGCGGCGGCCGGGGTGGGGGTTAGCAGAGTGATGGCCTCCTCCCTCCCTCCCTCCCTCCCTCATCCCTCTCTCTCCCTCCCTCCCCCCCAAGGAGTGGATGACATCAATAAGAGGCTAATAATCCTGCCTCCAGCTACCTCAGAAGGGCCGGCAGCCGCTGCAGTCTCCGCCTTCTCATACGTCTCCTCACTCTCTACATCCTCGCCAGGGAGGGCGAGAGAGAGAGGGAGGGTTAGAGAGAGAGAGAGAAAGAGAGAGAGAGAGAGAGGGAGGAGGGTGGATGGCAAGGTGTTTGGGAGAGAGGGACGGGGGAGTATTAAAAAAAAGAAGAAGAAGACATTTTGCTCTTCCTCACTTTCAGCCATCGATGAGTCGCACCAGGGATCGTCTGGTATTGATTGTTCCTTCCTTTCTTTGGGGGCCGAGGGTGCTTGTTATGGCCGGCACGTACGGTCCAGCTTTGTGTGTGTGCGTGCACGTGTGCGCGCCTGTATATGAATGTATGTGCCCCCCCCTGGCCCCCCGCTTTCTCCAGTATTATTGTTCCCTGTAGTCATTTCAGAAGGTAAGGTAATTAGACGCCTGATTGGGGGGGAGGGATGGGAGGCAAGGGAAGGAGGGGGGCGGGGGCTCAGGCATGAACCTGGCTGCCTCCTGCGATGCCGTGCGTGCGCAGCGCCGGTTTACACGTGCACGGAGGGAGATAAGCGGCGGATATGAAGCAGAAAGACAAGACGTCAGGATGAAGACCCCAAACGGGGGCGATGTGTGCGGTGGGGCTGAATGTCACGTCGAGACCCGAGACCCGTCCTAAATTACCCCCCGAGAAGAAATCCCATTGATTAACTTTCAGCGCGCAAAACATCCCCCCAGACTTTTCAGAACGCGGGTGAATCATAAACCCAAAACGTGCATCCATTAAGCCGATATTACATTCAGCTGCGTGAGCTTGTTTGGATGCAGGGGGCGCGCGAGCGCGGGCGTGCACGCGCCCGGCTTCCATCTCACACATATACAAATCGACTTCCCCACCAGGAGCAGAAAACCATGATGTCATCTTTTTCTGTGCCCTCTGTATTACAGTGCTCCTTTTCCAGCGGTCAAAGTCGACCAACTACTGCCACCTAGGGATGGCTGCGCGCAACTGCAGCGCCGGACAATGAACGTGAGCGCGGCGAAAGGATGACGCCACCTCATATGGCAGGGGAGTGGGAGGGGGAGGGGCGGGGGGGGTGAAAGAAGGGATAAAAAAATAACTACGTAAATACAGTCACGCTCAGGACAGGTTTTTCAACTTTTTGCTACTGGGAGTCAAACACATCAAGTAATTTCCCTTCTAATGAAAATGAACTGGCAGAAATGGAGAAGAGAAGAATGAAAGAATTACTCAGGTATATAACAGACAAAATGCTGAAGGAATTGTAATTCTTCAATTCTCTTAAATTCTGCTGTTTTATTCTCTTTAGTTTTTAAAAAAATCTTATTCAAGAACAATTCTGCTAGTGGGTTTAAATTTTTTTCCCTTTTTTCATTTTCTCCAAAGGGGCAATGTTGACGCACATTAGTGCTTCAATGGCAGTCACCTTAAAACCACCCCCCACCCCAACCACCTACCCTCCCACACACAGACACGCAGACTTCCTGTCCTGCTGCTTTCTCACCTCTTTGGTGACGTTGTCTTGGACCAGGCTGTAGAGGGGAACCACACGGCTGACTTCCAGCAGCACGGGGACGGGGGAAGGCTGCTCTCCGCCCCTGCCGCCGCCGCCGCCGCCTCCACTGCCAGCATGGCCCCTCGCCGACGCCACGCCTCCCCCTGCCCCTGTCACGGTCTGGTGATGGCACAGGTGGCAGCCAGCTGGACAGCTGCCCTTCTCCTCGCAGCGGATCTCCACGCCGCTCACGATGTCGTCGGTCAGCAGCTGACTCTTCTGCAGCGCCGACAGGTAGCTGATGAAGGGGACCGACTTGAGCTCGCGCCGACCACCGACTCCGACCCCCTGCTCAGTGGCCTCTGGAAGACACGGGGGGGGGATGACCCGAGTCAATGGCTTTAATTATTTTTACACCTTTTCTTTTGTTTTTACACCCTCACACTGTAAAAACAGTCCCCTCCTTCTTTACTTTGCTTCATATTTCATTCATCCATTTGACTCGAAGCGTAAAAAAAAATAAATAAAAGAGGCAAACCAAGAGTCTCCCTTTAGTGCTGCCAAACGCATGCATCTGGCTTCGCTTTGGCGCACTGCTGTGGAAAAGGAGGGGAAAAAACAACAACAACAACTAATCCCTCACTGTCATCGGCTCCCGCAGACAAAGGATGAATGTGAGGGAGGAGGAGCAGAGTCACTGGCTGTCCATCGCCGCCATGTGATTTCCTCTTTCAGTGGTTAAAAAAACAAACAAAAAAACCCCACCAACCCACCGTGAAGACAGAGGCAGAGGTGCCTGTTGGGCGGCTGCGGCCTCGTGTACTTTTTATCTTCAAGTTTTACAAGAACAGAAATAATAAAATGTTTTAAGATGCAAGATTGAGGCTTTAAAATATACATACATCTACTGACTCAGACACAAGTTGCACCATCACTTATTGGAGTTAGTTAGTTGTTGTTAGTCAAGATGACAACAACAACGAACTGCAGCCGCTAAGCAGCAGCACGAAGCCCAACTCAGGATCAAGCCCCGAACACTTTTCCTTTGACACATAACCGCGTTGTGTCGATTTACCACCGAGAAGGCTGCGTAAACTGGGCCCGATGTGGTGCAAAAAAAAAAAAAAAAAAATTTGCGGCCACTTGAATCAAGTTGGAAGCACAAACACGAGAAGGGTCGCAAAAACCATGTGCGCAAATGTTTAGGCTGCAATCACAAAACTCCGAGGTTGACGTATAGATCGACGTCAATAACCAAGCGGCGCACTATGACATAAACACGTTCATATACACAGACTGAGGGGAGGAAAAAATATATATACACACACACACACACACAAGTCAGTGAAACCCAGAGGAAGTGAGTAAGACGGCAGGAAAATGCCCTTGACATTATTCAAGGCGGGGTAATTGGGACCAATTAGGGTCAATATTTCAAATGACTTATTTCCTGTTAATGGTTTTAATGACACCGAACTCAAACATCCATCAAACCTCGGCGGCAAAAAGATAACATACAGTGCACGGAGTCAAGAAGCATATGTGTTTGTGTAAGGGAGGCCGAGGAATGAATGGAAACGTGTCTACTTGTGCAGTTGCCCCGCTGACACAGGAAGTGTCAGCGGCCACGTTAAATACGTTTGCCCAGGACGCGGAGGTGGGCGTGTTCACTTTGAACCCACCAACTTGTTTTATTTCTCCTCCCCCGAAAAATTAAGGCGTTTAACGGCTCCGAAGCAAATATAATAACCGTGGGGCTCGGGGTCACATATGGGCCGCAGAAATATTTCAATCAGCGCGGAGAATTATTTCAGTTGACTGTCGTTTGGATACAAACATTTAGCTGTACTTTGAAAGGTCAAACATCAGGCAAATTTCAACGTAGAGTCTGCAGCTCTCGCCTCGGATGAACGACTATGCAGTGCAAAAGTTTGGGGTTTACTCCTTTTGCATGTCCTACTTTTCAGAAAGTGGTTAATTCTGTTTTTTGGAAATCGGAGCAACTTGTAATGTCACAAAGGGAACTGATACCTCACACAGGTTTGTGACAACAACCCCTGTCTAATACTGCATTGTTGTTGTTTTTTTGTCAACTTCAAAAGGTAGCATTGCCCGTAAAGCATCAGTTTTAGCTTCCTGCTAAAATGTAGCATTTTTGGGGCAAGGCTGCTAACAGTGGGTTAAATTTGCTATTTTTCAGCAGGTTCAAAGGACTTTATCTTTGGTAATGCACTGTGCAAACCTGTTTCACTGAGGTCCAGGATGGAACACAAAGACTTGGTGCCTATAAAAAAATACACATATATTTTTTCCCACAACTCTTTGTCTGTGTGCACTTTGGAGATCCTTGAGATTGACAAATGTAAGATTTTAAAGCTGAAATCCAATCATATTAGCCTTAGAAATCACGGCAAGATGCAAAGTGCAAGACATGACCCCGCCGACCTCGGTGTTACCTTCACCCTCGGCGTGCGTGCGTTTGTTTGTGTGCGAGGGTGAGTCAAGCTTGTGCATACATCTCGTTATAAGTCTTAAGGAGTTTACTCTGCGTGCATGTCTGCAAGGTACTGGCAAGGGGTGGGAGAGGGTGGGAGGTAACTTCATACAGCAGTATCTAAACAGGCTGGTAGGGTGGCCCCCCAGCCCAATTACAAGCACTTCTTGAGACAAGACAGACACTGAAAAGAGCTGTCAAAAAGAGCTCTGTCAATAAATCCCTGTAACTCAGTCGGCCTGTGGGAAGCCGGTCCCGCTCGTTCTCACGCCATTTAACCAATTTCACCCTAGATTACAAATGTTAATGACAGAATCTACAATTAGAAAATAATGGGCAATGTGTAGAAGGTGAATAAAAACAGGATGCAATCATTTGCTACGAGCTCGCGTGTTTGGGAACATTCTTAGTAGTTCTGCCGTGCAGTCATCGTACCTTTATTAAATAAAGTTTGGATTATTGCAAACGGGGCCTTTCTGCCCGCACAATCTTGGTTTCGCCTCTGTCTTTCTCTTGTTTACCTCTCTGACTTCTTTAACTGCCTTTAAATCTTGTTTTGATACCGAGAGTAAACTAGAGCAGTGTATCATTTACATCTTGGGTTAACCAAAGAATGTTGTCTGTGTCTCTTCATTTGTGTTTGTGCGCCGTTCATTCAATCTGACATCCGACCAAGAGGCCGCGACACACATACAGACACACACACATACACACTTTACAAGGTAGAATTAAACTGGACCACATGCACCCCTGCCATGTTTTTCTAACCCATGATACTACTTAAGGCAGTTGAATGAACAACGCGCCTCCGCAACACTTGCCTGTCATCAGACACAGTCGGGAGATAAATGAAGAGTATTTCCGAGCCACTGATCTTGCCCTGATGCTGTTAATTAAAATGTCTTTGTAGACCGCTTGCAGTATAATTACTCATCAGGGACACAGCCTCTCCGGCCAGAGTAATGTTTCCCAGGCAACGACAGCAAAGGCGTGGTGTCGGATATCTACCACAGGTGATTTATTAATGTGCTTGTTGACTGCCACCGAGGTACTTGTGTCTTTACTAAAACTTGATTAAAAATCACGAACAAAAGTTCACATTCCCTATAAATTGCATATATAAACAATGCCGGAATATAATCATATTATATGCTCGATATTGTCACGTTACTAGTAAAAAGCAATAACAAAACTGGGGGAAAGGGCAATAAAATTAATATTCCACAATTTTGTTAAACCAAAACCAAATCAAAATCGCTTCTTACAATTTAGTTTCGTGGCTTCACAGTTCTAATAATCTCCCGTCTAACAGCAAGGGTTTTTTTTTCTGGAAGATCTACGATGACATCTAGTGGCAACTCACGATCATTTTTCAACCACACATTGCCAGCTCGACAGCGAGAAGAAAACTCGAACTAATACGACACATGTGACGTGTGTAATATTTTTTTTCTTAATAATAATAATAATAAAAAAAAATCTTCAAGTTCTTGACTCACTGTGAAAGTCAACATTCCCCAGTAGAATCGAGCAGGGTTGCTCAGAGCAAACAGAACGCAAGCATGAGACAGCGTAACTTCCGGCAGACGTTGGCTCCTACGTGTGACGTGTAGCGCCGGAGTGTCGCCTACGTGATGACGTCAGCACTGCAGTGACAGCCCGAGCCCGTCCATGCCCAGCCGAGCCTCGCAGGCGGCAACAACACAGCACGCCCATCGCTGCCTCAGCGCCTCCAACTGCGAACTCTGTCGAGAAGGTAATTTTACCAAGCAGCCCCGTCGAAAGCGAAACAATCTTGCGACATGCCGATTGCCTTTAAAGTGAACGTTAATTTGAAAAAAATAAAGCTGCCATGTTGAATAATATTGCCGCGTTGTGTGTCAGGGGACAGTTAGTTGTTTTCCGACAGGCCTACGGTGGACTACAGTGCAAACGAAACACAAATGCAAACCACTATTAATGAAAATGGCATTATTTTTTTTTTTTAACTGTACGTGAGCGCAACGTCGCTATTATGATCATAGGTTCCTTCAGTGCATTTTGCCTAACAGTAATCCTCATCGTATTTCCTCCCCCTAGTTCCACCGATGCTCTAACGCTACTTTGCTCGCAAACTATTTACTATTTCTCAGTTTTTCAAGGCTGTCACCCAAACAATTACAACCAATGCCGTGTTGTCCTAGCGTGCTCCTCTGCACTGGTGGCTGAGGCTAATGTTAGCACTGCTTCTCCTGGTTCTAAAGTAAGCGTTGCGATATTCGCCACGCAGTGTTTATCTGGTCAGTCCTTCACGTTACAGTAACCAAGTAACCGCCGGGCCACGCCGTGTTCGTGTCTGATTGTGTTACACGGGGACACGTTACATTATCAGCCGTGAACACAGGGGAACGCCAGGCCTGCGCAAGTTTGAGCAAATCAGCAAGCTGCTTGTTAATTTGCTAAACACAACCTTCCAAATTAGCCTGTTTGCACTGATGTTGTTGTCATATTTTGGAACTTGGAACTTGGAACTGGAATGAACACAGCCAGAGTTGCTGTGGTCCAGGCGTCATGACAAATTAGATAAGAGGGCAGGCCAGTGAAATACTGATTTGACATGAGACATCAGTTAAAATGGTAACACAACACACACTTATTCAGCCTCACTGCTGCTGATTTGACATGAGACATCAACTAAAATAGTAACACAACACACACTTATTCAGCCTCACTGCAGCCAAACATAAATGTGAGGTGTTTCTTTAATGCATTTGCTTTGTTTTGTTCAAGGTCACAGGCGTCACAATGGCAGCAGCATATTCGGCACTGGACCCAGATTTAATGAGAGAGGTCCTCGAATGCCCCATCTGCCTGGAGACCTACAACCAGGACCAACTGAGACCCAAGCTGCTGCAGTGCGGTCACACGGTGTGCCGCCACTGTCTGGAGAAGCTGCTGGCCACCACCATCAACGGCGTCCGCTGCCCGTTCTGCAGCAAAGTCTCCCGCATGAGCAGCATCTCGCAGCTGGCCGACAACCTCACCGTGCTCAAGGTCCTGGACTGCACCACCTCCTGCAGCTCCGTGGCCGCCGCCCTCATGTGCAGGTCTTGCCAGAACCGCCTGCCGCGGCAGTACTGCCACGACTGCGCCACAGTGCTGTGCGAGCTCTGCAAAGGGGACGAGCACCTGCGCCGAGGCCACTCGGTGGAGCCCATCCGGGCGGCCGCCGAGCAGCGTCGCAAAGAGCTGGGCGGGAAGCTGAGCGCCCTGCGCGACGCCATGGGCCGCATTCAGAAGAAGAAGACGACCATTGACAACATCAGCAAGTCTCTGAGGGCGAAGTACCAGGCGGTGCAGCAGGAGTACACGTCAGCCGAGCTTCGCCTTCAGGAGGAGCTGAGGAGGTCCCGGCGGACGTTCGCCGCCGCCATGGCGGAGGTGGAGAAGCTCAACGGCCACGTGCTGGAGGAACAGACGTACCTTTTGAACATTGCCGAGGTGAAGGTGTTGTCGCGGCGCGATTACTTGACAATGCTGGTGAGGCAGAGCGACATCGCGCTGCTTAAGGACGAGGAGGAGGAGGAGGAGGACTTGGACATGAAGAGCAGCCTGCCCACGGTGTTCAAACTGCAACAGCCAGAGTTGGTCAGAGCAGAGCACAGCAAGCCCGTGGAGGTGGGCCACGTGACCACAAATAGTTTCACTTTCAGTACAGACGAGCAAGAGGTAGATGTTTCATTTGAGGGGGACACAGCGGGAGCGCCAGGCGTTTCAGGGGACCTTTACAGGGATGTGAACATGGTTGCAGCTGTAGAGGAGGAGGCGGTGGCGGCGGCGGCGTGCTGCTCGCCGGGGAGTTTTAAGTCCAAGTCGATGGATGCGGGCGGAGAGTCGGCGGCGGAGGCCGGAGCCGGGCTCCCCGTCTGCCAGTTTGTGAAGAAAATGGGCAGCAAGGGCTCGCTGCCCGGCATGTTCAATCTGCCGGTGAGCATCTGCGTGTCCACGGCAGGAGGGGAGGTCCTGGTGGCCGACCGCGGCAACAGCCGCGTGCAGATTTTCAACCGCAAGGGCTTCCAGCGGGAGATCCGCCGCAACGCCAGCAGCATCGACAGCTTCGTGCTGAGCTTCCTGGGCGCCGAGCCCCAGAACCTCAGCCCCCTGTGCATCGCCGTCAGCACCCGGGGCCTGATCGGGCTCACCGACAACCACGACAACTCGGTCAAGGTCTACACCATGGAGGGACACTGCGTGGCCTGCCACAAGAGCCAGCTGGTCAAGCCCTGGGGCATCGCCGCCACGCCGTCGGGCCAGTTCGTGGTGTCGGACGTGGAGGGCGGGAAGCTCTGGTGCCTGGTGGTGGACCGCGACGTGGGCGTGGTTAGCTACAACCGACTGTGCTCGGCCGTGCGGCCCAAGTTCGTGACGTGCGATGCGGCCGGCACGGTCTACTTCACCCAGGGCCTGGCGCTCAACTTCGAAAAGCGGCAGAACGAGCCGCAGCTGGAGGGCGGCTTCTCCATCGGCTCGGTGGACTCGGAGGGCCAGCTGGGCAAGCAGCTCAGCCACTTCTTCTCGGAGACGGAGGACTTCCGCTGCATCACCGGCATGTGCGTGGACGCCAACGGCGACCTGCTGGTGGCTGACAGCGGCCGCAAAGAGATCCTCCAGTTCCCCAAAGCCGGCGGCTTCAAAGTTCTGATCCAGGAGGGGCTGGCCTGCCCCGTGGGCGTGGCCACCACGCAGAAAGGACAGCTGCTCGTCCTGGACTGTTGGGACCACTGTGTCAAAGTCTACACGTACGCCCAAAGGAGGCACTCCTCCACCTCCTAGAGGGGCCTGGACCTTCTCACGTGGCAGTGATAGAGGGTTTAGAGTAAGTACGCGTCGGTTGGTGTGAGATGGGTAGACGTAAACACTGTTATGGTGCATAACCTCGGCTGTATCCTAAACAATTCTCCCTTCAGCTTTCACTGGTTTCTTAAATGGAACTCCTGGTCAATTTAATGAAGTTTATCGCCAGCGTTTCAAGTAATCATGATAACAATAAGCATAAAACTCCGCTGTCTAGACTGGCTCGCACGTTTCTGTAACTTGTGACAACACTAAGAAAGACACTCTAAAGAGACGTGGTGTAAATTGTGAATTAAAAAAATAAATTAAAAAAAGCCATCACGGTCAAAAGCTCACGCAGGTACAATCGAGACAGTTTTCCTCGCTGCTGAGTTTTCCGGCTCTTCCAGTCTGGACCTCCGCGTGGGATGCACGCCGAAGACGAGCTGGAAACCGTATTTACACGTTAAATGAAGCGCACTGAGGCTTTTTTAGCCTGTGTAGCACTTTATTATATCGACACTGTTTCCCGGTGTTGTGTTTGAGTAGCACAGAGCGACGTGGGCGGTTCTGAGGTTTGCCTTGTGTGAAAGCTGAAGGCAAAACAAGAGTTTTTCAGGGAAATTCAGGAAAGCAAAAAAATAAATAAATAAATAAATTGTGTTGGGGGTATTTGCGGGTTTTCACCGCCATTGTGTTGAATGACATGACTCAATAAAATTTGAACAGGCCTACAGTAAGCAGAGAGGAGACTCCACACCAACCGAGTTCGCTCCCGCTGTCTCCTTTTATTCAACGACCTCCATGTCACCCGCTAGACGGTGCCACATTTTAGCCACTAGGGGGCAGTTTAAGGCTGACGTTCCCTTTTCTTTGGGTCTCTGTTCCCTGCAACTGTCACTTAACGCGTCTCGGTACAGCGCCTGGCCTGTATGTCTCCTTCTGCACTACACTGTCTAGACACCGAGCGTTCACGTCAGGTTCCATTATCAACATTTTTTGGCTGCGACTTTAAGACTCTTTCCATCTCCTGCATCCTTCAGTTACCTGCATGTCACCGTCACTGTCAGCCCCACCTGACAGCCGCCAGGAAGCATGAGCTCAAAGCGGACACCCACACCTTCAAATGTTTACAACTTATCCTCAAACACAACTTTTTCCCTTTATTTTTTTGTACTGCAGCTTGCTGTTGTTTCATCACAGGCCGAGCAGGGCTGTTCAGAACACCTCTGCTGTGAACATAACACATCGGAAACTCTCACACATACACAGATACCAATCCTGGCCTGACATACTGGGGACTGCTGTTCCCTGTCGGCGGCGCCACCCTCAGGTTTCTAAAAACCCTCTGCAACTGGTCGACATGCTAACCAGACCAGCCAGTTGTAGCGCGTCGGTCAACCTTGCCTGCTTGTTTGCATCATTTCATGATCTCAACTTGGGTATTGTTTTTGTTTTGTTTTTTATTATGAAGGCACTTTCAGGTAAAATACACCTTTATTATGAACATGTAGTGGCCTAAACGTCAGGGGTTATCAAACTAATCATTGAAACCCACGGACAGATATTGCATTTTACGTCTTATGTCTACAATTCGTAAATAGAAAAACAATAGCCTGCCTGTACTTGGGCCGTGTATATCTTCCAGTAGGTTTGGCTCGTGCCAGCGCATTTCACATTGACTCAGTTTCAGCCTTAAGCGTCACCCGTCACTCCGACTTCACCCGGATTCCCACTGAACAGCAACAAACAAAGATGCATATCAGAGAAACCGTATCGTAAAAAAAGTGTGTCTGTGCGTTTGTGTGTGCTCTTTAATGTTCAACGACAATTGTAGCACTAACAAAAACAAAACAAAAACTGAAGCGGCGGTGAACCGTCTGCTGAAGTCTATAACAGTCCTATCTGTGTTTACATGTTTTGTTTTGCTTTTGATGAGCCTATCAGAGCCCTCCACTGCATCCCACTTCTCCTTAATCACTCGCTCACGTTCCCCCCTCAACCTCTCGCTGCAAACGCTACATGTAATGCAAAACAAAACAAAAAAAAAAAGAAAGGAAACGTCTCAAAAAGGAACCAAACATCATTTTCCTCCCCGAGTGGCGGCGGCTGATCACAGTGGGATCAGCTGTCAGTCACGGTGAATAGCAGCCGGGGCTCGTGATGAATTTTTCAGGCTGCACAACGGGCAGTTTTGTTAATACCGACAGCTCAGCGCTATCGCTGCAGCGCAGCCGTGTTCTCCCTTTTGTTGCTTGTTATTGTCAAACAAACACCTTTTGCGCGAACAAAGAGCCGCATCCTGCACCGCCCTGCCGTATCCCACTCAGGGGTGCAGCCATCAAACGGCGCCGGTCGTATTATGTTATGTTTGCCATCATTAGAACAGGCATTAGGGTTACGCTCCTGTTAATTATTAAATAAGCTGTAAAACTGCGGAGGCCTGAACGGCCGGAATTAGCGAGTCTGTTGGATGTTTTAGGGGAAATTAAATATCCGAAAACCCGATGCTTTGACGATAATCAGCTTTTAAATGCTGGCCAAAGCATTTCTCAACTGTAATAGAAAATAAAATTGTGGCATAACAGAATGTGTCTTTTTCAAACAACAGATTCCTAATTTTTAAAAACAGGCTCAATCAGAAAAGCTAAACCTGCTTCCTGTCAGCGAAGCTCCAACAGGAAGTACGCCACGCATGTAATGAGACCGAGGCTGAGGGCCTCGAGCAAATCCTGCTCTCGTATAACCGTCGCGCTGCAGCGCCTGTGAGGGAATCGCTCGCCAGCCCTCGGAGC
This sequence comes from Thamnaconus septentrionalis, assembly GCA_009823395.1. NCBI lineage: Eukaryota > Metazoa > Chordata > Actinopteri > Tetraodontiformes > Monacanthidae > Thamnaconus > Thamnaconus septentrionalis. The sequence goes on from CM020518.1 coordinate 7,629,918, forward strand.
AGATAAAAAGCAGGAGCCCCGGGACCCACCGGTGAAAGCGGCGACCAGAATGACTTCCAGCCCAAATGAGGAGCGGGGGAGGGGGAGCCGGGGTGTTGCCTTCAGTGTCGAGCGGTGTCGTCAAGCCTTCTCGCTATCGAAACCTTAGTCCCCCCTCCCTCCCAACACACACACACACACACACACCCCAGTGAACAGACCCCCTCCCCTCTCTCTCCACTGGTCACTAGAAACAGTCCTGCAGTAGGTGGAGTAGTTTCATCGTCAGCAATTAACTAAGAAAAAATACACAAAAAGAGAAACAAGTGTCCTTGTGTCCTCCCGACCGCCACACGGCCGCAGGGTCGAGCCGCTCACGCTGTGAGCCAAACTCCCCCTGCTGGTCACGCGTCCTATATGTCGTTCACCGGTGGTGGATTCGACCGTGTTTGGAACACGTCGGACATCTCTGCACTAGTCCACTTCATGTTTGTACCGTTGAGTATCTGAGTGCAATAAACTGTCAAGAAAAATTCCTGCTTGTGTCGCTTCTTCCCACTGTTCTCTTTTCCTTTTAATGTTTGTGAAGCAAATCATCTTTATTGGCGTAGTTTGCCGAAGGTCCATTTAAAACTTTTTATTTATTTATTTTGTTTTAAATATATTTAGTGAACAATAATGTGGTCATTTAAAACCCATAAAGAAGCTCCCATTCGGCTTTGTAATGCCCCAATATATCAAGACAAGATCAAATAAAATAAAGGCACATTTAAGATCGTGAAAATGCAGCGAATTTGAAAAGTCAACAACACAGGATGTGATAAAACATCTCATTTGAGTGTTTGCCAGTCGATAAGAGTTTTTATATGTGAGCTGTAAAACAGCCAAAGCCTAAAACTGCGTGCCTTACCGGAGTAGTAGGTACGACTCGTGAAGCGTATATCACCCTATAAAATGTATTGGTACATAAATTGAAAAAACAGAAAAAAAAATCAACCGTTAAAATCAAAGTATCGCTCAGTCCGTTTATCCTTTAGATTGAGCCATAAAGTTGGTTTTGTTGCTTCAGCGCTTCGCAATAAATGAAGCTTGTAGGTATTATAACGGCTGTAAAAGAAAAAAAACAGAACCTCTGCTATATTTCCACAAATATGCTTTTTTTCCTTACGACTTGAGTGCGAAATAATATTCATTACAAACCGCAGGTGTCAGTCTGCAATTCCGGGGCCAGGAAGAGCAAATAAAAAGGATTTGGAAACGCCTAGTAAGTGGAACAGAGCTGCGGGGGTCCTGCAGATTCACGCTGCTGTTTAATTCTATTCATGCTTCTTATTTTAACCAGGAGGCAAATTGAGGAGGGGCGTAAAAAAAAAAGAAAAAAGGAGGCCGTGTTGTTCACTCAAATTTAACAGCAGCCTCTGAACATTTCGCATCCTGGCTTTTGCTTCGGCGCCACTTCCTGCACTCACCTTTCTGGTACTGCAGCCAGAGCTGCTGCTGGGCCTTCTTGCTGGGGAAGTAGATGCTGCAGCTGAGCTCGGAGCCGTACAGCGCCTCCGACACGTAGTGGCTGCCGTACTGCTGGAGGAACGCCAGCAGCTCGTCGCGAGTGCTCGCCGCCGACAGCGTCTTCAGAACCTTGGAAAAGCCTAGCGGGGTCGAGAGAGACGGAGGGGAGGGGAGGGGAAGGAGGCGTGACCTTATCTATATATCTATATAGCTATCGAGCTATTGAGGTTAGCCGCGCATTGAGATTCACGTTGGAGAAAGAAAGTCGGAATTGTGTGCCAGAGATGTTAGCAGGAAGTGGGCACGACGTGGCGCCGACGCCTCATTCACATTCTGTATCTCTGCATCTGTTTTTCTAAATTTCATATTTTCTCTGCATTTAAATGATGCACTTAAAGCAGCTCTAAGTAACTTGAGCTTGCTACGAGTTTGCTACGACAATAACGTCGTAGCAAACGTTCAACACTTTTATTACTTCGTCTTTCATCGAGGTTACTTATTGGGTTCCATTCCGTCATTTTACAATCTTATGTATTTGTAATAGTAGTATGTAAGACCGCCTCTAAATAAACGTGTGACGTTGCCGTATAGTGGTTCGTCCGGCGTGTCGGGTCGCGCTTGAAAGTTACGCAGCCGGCACAACCCCCCTCTCGTAGCCGAGGCGGCACCATTGATCCTATTAATCGTTTATCTACCGCTTTACTGAGTTTGGAATCATAATTTTATGGTGGAAGTTACCTAGAGCTGATTTAATGTCTTTTCTATTCTACGAACATTGTGATGGCAAATGAAAAAATAACTTCAATTTAGACAGAAACCTGTGGATAAAGTGATGGAGCTGAGTTTGACTTTGTACAGGTTGCTGCGCACTCTCCACTGCTGCACCATGGGATATCCGACAGCTTCGCTGAATTGAGCGTCTCCTTAAAAAAACATGGAAGAAAAAAGAAAGACAAGAAAAAAAGCGGTTTTGAGTTCCAACGGCGCAGGACGGAGCTGCACAAAAATATACATTTGATACATTGCTGATGACCTATTATTTTTACTCTTGTTTAGTCGTTAATGTAGATCCCAGTTAGTGAGTTAACCATGCGGACACAAAACAAAAAACAGCAACACTGTTTTATAGAGAGAAACTCGGCTCGTTACTGCTGAAAATGAACCTTGACCCTGGTGGTCACATGAGCTGAAACCATTTTAATGAGCCAGAAAAAAAACAAAAAACAAAAACTTTTTCTCTACTCTTGGTCAACCTGTTTTGTGCCAAAAGTTCTAGTTGCTACTGTGGACAACTAGCATCGCCACTCAGGGCTGTGTTGTGTTGCCTCACACGACTTGTGCTTGAACGCTACTCTGAAAATCAATCAGTGCAGATGAATTAGTTCTCTGCATATTCTGTATTTTGGAATGCAGGTGCATTCCAAACTTACCAAAAATACAAACAAACTCTTGGCTTTTTTTTTTTTTTTGTTCTTTTCTTTGCCGCCATTTATCACGGCAGCCCATCTCCCAGCTGCTACAGGATCAATGGCAGTCATAGAGTGCAACTGGAACTCAAATTGGATTGCTGACATTGGTGAAGGGAGGCGGGAGGGTCTTGCCGTTCTTTACAATTCAATTAGCAAACTTTCACACTATTTCAGAACTCAAAGCAATAAAGTGAAACAGTTGGGGGGGGGGTTCCTACAGAACCTTGACGCCTCGACCCCCAGAAAACTTTTTCCCCCTCTCACCTGAGACGGTCATCCCGTCAGAAAAAAATGAAAAGAGGGATTTTATGCGTGTGTGTGCGTGCGCACGCCCCATTAATACTGGTGTAAGCCGAGCCCAAGTAAAATTCTCAAGAGGTCAGCGTGGACTGAATGCCAATTTAGCTAATGGAGGGATTATGGGAGCAGAGGTGGGAGTTTGGAGCCAAATGTCTAAGTGAGTGTGTGGAACAGTGGAGGGAGGGATAAAAGGATGAAACGGCGGGTTAAGTGTGAGAGTTTGCAAGGTCCAGTGGCTGTGTGTGGACGTGCATAATAGGCCGGGCTTATGGTGCCATTTTTGGAAATGGAGTTGGTTCCCCCCACAGTGCAGCACCAGCAACGGCAGCCCTTCTTCTAAAAAATCAAATATGATCTAACCAAAGAGAAATATGTTAAAAATAAATAAATAAATAAATAAAAATACTGAGACTTCAAGCCTTTTCTCTCCAGATCCTAGTGAGCCAGTTAAAGGTGGGAGGAGCCTTAAAACCAGGAGGACCGACATGCGATACCTGTGAGGAGCTGCAGGTTGGGAAAAGGTTCGGACAACACGCCGCGACACTGCTCCTCCACCGGCAGGGGGATGACCATGAGACCGTCGGCCAGCTGCGGGAAGTCTTTGATGAAGTTGTTGTCCCTGCGGAGAGGAAGAGGGACAGAGTGAGAAGGACAGACGCCTGAAAACGCGGCTGCCGTGGGACTGTTGCACGTGGGAAAAAAGTTCCAGCAGAAACAAAAGAAAAGCAAAGAAAAAGGCAAATCTGGAGCCTCTAGCAGCTGCAGTGGGCTGCAGATACAAAGTTGGACTTCAGGCATGACAAAGTATTTGCACAGTATCATATTTTTGTAGGTTTGTCCATTAAACAAATAAAAGTTGACTAATTAGTATCTGTTTTTAAACTTTAAATAATTTAAGTAGTCAAATAACGGCATGCTTTCTAAACATTGCAGAGGGAATCCTAATTAATATTTGCAAATTAAATGACATTGATGATGCGCCGTCTTTGAGGGGGCCTTCTTGGCTCCGAACCAGCACAGAACCAGCACAGAACCAGCAAAGACGACCGGACACGACTTCAATTCCAACAAGCAGCTCAACAGCCGTCAGCAGCCGACCTTCAGTCTTCAGCCTTCAAACACCAGGCGCCTCAACAGGGGGTTGGCGGTTTGGGGGGTGGAGGGTGTGCTAAAAAGCCATCAAGGAAATATTCCACCTTGGGAAAATATCAAAATTAAAAGAAACATCAAGGCGGCCGCAGCCTCCGTCGCTCTGATGGCTCAGGTCATGTGACGAGGAAGCGAGAGACCCCCCGTCACGTCTCTCTCTCCTCTCCCTGCTGGGGATCACGCAGGAGATAATGAGAGAAGGAGAAGAAGAAGACTGGGTGGTAGCGAGCAAGTGTAGAAGAAGATCCACAGGATGTACACAAAAATTAGTTAAGAGTTTGTCTTGTTTGCACCTCCACGGGACTCCAGAACCGACAAACAGGCCTGGAAGATAAATCGTGGATACAGATGGTGCACGTCCAGCTCCATTTCTCTGGAACTGTAGTAGCAGAAGCGGAGGAAGAAGAAGGAGAAGAAGAAGAAGAAGGAGAAGGAGAAGGAGTAGTAGTGTGTCGTGCCGCATTCCCAGAGCACGGCAAGCAGGCAGCGGCAATTCCCATAATCCACTTTTATGGGGAACGAGTCTCGGAGCGGCGGAGCCCCTCTGCCACAGAGTGTGTAGGGCCGCCTCAATCTTCCCGCTATCAATTTTTCATCCTGTTTCTCTCTTTTCTCGCTTCCTTCATGACCACAGAGGCCTGTTGGACCCAATCACAGCCTCAGTTTTTTTTTTTTTCCTTCCTTGGGAAGGAAGGATTGACTCAAGGGTGGAGGATGAGCGGGGGAGGAGGGGTGGAGAAGGTGCTGTAAAAAGATTACCGTGGCTCATGCTCACAGAAAACATATTGATTGCTAAATTAAATCATCCGGCTTCGCAGCCGAAGAAGCCCGGGGCCGAGGCGATACGTAGCTTTATGGATTTCAGAGAGCGCCACACGCTGGACCGTCCTTGACACGAGACTCTGACGATAACATCCACTCACTCACTCACGTGCGGGCGGTTCTCGGTGGAGATGAGCCAAAACAAAACGGCGCGCCTGCTCTGTTTACAGGCTGATAAGAGGCGCCACGGGGCGCTACCCGAATACACACATATTTATTTATTTGTTTTTATTTTTTTAAACCTCTCCATCCTCTCCCTGCTCATCTCGAAGAAAGAAAATGAACCGGGCAAAAAAAAATCAGGGTACGCACGGCGTCAGTGTGTGTCACTTAAGCAGAAAAATTGCACAGAACGCAGTGCTAGCACATTAGCCGTCCGCGCCTAGCTTATCTCACAGCGGAGCGGAAAGAAATTTACATTCACTAAACTGACAAGGCTGACTCGGCTTAAGAAGCTTATGGGTGTTCGACTTAATGAGCAGCGGGGCTGCGACACAATTAACATGCATGCCGCCCCTCCGATATTTCTCGCTGAAAACTAAATGGAATGAAGACGACGTTCAGAAAAAAAGTCTATCTGTTCTTTACCAAATCTGAACGTGTTGTTTTTTCCCCCAATGTGCCTGCTGTGGTTCTAATCAGAACACAATGTGTGTCCCAAATTGTCACCTCCTGCCGTGAAAGCTCGCCGTTTGCAGTATGTATGTGCGCTTACTGAGACGGAAACGTTTCCAATAAAAGACGTCACTTCAATGCTAATTGGTTAGCAATAAAGGCTAATTTGGAGTCGACCGCCTCTGCGGCGGGGATGCAGCCTTAAACCTAATCTCCATTCAGCAGGCGAAGAGAAGTGGAGAGACTCTATTGTGTTCATTTTGCCAAAATACTGCTTTCACAATGTAATATTCTATTACATTGTAACGACAAGTCAAATCAATCTCCCAGTGATCCCTATAGGCCCCAAAAAAAGGCCTCATTACAGCGACATAACGTATTAATGTTTAATCTTTTTTCATTTTCTTTTTTTTGCTCTCTGCTGCAGACCTCGCTTGCAGGTCTGACATGTGTAGCAGCCAGAGCAGCTAATGACGAACCCACCGACTGGAATCCAGCCACAGCGACCGTACCCCGCGATAAAAAAAGTGCCTCAATTCGTCCGCTCCAATCGACACGTTCACCCAAAACGACACGCTGTCGATGATCCAAACCCTAAACCCGTCGCGGCTAATTGAGCGTTAAATTCCCGCAGCGGCGCTTCAAGACTTACAATGAGCCGCGCACGAGAGCAGGTGGTGGTGCTGCTGCTGCTGCTCCTGTACTGGCCGCACAACACTTGTGCAGTCGCTTATGTTTCATTCAGGACCCAGGTGTGTTCGTTAAAAGGCAGCGGCTGGTCGACTTCCTCCCGGCCAAACCTGCTTTCCTAGGCCGGCCGAGTCTCCCGAGTTCACGGCGACGCCTCCCGTCCCAAAAATCCCTCCAAAAACCGGCAACTCAACAAATGATGTTCGGCGGCATGAATGCAGAAACTCGTGCGTGCTACAACACTTCCTTGCTGGCCGTCCACATCCGTGGCCTCTGAGAGGGCTTGGCGGATTGATCTATATATGTATTGTATTGAAACCAAGGTGAGTATTGGTATCGGTATTGATACTAGGGTGATGAGATCGATACTTTACAGTTGCAGTTTCTCTTTTGGACGTCCAGCAAATTACTCCCAAATTACTTCCTCACAGTTTTTCTCTAAGTCTGTCTAAGTAAGGAGCATAGCGCTCTCTATCTGGTTGTGATGGACCTACAACCTGACTTTATTCATCACAAAATATGAGCTTGTAATTGAGGGGTAGTCTTTGTTGCGTTGTTGACATTGTTAAGTTTACATTACGTTACATTGTTAGTTGTTTTCTTTTTTCTTCAATTGAGTGTAGTAAGGGGAATAATTTTATATGTATTATTTTATATATTAAATTGTATTGTATTGCAGTTAGTTAATGAAAAGACATGTTTATTTCCCTAATGATCGTGACATTTCAATTAAAAATATCGGTATTGGTGATACTAGCGCTGTATTTCCTCGGTATCATCGTAGCGACGCTTGTTACTGTCTCTCAAAATGACGCCGCTGTGGCGACGAGAGCTACTCGAGTCAATTTAGACAGAGTGTTTTTTTGTGCAATGCATGTGTGTGTGTGTGTGTGTGTGCTGCGCGGTGCTCGAGGGCGCCTCTATCCAGCTTCATAAAACGCCGTGGATTTGCCAAGCGCACTTGTGAGGGAACAGGTGTCGCCGCATATGCTGGAACCCGGCGCGTTTATCCGAGTTTGCGACGGTGTAACTGGTATTGAGTGGCGCTTGTCTAAACGCCGTCTGAGGTAATCGGCGACCTGGTTCCCCAGCAAGGCTGCGTGCCCGTCAGGCACATTTTCGCATCCAAACACAAACAACCATGTTTCACTCAGTCAGAGGAGGTGGTAGTTTCAGGTGAAGTTTTATCAATCCAGAAACGATTTGTTGAAAAAAAAAAAAAACTCTCACTCTGATTTGTCGTCACTACAGAGCTGAGAGCTCTGAAGTTAATCACCAAACTATTTGGCAGTGAGTCAGTGGAACTCAATATGTGTCACAGTTAAGATTTGGGTTTAGAACTCCAGAATGGCCAACTCATCAGTACATGAGAAGGAAAAAAATAAAATAAACAAACAAACAGAATCCCCAGAAGAGTTTCTGTTTCCTTCCTTCTAACACCCTTTCGGAAGCAGCCTCTGTGGACCGACGCCAGCATTAGTGCAGACTCCACTAATTCTCGGCAGAAGAACGAGGATCGGACACACCGGCTTACAAAGGGCTGAACTACTCTGATTGCTGGAGCCTCTGTCGGCCGCGTGGTTGAACCTTCGGCCCGACTTGAGGAAGGTGAGGCAGCAGAGTGGATTTCACAGCCCTGGTGTCAGTCTGGGGGCTGATTTCAGGACTCATTCTGTTAATTAATGTCGTCTGCGGCCAGAGGTGAAGCAGCTGAACCTAAATCAGAGATTCTTTAGATTTCTGTCGGTTGCTGCGGCTTCCTCGCCGGATACGGTTGTTGCTATGGAGAAAATGTCTGCATAATTGACATGGCAACCCTGAGAGCTATTTCTCTTTTTCTTTTGTGTGCTTATTTCAAACATGATTCACTCTGCAGACTTTCATCACTGCAGGAAGATTAGCCACTTATTTAGTTGGATTTGTGTCTTTTGATGCCAACTTCTAAACCTCAAACAACCTCAAACTCTATTCTTAGATATTTTTTTGCACTCAGGGCCACACTGGCATCCCGGTGGCCCTCAAAGGGCCGGTTGTCAATGTCGGACTGTGCAACCGCAATCACTCACACATAATGTAAAGAGAAAAAATAAACCTTATCTACTCAGTTTGCCAGTCAGCTGTTTCTGCGTTTGCACCGACACAAAACTTATATGTAAAAGCGCACTGGTCCAAAGGGAAACCGAACCTCACAGGTTACAAAATCCACGTGCATTGTGGGGGCTCAACATGAAGCTGCAGCGCTGCATAAAGGCTTTTCGGCTTTGAAGCGCTTGCAGATTCGACAGACGGCCCAGACTCGTCCCGCGAGCCTTGGGTTTGACGCAGGTGTTGGAAGTGGAAACCCGTCGGTCAGAGAACAGCGTTGCCGCTCCCCACTTGACCGTCAAAAAAAAGACACGGGCCGTGTTGCGATCCGTTGGCACGCCGCGGTTTACTGACGGTTAAGATGAGGAGGAGATTAAAGGCCCGTTTAACAAATTGCGGAATAACTGCAGCTCTGAAGACCTCAGAAGATCAAAATCTGCCGGCGTGGCCAGAGACGATCTGACAGCCGACAGCGCGCAGAGGAAGAAACGATCCTGCGAGAGCGGGCGGAATCAAAGAGGCTTCACATCTTCACTGTCTGTAATGATGAATAAATAACTCGAAGCATGTTGCCGTGAAAGGCACAGGAGGAGGCGCAGGTGCAGTCTCCACCACTAGAGGGTGATCTTTCTCTGCGTGGAGAGAAGTGGAAGTGGGGGCGGCTTGCGGGTGTGTGTGTGTGTGTGTGTGTGTGGGGGGGTAATATAAATAAATAAAAACAGCTGGTATATCAGGATTACTGAAGAGACGCTGGTGTTTCTCTGTGTTTCTGCGTCTGGGCCTGCAGGCTCCTCTTGTTTTTGTTCTGTCGGCCTCAAATGCAAATAAGATCGTTTTTGACATGACACAAACACCAAACGGTATAAATCACGGCGTGACAGGAAGTCCGGGCTGCCGACAGAGTCGCCGCATGGACTGCTGATCCTGCAGCAAGTATGCAAAGTTCAATGGCAGAAAAAAAACAAAAAACACAGAAATAAATAAATTGAAAGTTGAAAGTATGTGATGGACTTTTGTTCATGAAGCAACACACACGCACGCACACACACACACACACACACAGGTGTAGGATATATGAGTGGAGGTTGGCCGCAGAGCCGGAGTTCAGAGGTGAGACGGCAGTGGGGACGTGTCAGGCTGGGAGGAGATTGCAGTCGTGACTCAGGTGGAGAGAGATTACTTTCTCCGCTGGGGCGCCGGGGGGGGGAGGGGGAGCAGGAGGAGGAGGAGGAGGAGGAGGGGATGATGTCGTAGCCGAGGCCGGTCTGAAGAGTCAGGACGGGGCAGAGCGCCGCACAGATGGGAGGGGACGGCAGCCCGACGGAAGCCTGCAGGCCTGAATCATGATCTCCAGAGAGGAGGAGGACGCCGTTAGCGTGCTAGCCTTGAGGGCTAACTACTGTGTTTTTTTTTTTTTGTTTGTTTTATCAAGGCTATCAGCGCGGCTGCACAGGGAACGGAGGTGGATGGAAATGGGAGATAATGTCTTCAGCCTCGGTACAAAAAAAAAAAAACATATCAAAGGCAGACGTTGGCAGAGGAAAAGCAAAAAAAAAAGTGCTAGAATTAGATTTGATGCTACTGTATTTTTCCATTTCACGTTAATAAAGCAACGACAACATCACAAAAAAGCCGTGTTTCGGCTGCCAGACCCACGTCGCTACAATTGCATCCGGCACGGACTAATAACAGCTAGTGGTGCCAGTGCAAGCAGAGAAATCACTGAAGAGGAGGTGGAGGAGAAAAGAAAATTGTCAATAACGGCGAGCGGGCAGCTAAATCACAAAAACCGGCTACGAGCGACTACAGCGGCAGCACCAGCAAGGTCATGTGCGGCAGCAGAAAGTGAGAGGAATGAAAAAAAAAAGAAAAAGATTCTTTCTCTCTGAGGGACTTTTGTACAGAGGATGAAAGAATACAAGGAATGTCAACGCCTTTGCTTCTTTTCTGAACTTCTGAACCAAACTCAGCTTACCTGACAGCCCGTCAGCAAACTCCCCACAGACTCAGAAAAGCCTGTCCTTTACCATTTTGCTTGCTCTACTTTTTCAAAATGGAAATGAAGTCTGTGTGATGTCAGAAAGGGCACTAATGGAAGTTTCTCTCTCTGAGACCATCACTTGTTTGTTTTTTTGTTTGCTTTGTTTTTTGTTTTCCTTCCAAATGTGCTGAAGGTCCAACGTAGCATCAGTTGGCTAAAAGCTAGCCTTTGTTTTCTTTGGTTCTTCAGCAGGAGGCTGTAAAACAAAGACACAGTTTTCTGGAGAGACGCCGAGTTGCTTGTACGATTGATTGCGCGAGGCTGCTCCACTTAAGTCCATTCCTGTATGTAGGCAAGTAAAAACTCTTCAGATTCCATTGTTGATCCTGGGTTCTGTGAGACAACACAAGCCGTTTTTTTTTCTCAGATTGTGTTTATCAGCCAACGCTGTACGGTCTGACTTCGGCTCCCCTGGCGGCCCGCACTCAAGTTCAACGTACTGCGCCTTTAATTTATTCACTGTAAGTAACGTTACAACGGCAGCTTTCCGATGCAGTGACCTCGCTCGCGGGGAAGAAGATGAGGTTCCGCCCTCACGGCAGCGATTACGGTAAAAACGCTAGGAGGCACCGCTGGACTCGCTAACAGCGAGCGGGCCACGACGAGATGTTAAAACGCATAATAGAGGCTGCGAGGAAACACAGCTGCAGCAGCCAGAACGTTGGCAGAGGAAAAAGTGTAGTGCCAGACTGTGGGAACGCATAAATGAATAAGATTAATATCGCCGCCCAGTCATTGAGTCCTTGGACGGATCTGACGGTAATTAGAGGTAATTACGCTGCATAGCATTAAGAATGGTGTTTGTGGCGGATGTGTTGTGCGTGTGTGTTTTATGGACCGGCCTTCGCCCGTCAGCTGCAGAAGAAAAAACAAAAACAAAACAAGACAAAAAAAAACCTGGACGTGTCAAAGGGACTTAGGAGCAAATAAAAACAGGATGAAAATGTAATTTGAGGTGGACTCACGTGGGGCGCAGGAGGAGCGAGCTTCTCACTACATCCTCGTGGTGGTTTAGCGAGGCGTGAGGAGGGTACGTTCACCTCATAATCACCAAACATCCAGGATCTTCTTTAAAAGCTCCCGAATTATGTTTATCTTTTTTCTTTTTCAATGAAAATGCGTCTCTAGCCTGATGCACCAGATATAAGAAAAAATGTCCGTCTGTGACCTCTTCACCTGGATAGGCTTTTTTTTTGGAAAAGGCACACTTGTGGAAACCTGCCCTTTGTGATGTCACAAGGGACGCAGGAATCTCACCCAAGCTGGTGGCAACAACGCCACCAGCCAGTCCTCGCCTTTGTCTTGACTCAGGGCAACTGTAGCACAGGAGGTAGGGTGCGTAGTCCAGGGCCATAAGGTTGACGGTTCAAATCCCGCTTTATCCCAGACTGTCGTTGTGTCCGCCCCAGGATAGCGGGGGCTACACACGTAGCCGAGCTAACCAAGCATCGTTGGAGGTTGTAAATAAAGGGCTAACAACACAACATGTGGAGTAACTTCGAAAAACAAACTAAAACCGAACAGAATTTGTTCCAATTTTGAACATCATTGTTTGTTCAGTACGGTTTGATGGTTATACCTCCAGTCAGGACTCATGTGGTCGCCTCTCATCGGCGCCTTCCTGCATCAGGAATCCATTTGTGTCGGACTCTATTGTCTGCAAATGCGAAAATACAAAAGGACATTTGACACGCGAGGCCACGCCGCCCGCTGTTCGCCGTCCCACCGGCCGCCATTTCCTCCGGGATTTATTCCTTACCGGGATAATTACGGAGCCGTCGAGAGACACAAAGAAGCGGCAGGAGACAAAAGGAAACGGTCTTGTTCACGCGACGGAAGACATCACATCAGTTACCCGCTAACGGCCTGAGTCGAGGATGCAGTGTTCAGCCGGCCGTGAATGTAAACGTCATTGTTTGGAAGTGGAGCGAAATGACGAGACTCATGAAACGGCAGAAACATTTCAGATTACGTGAGCGGTGAGATGGTGGGGGCGGGCGGCACGGGCCGGGCCGGGCCGGGCCAGGCGGTGCAGCAGGATTTACGACAGACGGTTTCATCAGACTCGCTGAGTGGCTGCGATTTCTTTTATTAGAACCCCTGTCGCACTCAGCCGCCGGCACGGCTCTCCCGACAAAGACGGAACAGCCTCCATCACCCGCGGCGCCGGCACAGCGGTGATGGATGGGGAAGTTATTAAAGGGAAGCGTCGGCAAATATTACAAACACAAACAAACAGAAAAAAACCCACAAAAACAAAAAAGGGGGATAATTGGTAATGCCATAAAAGCGGCGGATGAGTTCACCGCCTGAGTTGTGGATGTGATTTTTCTTCATAACGGCCTCCACATATAAGCTGATGGATGATCCCGCCCAGGGGGAGGAGACCCGGCCGGATTTCACAACCTGGGGAGGAAATATGTTTTTGGGAGCGGGGAGGCTGTCGGCCAATCAGCTCCGGTTTCCACACAAACAACGCAGCCCAGCAGATCCAATTTCACATTGCTATCAATCATTAGTTACCATTAAATATGAACCGTTGAAGGAGGGAAATGGTTTATGAATATCCTTCAGTCGTTCTGTCCTACTTCTTTTTTCTTAAGGTTGCAGTGCAGTCAAGAGGTGGCGCGATAGGCGAGTTGCAAGACCGGAAAAAGCGAAGCAAGCCAACGGCGGACAAAACCACTTCAGCTGGCGAGTCCGAGCGAAACGCCGCGCCTCTCTGCTGCTGTCAGAGCAAAACGGCCGCGGGGTCGAGAGCCGAGACAAAAGCTTTTCTTGGAAACAAATTCTGAGAAGACCACACACAGACACACACACACAAACACACAGACAAAAAACATGCCGCTGCGCTTTTCACGGCCGTGTTTCCTCTCAGAGGAGAGCGAAAGCACTTCCTGCACCACAATCAGCAGCAGCGGCTCTATGTTTTTTGTTTTTTTCTTTCTCCACAATCAAACCTTATTTTGCGACACCAATTTCGCTCTCTTCCATTATCTCTATTATCTGTGTGGTTACAAAAAGAGAAACTACGACCATTTTTTTTTTTTTTTAAATGAAAATGTCCAACTCCCATCAACTGTTCCTCGAGGTAAAACTTTTAAAACACGCATCAAAGAGCGTGTGATGAAAACGGGACAAATGAGGGCGCCTGCAGGATGTCTGCAGCTATAATTATTATTTCATCACTCACCAAAAGCCATTAGCCAGTTTACTCTTCTAATGGCGACTCCGCTCCTCGTGCTGCATTCATCTCTGCTACTGCCACTAATGCACCTCCCTCCCCTGCTGGGGTCAAAGGTCAGCCTGCACCAAATAAAAAAATCTACAGCTCTGAAGTCTGTCCTGGGAAAAATAGGACAGACTTCAGGAAGGTTGTGAGTTCGATTCCCCGATCCTGACACCAGGGGAGCCGTTTGCAAGTTCTGGTGCCGCAGTCCAAATACCTGCACACTGGGCCAACTGGCAACACTTAGAATGTCCTTGTGGCCATGTGACAAACTGGCGACCCGTCCAGAGTGTGACCTCGCCCGCACCCTAAACCAGCTGGGATTGGCTTCAGCACTGACCGCAACCCTCAGTGGGGTTAGATGATGGACGGTTGGACGGACGGACGTCTCTCACGGCAGAAAACACTTGAGTTCAATCTCCGGAGTCTGCAGAGGAACTGGATTAAAATTCAGCAGCGGTGGAAAACTGACTCGTTTGCGCTCTGATATCTCCGCTGGCCGGCCTCGTGAATATTTGTGTAATGGACCCGGCCGCCCTCGGCGCTCCACCGCAATGACCAGCCTCTGTAATGCACAATGAGGGTTCCGTGGACGGACAGCCAGCCAGCCCTTCAGCTGATTGGATCCCTGCTTTTTTTTTTTTTTTTGGAAAGTCACTCTCCAAATTTACTGAAAACCTTCCATTCAGGTCGATCCACTTAACTAAACCCCCCCGGTCTCTCTCGCTCGTCCCCTCCCCCACTTACACCGCCGCCTACTCGCCCACTTTCCCGGCACAACGATTCGGCAAAGTCGGAAGTTACAGAAAATCTTTCCTGCTCTTGGAAGTTCATTATTATTGTTATTATTATTATTATTGTTATTATTGTTATTATTTCCCCTCCCCAAGCCAGACTAGCTGGCTGTGAACTGACAATGTTGGCGACTGGAAAACGGCACCAGATTCTCAATTCAGGCTTAAAACAAACAAAATAAGATGAAGAAGCAGCTCCAGTAGATGGAGGCTGGAATCTCTGTTTACAGCATCTCGACAACTGCCTTCACTGCCGCCGATATTTTTATTATCTGGGCGGATAAAATATACTCTGTCAAACTCTGAAAAGTCTCAGATGTTTGATTTTGATTGATTTTATTTTCCAACCCTCTATATTGAGCGGCAGTGGCGAATCAGGACCCTGGGTTTTTTCTTCTTCTATCTCTTCCTCCATCATCCCGCGTATAATTGCTGATTGGACCAACTGGCACGAAGGTGCAATTAAAGGACATTATGTTATCTGGCGTTTCTGTTTGTCAACGCGATCTGACTAATGGAGGCTGATGTGTGTGTAAATGTGTGTGTACGTGTGTGTCCTGCTCCTATCTCGAAAGGCAGCAGGCAGTGGAAGCCACATCACACGAGTGGTAATTAACTGCCTTGTTGTTTGGCCCCGCAGAGGTGAATATGGGTAAATACATCTTATGGGCTGAATGGACCTGGAAAAGGCTCGGAGCATTTGAATATCTTATTAATAAAAAAAAAGAAAAAGTTTATGAATAAATTATGAACGCCGACGTTCCGGTGGAGTGACGGATGAGGGAGGGAATTAAAAAAACAAAAAAAAAGGAACAAGAAAACTACACGTGCTGCCAGATGCACTTCATTAGTCAACAGGAAGAACATCCAGCCTCTGATTCGGGGTTTAACCCCGGTTCATCGTTCAGCCCCGGCGGCTCACTGCGGCTGAGAGTCATTTGCAGCGAGTGGCATCACTGGCTGGCTGCTCCCCTGTGACGCAGCCACACGGCAGCCCGAGCTGCCCCTCCCCCCACCACCACCATTCCCATTCGACCCCCCGCTATTGATTGGTCGGCCGCTGCTGTGCCTGCAAGTGGGTTTTATCAGCGCGGCCGCCCCGAGTGCCGGGCGTCAGCGTCACTGGCTCGGCTAATTAAAACAGGCAAAATCACCAGCCGTCCTCGCCATTGTCTGCTCCTCCCTGCACATCATTTATGTGGTGGCGGTGGAGGGAGGTGGGGGAACAAAAAAAGTCTGCGAAAGGTTTGAGGGAGTGACTGCGGTGATTTGTGTAGGGGGAGAAAACGTGCGCTGATAAATTGAGAGGAGCGCCGCGAAGCTCTGCGGGTAATTGCATCGTCTCTAAGCAAAAGGAGGAAATCGATGGGGAGAAAATATGGTTTCATTTCAATGATGAATTAGGCCTTTAGTCGGGCGAGACCGAGCGAGAACGAGGAGTTCAGCGGCACGGACGGCAAATTCCCTGCTTTGCTGTGTTTCAGAGGTAGAGAGAGAGCGAGAGAGAGAGAGACAGAGAGAGAGAGAGAGTTTAGGCCGGACTTGCAACCTTTTTGCTGTGGGCCAATAGCGCAAACCAAATAGTCTTCACAACATTTTTTTTTTGCTTCTTTGTTTGGTTTTTTAGAAATTCAAATCTAGCAAAAATAGAAACCTGGAAACTCGGCCCTACTTGGTTTCCATGCGTCTCCAGCAGCCTCTTCAAATGACTGCGGGTGAGAGAAGTTCATCACGAATTCGGGAAACGTGAATGACGGGCTCTAATTGCAGAGCTCCATCAGGGCCTGAACTACGTGTCATTTGATGTGTCAGAAGATTAGAAGTGACGCGGCGGCGGCGGCGGTGGCCGTCACTAGAGAAGCCGTGATTTCCACGTCAGTCCTCTGATGTCTCGCTCTTTTTTTGCTCAGCGCCGCTCCTCCCATCCATTTGTTGGCGTCTTTACCGTCCCCTCTACTCTGCTCTTATCAACCAATCCACCTCTCCATGCGTCCCCCGCCTCACTCCCTCCCCCCAGTGAAAACAGCGGGCTGTCAGCCATAAGCCTCCCTGACATTAGCTGATATTAGGCCGAGGTCTATTAGGTCCCGGCAGCCTCGGGAAGCATCGCGCTCCGCCGGCGTGCAAACATGCTCTGACTCACACCGACGCAACAAAAAGCAGGGAAAAGAAAGACAAGAACAAACACACACACACAAAGGAGAACACAAGCTCACTCCGACACAAGGGAGCAGGCGAGCGAGCAAAGCCTCGGCTGTCTCTCCCCCAACACGCTCACTTTAAAGTGGCCAACACGGAAGTTCCAGAGAGGTTTTGAGGAGTCGTGACACATACAAAAAAACAAAAAAAACAAAACAATTCTGGACATTTTCTGGAGGAGAAACCAAAGCACAAGGGGAGGTCAGCCACTGCCTTCAGCTTGCCAGAGATATATATGTATTTTTATGACTCAGTATTCCAAACTACACACAAAAACAAAGTTTTTTTGTTTATCGCCGACTGAAACAACTCACACATTTCCATCGCTGCTCCTGATAGCAGGCTCATTCGGAGAGCTGCTCCGAGCACAGACGTCCCGGGATCAATATCTGGCAATGAAATCACCAGAATCACCGGGAGAGAATCATCGAGCAGCTTTGACCCTTTAGCGGGTGAAGCGTCTCCTCCGCGGCGTCCAGCAGCGGCTTCGGGGGAAAATTACAGAGAATCACAGGGGAAGGAGGAAGAGAGAAAGCAAAGCGGAACGGACGTGGAAAAAAAAAAGTGTCAACGCTGCTACGTGAAACCTGCGGTATCAAAGACGGCGTGAAGTCAATAAGTGAGAATAACAAGTGCAACAATTTGCCGCCAACGCTTGTCGCCGGGTGGAGGCGGAGTCAGCGGGGAGCCGCTCGTTCACCAGGTGTCTGTTGTTTTTTGTTTTGTTTTATGACAGAAAGACAGTGAGGATCCAATGAGGAGAAAAGAGACTTTGATGCGTCGCCGTGCAGTAATGCACGTGTTTAATTAGAGCTGCAGGGAGTCGAGAGCTGCGCCGCTGTGTTGTAACCCTCCCCACCCGACACGAATAGAGTGTGACTCTCAATTTTCACCACGATAAATTTGATCAAACCCGTTTTTCCCACCTACAGACACATCTTTTTATTTTTTCTTTCTTTTTTTTCTTTCCCTGTAAACAGCACTTAATCAGTGCAGTGTGCCTCTATCTTCAGGGAGGTGTCAGTGCAGCTTTGCAATTAAAATCTGCAATTAGCATGAAACTTCGAAAATTTTATTATTTAACTTGACTTCCACCAGCAAGTGCAAAGTGACCCGGTGTTTGAGGTCAATGTTTCTTTGGGTCTTTTCATTGGTTAAATTCAAACCAGGACCTGAGCACATGTCCAGTTAGCATCTCGCTGTGCTCTTCCTTCTTTTCCACATTTTTTTTTTTTTTCTTTCTGATATTTCTTAGCAGCGCCAACGGGTCAAAGCCAACAAATCCCTTTAACCTGCAGAGGTGCCGACTTGCAGAATTTGGATCAACAGATCCTCCAGTCTCCCGCTTTTACAAACCCTAAACCTGCGTCCGCTCCTCGTCTCCTCGTCGAGGATCCCAACTGCGTTGACTCAGAGAAGGAGGCCGAACACGCCTCAGTCCTGTCCAGAAAAACCTTCCTGGAAGACGACTGTAAGCCGCCTTTAGCTCATTACTCTGCATGATGGAAGTCGCTAATCCCCCCCCTAAATGCCTGCATCCTGTACTTTATTTTACTTCAGCCGAGCTTTAATGTGCCTGCCGTCTGACAACAACCGAGTCGTCACCACAGAGAACATGCGACAAGAAGAAGAAGAAGAAAAACAAGTTTGACATCTAAAACCGTGTAGACTCCGCCCCCCCGGGATGGATGCTGCGCTAAATCTCTTGTAAGAGACGACAAAAACATCTCCGCATTTACATCAACGGCTCCTCTGCATATAAATAATATTTTGTTGTTTTTTTATTATTATTTTTCATTTCCCTGAACTGAATTTTTTTTCTTAAAAATAACTCGATTTGCGAGAATGCTGCTTTTAAAAAGGCGCCCGCATCCCAAAGGCGTTTTCAAGGACAGATAAAAACACAATCAGGCGCCGTGGTACTCGCTGGCAAATAAATCCAACTTAATGTCATTTAGAGCAGCGAGAGTCGTTCGCACAGACAACAAGAGGATGGCAGGGAGTGGAATTTTAAAAGGGGAAACTGTGGACAAAGTTGAAATTTCTCAGAAACTTAAAAGGGCTCCGGAAGGTGCAAAATTCACTTTGCCGTGTTTCGGCAGGAGAAAGAAAGGAAGGATAGGAACGCATAAACTAATAAGATTAATATCTTTGCACCGTCATCAGCGCGTCTGACAGTAATTAAAGGTAATTACGCTGTATGACATGAAGAACAGTGTTTGTGCGGCTGGCGTGTGTGTGTTTTACTGCTCGGCCTTGGCCTGTCAGCCGCGAGACAACAACACGGACGTGTCAAAGGGATTTAGGAGCAAATAAAAACAGGATGAAAAGGTAATTCAGGGCCTGGAGGTGGAACCAGCGTGGTGGCCGAGTGACTCACTGGTTCAGAGGGACGGCTTCACAGCAAGAAGGAATAAACTGACTTCCAGTCAAGACATTTCAGTAGATAATAATAGCGTGTTTTAAACATCTTTAAAACACGCACTTCTGGAAATCAGACTACAGTGATGTCACAAAGGGCACAGGAACCTCTGACAGGACTGGGGGTGTTTTATTCCTCCAGGAAAGCATCAGAGGTTCAGCAGCGTCTTCCAAGTGAGCCCTTCTCGCTCCTCCTTTAAGAACT
The DNA here is from genome assembly GCA_009823395.1 of Thamnaconus septentrionalis. Taxonomy (NCBI): domain Eukaryota; kingdom Metazoa; phylum Chordata; class Actinopteri; order Tetraodontiformes; family Monacanthidae; genus Thamnaconus; species Thamnaconus septentrionalis. The sequence goes on from CM020518.1 coordinate 7,649,425, forward strand.
GGTGTGCTAAAAACACACACCTCTGGATGTCAGCCCCTTGTGATGTCACAACATCCCCAGACATTGCTGTAATCACCTCTTTCAGAGAAAGACGTGGAAGTTCCAAGCGAAGCATCGGCTCCAGCGGGAAGAAGCAACCCAGACGGATAAATTATGCTGCTTTTCTGGAAAATCCATAAAGTTTTGGATAATTCATTGGCTTTGGATAATTAATTGCGACACTTTGCTCCACTAGAATGCACGGCCGAGAAAAAAAAAAAAAAATCTCTCTAAAAATATGTCTTAAAATGGGCGTAACACGGGGCCTTCAGCTTCAAAAATCCTAAAGTTCCTCAAACAAGGAGGTAAAGAAAACAGATCTAATCCGCGTTCAAACAGTGTCTCCACCACAGGAGGACCGGCAAGCCGAATCCAAAGTGCGACCCGGTTGTGCACGGCGCCGCGGAAAACTGCAGCGAACGGATCACATCTGAAACCGAGCGCAGCGATCGCGAAACCCGTTTGTCTGGGACGGAAAAACCGCATCGCGCGTCAGTAAATACGGAACGTTTGCACGCGAGAGGAGGAGAAAGAACGATACGGCGTGTATACAAGTGTGTATGTGCACGTGCGTGCGTGCGTGCGAGCGCATAGCGTCGCCGCCTCAGATAGGCCCCGTTGTCATCCCTCCGTGATCACAGGAGCCTTCTGCGGCAAACAGCGCGCGACTTATCAGAGGCAGCCAGGTTTTTTCGGAGGGGCTGACGGTTGAGGGGAGAAGTGCCACGGGATGAGGCTCAATCCTCGCGCAAAACACACACACACACACACACACACACACACACACACACACACACACACACACCTGTGCAAACACAAATACACGCTGCGGCACCCAAACATCAATCTCCAACTGCTCGTTCTCACATCATCTTGAGCGTTTTCTTTTTTGTTTGACTTGAAACTGAGACTGCTCTGCCAGAATCCGCAGAAAAAAAATATACGGCAAATAAGGCCATGACCGAGGCGGGAGCAGCGCTCCAGTTGTGTCACCTGAAGGTCATCTGGAAGATCTGGCCCAAGTTGACCCGCTGTGTTTTGTTGTCGTATCCGTGCAGCATCTCGCCGAACAGCGTGTCGTTGAAGCGGCCGCCCTGCCTGCCGCCGCCGCCGCACTTGGGCCCCTCGCAGCTGCTGTCCGACTGCAGGAGGCAGGAGCGCCCGTCGTCCGCCAGGCGGTACTCCTGCACGCACCTACGGGTGGGAGGGGGCGGCCGAGGGAGAGAGGGAGGGAACGAGAGAGAAGAAGAAGAAGAAGAAAAAGAAGCTGTCAGCGTGATGTACGACGCGCCGCATCGATTTATTTTAGCGCAGCCAGTGGATGATCTGTGTGTGCAGGCTGACAGGAGGGACGAGCTGCTGCTGCTGCTGCTGCTGCTGCTTGGCCGATGATGCAAAATGCAATATCAGGGGAAGTCACACCAAGCTGACCTATATATATATAAATGTGTGTGTGTGTATATATATATATTTTTTTTTTCTTTTCTACTAAAGATGCAAATCTTAAATAAACAACAAACAAGTTTCTGGTGCACTAAATCATTGCCAACTTTCACTGTCGGCGAAAAACTTGAGCAGACAGTCAAGGCTAACGTCGCTGTCCTGTGGCTAACCGCTAGCACCGTGGTCGGAACACAGTAAAACATCCGGCCCACTAAGAAAAGCCTTCAGTCATGATTTTAATGTTATTTAAATGTGAAGATTCTGTCCACTTCTGCTCAAGCCCCCACGGTAGCATTCATGCTAATCTGTTTAGCAGCAGCAGCTACTGTTCACAGCTCCTGGTTTCTTCCTCTGTGGTTTCATTGGAGCAATTTGCCGCAATTCCTTTTTTTTTTTCCTCTTATATAAACCTCTCAGAAGGCTTTTATAAGTGATTGGTTTTGCATTTCACAGAAAACAAGCAGCGAACACGCAGGTCGACAAGAAAGTTTTACTATTCATTTAGCGCAAGGTCGTAGCATATTACCAACCACTTGTAACATCGACCACGCGACTGGGACAAAGGACCTGTTGCTGAGACTGATGAAGCTAGAGATGCAGTTTGGCTCGAGTTCCTGCAGCTCTGTGTAAACCTACTGGTGCATCGAGAGAACAGTCAGCTACGGTTTTGTCTTGTTTTTTCCTTCTCCTCCTCCTCTCTCCACTACATACAACCAGGTTCTGTTGGCCGGCAGTGAAGTTCGGACTCTGACAGCCGACGCTGAAGCTGGCAGGGGGAAGGAAAGCTGCGGCGCGTCGTTAAGGCACAGCCGTCCTCCACTGTAATCCCACTGTTTACTCAAGCGCAAAACAAGGTCAGCTGTGTCGACCGGCCGCGACGGCGTCCGCCAGTTTTCACGGGCCACTTTAAACAAGAGCCACATATTTCACCCCAAAGCCAGACGGCCCAGTCGATGGCCAGGTATCGACCGTAGCTTGAACCTGAATCAGGATCCATACAGCACCTTCAAATACCGCCGCGGTTCATTCCTGGACATCTTTGAGCCTTTGTCTGGTTTTCTGCTGTGTCTCTCAGGACAAAAAAACAAAACTTCTGTGCAAATTTATCTTATATTCAGGACATTAAACAAACAATTTCTTCCCGTTTTCGCCTCCATCTTTTAATACCTTCGTCGCCGTACACACCTGCTCGACGCTGCCACGGATGACAAATGTTAAAGTCTGCAGAGAGCATGCGCACAACAAGCAGACAGATGGCAAGTATTAAAAAAAAATTGGAAGGAGGGACAGAGGGGGCGTTTATGATGAAATACGGCTGACAAACACGAAACAAAAAGCCGGGAAGATCAGTCCAAGTCCAAGTGGCAGAGAGTCGGTCAGGCAGAGAGGAGGATAAATCCTCCCTGCACACTCGGGCAGCGAAGCTTTCTACTGAAGTTAAACACATGGAGACTCAGAGAGATTAGTGAGGCCGGGCGAGGACGCTTCTTTATGACAGGTCCTGCAAAAAAAAACAACAACAAAAAACTCTACCAGGTCACATGTGCGAAGATGTGATGTTCCACTAGTCGTTGGGATTCTTGCACACATGAGTGTGATAATGTGAACCAGCACAGAGTAGCAAGTTTTGAATGTGTAATGTCAGCATGTTACGCTGTTTGAATCTTTTATTGTATTTATTGGCTGTTGTATAAAGGTTGCTTTTAAAGAAAAAGTGCTATGCGAATAAAGTTATTGTGATGTAGAGCAAAAAAACAAAAAAAACAAAAAAATTGGCAAATTCATTTTGCACGTTCCGTCATTCATGTCCTCAGTCCCAAAAGTATCATATTATGCAAAACGTCCCTTTATTGGGAAGCTAACGCCCCCCAGAAGGGCAATGAACAGTGTTGCCTTCTGCAGCTCTGGAAACTCTGGCGGAAAATTAATTCGAGGCTGGACAGAAAGCAAAGCTCCGATGGGTGGAATATTTGACCTTGCTAATTTCCTCTGAACAGCATTTCATTATTCGAATAACAGGCGCGAGGCAGCAACATCGCATTCACATTTCCCCACCAAAAAATTAAATAAAATAGATAAACAAACGAATGAGAGAAAAGTGTGGCGATCAGGTGTTCTCACCCGCAAAACATGAGCACGTTGCTGGAGCCGGGGTCGTCTTCCAGGGGCACAAGCTGCTGCAGACACAGCTGCTCGCAGCCTCCGTTGAAGCCGTCCGTGCAGTCGATGCCCCTGGAGTAGTCATAGCAACCTGAGCCATCCTTCATCGGCCTCAGCCCCTCAGGACACTGCGAGAAAAGTGAGAGCGGGTTGGGAAAGGGGGGGCAGAGAAGGCATAAATGAGAGAGAGCGAGAGAGAAGAGCAAGAAGAAGGAGGCGCAGAGGTCAGCGTGTGCATTTTAATGAAGATCAGTCAGTAATGTGGTAACGGCTGGGGTGGGGGGGTGGGTGGGGGGTATTGAGGCAGCAGAAAATATGACAAGTCTCCTCAGACAGGATGGCAAAGTTCAGGAGCAGGAGGATTATTATCATCAATATTGTTATTGGTGCATTTGTTATCATTCTCTTGTTGTAATTGCCGCTATTATCATCAGCAGCGTTAGCGTTGGCTGTGTCAGTGCTATAAAGTCCAAGTAAAGCAAACATAAGTCCAAAGAGTAAGATCAAACAAACCGAGTCAACAGATCTCATCTGTAAGTTCCCCAGCAGCAACGTCTCAGTGGCAGAAAACATCGTTCAGCTGGAGAGATTCAGCCACCGGCTGCAACTTGAATCAACATCTGCTTCGCTTTGCAATCCGCTGCAGCAACAGTTCAAGCAGATCTGCGGCGCATTAGCACGGCGAGAACTCAGCGTCGCGAAGGGAACTTTTAAAAGACTTGCATGTGAAGTCTGGCTTGATGAGTGTGTGTGTGTGTGTGTGTGTGTGTGTGTGTGTGTGTTATCATTCTGCTTATGTTAGGCTCCCTGCCCATCGCTGGAAGTGCTGCACTGGAAGCTGCTGAGGACGCATCTGCGCCGGTTTGTTTTGGTGCACGTGCCGCGCAAAAACCACGACACCTAGTGGTGAAAGGCGAGAGCAGGTTAATCCACTTTAAGACAGCAACACTTGACCCGATGACCTCAGTTTGGAGGAGCGACAGCGGCGGCATTTAATTTATGCAGAGTGCGTGTGTATGATTTTATTTTTTTAATTATTTATTTTTTTACAAATTATATTTCCTCCAGTGTAATAAATACTAATTAGGCATGAATGCAACAACAGCAGATGGATTTAAGAACACGGCTGGCCTCATTAAAAATTAATTACACTTACCATTACTGGTGATTCGGTTTGGGCGATCCGTCTTGTATGTAAACAAAAGAATGAACCACTTTGGATTTTTGTGCCTGCTCAGCTCTTCTTAACGCAGCTCAACTCGTGTGTTGGGAGAATTAGAAACACTTGATAATTGAACAACTTGGGCAAAGTGAAATATGTAAAATAGTTAACATTTAAAACTAGATTTCATCTTTGGCAGTGCGGTGTTTTATTTTTCTTTTTAAATTACGACAAATGGGGAAAATACCGAAAATGTAGATTCCGTACCTAAGAATCTTGAATTTTTAAAATTACAATAAATTTTATTGCATTAAAATTTCTCGCCCCTGCCACACTGTCAGAGGCGCCTTGTAAGACAGTGAAGGCTACACTGCTTATTTAAAAAAATAATAATAATAATAATAATAATAATGATGATGATAATAATAATAATAATTGAACAGTTTGAATGTAATACACTGTAATTGATAGTATGAATAATTTATTGCCATTATGTGGAGGGAAAAAGCTCTATTTTGAATATGTAATGTGTTTTGCCTCCTGGCACTAGATAGAAGCGTTAATTAACACACTCTGTCATCAGCCTCACGTGGGTAACGTATCGCTTCTCAGACTCGCTTCGTCTTTCCTGAACATACAGACCTCTTTAAAAAAGAAAATGTGAAAAAATACCCCTTGTGTTATTTCCCAGTGTGCCGCTTTGTCGAGTTGCGTCCTCATAAACTCTAATGTTCTTCACCACGCAACAAGATTGTTGATTGATTCTTCCAGTTGCGTTCAAGGTCCCCCGGGTCATCAGCAAGCAAATTTGCTTTTTTTTTTTTTTTTTTTGCATATTTTTTTCAACGTAATAAACCTCGGGGTCACAAACACAATTAAAAGTCTCATTTGGCGGGTTTTTATTAAAGGTTGTGTAATATTGCAACGGGGAAATTAGAGAGGAAATTAAGTCGGAGGATGGGAAAAAAATAAAAAGAACTCCGCCGAGACTCCAGGAGAGGTTTGGGCAGTGGGCCGATCATCTTCACCTCAACATTTCCTGCCTCACCCTGATCTGCACATCTTTAATTTTGGAGCCTTGCATAATTTAAACAAAACAAACAAAAAAAAAAACTCCATAAAAACGCATTTATGGCTTTCTGTTCACAGCCTCCAGCAAAAAATAGTTTCCTGCTAAAGCTGACGCTTCGCTGGACCTGCAACATATTTAAAAGGGCCTGATTTCCAGCTAAATGTACTTGTTTTCAGGAGTTGCCGGGCAGAATGCTTGTGGTTCGCCGGCAGCGCGGAACGCCGGCTAGCGGCTCCGCCTGCTCCGGGGCGAGAGATGCAGCCAGGGACTCGCATCTCGGTTAATCACCTCCTCTGGCGCGTTGACACGCTGGAGCAAGTTCGTGCACTTGCGACTGGACTGGCCGCTGTAATTACCAGCCCGAGACCTGGATAACTTATCAATAATGCAGGCGTGAAAAGAAACAGATTGCTAGAAATGAGACGTTATACTTGATTAAACTTAATAATTCAAAAGGAGCAAATGAAAAAAAAACAAGAAGGAAAAGAAAGTCTGTGTGTTTGTGCCTGCGCGTTTGCTCGATTAGTCAATTATGAAGAATGGACAGAAGCTAAGATAATCTGTATTAATTTCCTGTCGTTCGGCGCAGAACACCGGGCTTCCTGATGATGTCGCCGCGGAAGCCACGCTGCGTGCGTGCAGGAGATATAATCGCATCAAGTGGAGGAGCAGAGGAAGAACAATAGAAACAATAGAAGCCAAGCTCAGACTTTTTTTCTTCAGTTATGGGGCGTTTTTTCAGAATTTTGCAGAACTTAAGTAGATGAGAAAATTATACTTTATTTTTGTTTTGTATGTGTTCCCTGCATCCACGTTTTGTTTTTTGCTTATTAACATATTTTCTTTTAAGAATTTGCTTCAGGTTTCAGCGTCTCCACAGGCTAAAAATGTGTTCACTGCACTGGCCGCCACGCCATTAGGCGGTTGTAGGTGGAGATCTCCACCCCAAGGCCGAGATAAGTGACATCGATCAGGGAAATCCATAACGCAATCACAGATGCAGCCGCCTTTCCTGCTATTTTGAGGACACATTATGTTAACATGATAAAAAAAAAACCCAGACCCATCAAAGCGCCTGAGAGCCTTGAAGAGCTTCCTGTCTGCAACTTGCACCGGGGCAAAGTCACAGAAAAAACAGCAAGTTGAAAAACAAACAAACAAAAGTTTGAAGCTGGGGATGTGTCAGCATGTTTGGAGATTAAAAAAAAGAAAAAGAAGAAAGACATCAGCTGGTTTGGGCCGCTGATTTTATGTGTATGCGTCTCTTCCGCAGGAGAAATAAATCGTTCCTGCGGCCTGGTGGGACGGCTGCCGGTGAAGTATTTCATATTTTCCTGCATTAATCATGTGTTACTCGCTCCATCTGCATACCATCTGCTATTAATCACATTGATCTGGTTTTATGACCCGGTCCGCATGCGAGGTGACAGACAGATGGGGATTCAGCAGCAGCAGCAGCACAAGCAGATACTCAATCCGCGATCCAGAGTGTTTCTGAATTCTGGATTCCTGGGAATCAGAGAGTTTGAGCCTCTGAACGGCTCTGCAGTGAATTTGAACTGTGTGAACCAGGTGATGAGTCAATTACACAGACTCAAGCCGTAAAAAGGACACTGTTCCTGAAGTTTGCAGATTTGTGTGATCGCCGTGATTAGCCAAAATAAATAACGAAACAAAAAACTCATTTGAATGAGAAGCTCAGCGTCAACCCTTTCATCTCCTCGTCCGTCTTATCCTCCACTGTACGTTGCAGATTATAAGATGAAAGCCTCCCAAGGCGAATTGTTTAAAAGGGATAAAGACGAGAATCAACGTTTGAGGATAAAAGCTTTGAAGGAGCCGCAGAACAAATTTGGGATCAAACGTGTCGTTTGTTGACTGTTAACTGAGCGACTTTAAACTTTTTGATGTGTGCAAAATGCGCTGGAAATGTAAATGTAAACAGTGAAGGTTTGAGGAATTAGTTTTAGTTTTTTGTCCTCTAAAATCACTACATAAAAGAAAAAAAAAAGAAAAAAGAAATAACAGTGGATTTTTAAATCGTAACCTTCACCTTCAGCAAGATTCAAACATCCACGAGATCAGTTTGACTCGTCCACCACGAAAACAGCTCCTCCATGTAGATAGAAGAGACGATTCTGCAAACTGTAACCATGGAAGTGTTTAGCATTTGCCCTGCATGCCGACTCGTACAACCATTTTCCCAGTAAGAAGAAAACAAGCGGCATGATGCTGATCTCCTATAAAAAAAAAAAGAGTCAAAATAAACCTAAGCTGTGCAATGAGCGCCACTGCACGTGCAATCAAAGTGCTTGAAACTGCGCCGCACTGAATCACTTTGACAAGCGGAATTAAGGGAGGCAAAAAAAATAGGGAGAAAGAAAAAAAAATCCCAAAATAAAGTTGACAGCCTAATCTGGTTTGGCGCTGGCAGGGACGCTGCCTCGCTGCCACCGCCACTGCCGCTAAAACGGGTTAAATTAGGCGCAACACTTTTATCGTTGGCAGAGCTGCACAACATGTGACTTTTTGCACCGCAGAGGGGAGTGGGGGAAGGGGGGGAGAAAAAAAGTCCCCCTCCAGCTGTTCCCTTCCCTCCCCTTCACGCGACTCCACACTTCACGCTTAATCTGCCCAGTTATCTATTAACCGTCAGAGATATTAGCGCCCGCGGCTACGAGACAAAAAGCGCTACAGAGCAGCGACTGATTGTCTTTATTGTTTTCTCCCTGCTCTCCCCAACAAAGGACAAAAGAAACACAGGCACGTTTGCGTCGTGCGGACAAATGAATGGCGGCGATGATGGGGCCTCACCGACACACACACACACACACACACACACACACACACACACACACACACACACACACACACACACACTCTGCATTAGCATCGAGCGCCACCGTGCTCCGATTATACATAGATTTTTAACTCCCACGCTCGGCTGCAGCAGTTTTATTTGGATCTCTGCGGAGCACTAAATGACACTTAATCTGGCGTTCAGCACAACACTGGGAGGGAAGAATTATGAAAATTTGCCTCTTAAACCAGCCGGACTCAAAGTCAGCGGTAATGAGCTGAACTGCTGCTCGCCTGTCAGGACCTGAGGACAGCGGGGACACGCCGAGGATGCTGGGTAGAGGGATCAGCCGACGAGGGCTCGCTTAAAACTTTTGTTTCTGGTGGAGTTGCGTTTTTTTCCTTTCCCCTCCTCCCCCGTCGACTCTTTTATGCAAACCAGAGGCAGCCGAGTGGAAATCTGCCGGGGAGACCGACAACTCATTGTTTAATTCCCGACGACCGGCAGTCGGCCGCGCATTCCAATAAACGCTGGCTAAAAAACGTTGGGCGCCTTTAAATTGAGAGGTGGCGACGTGGGCCTCCCCCCTCCTCCCCCACAAGAGGCGGCCGAGTTTGACGGGGCTAAAGAATTAAACTTTTCGGATTGTCGGGTTTGGAAGTGGGAGAGAGGTACACAAACCCCAGCAGGGACGCCGACGGCGAATGAGAGATCTGCCGCTAACATCCCGCCATCTGCTCAGCCTCTCCGAGCCGCCGTTATTGAGACGGATACTGTGTCAGGGCGCGACAACATGTCGCGGGGTAAAAACGAACCCCCGCCACACCCCCACCCCTCGCCGCCGTTTGCTGACCGTCATCGTGCTCAAACACTCCACCGAACAGACAGGAAACAGGACGGCCGCAGCTTTACAGGGTGGCGGTCTCAGGTGGGCTCCCAGAATGTGTCAGGATCGGCTATTTCAAGTTTTTTTCAGCCACTGGAGGACGTTGCTCCACAAGACATCCTTGTGTAATTTTAGCAGCAAGTTCTGGCAACACAGGACACAAAAGAAAAGAATAAAAAAAATGAAATAATAAAATAAACAGTCAAGGAGCCTCTGGATGAAATACTCTTGTAATTTCAATAATCCTCCCACTAAAATGTTTTTCAAGCATCCTTTTGGGCGACCGTCAAGAGTTGTAATAAAAAATAAATAAATAAATAAATAAATAAATAAAGGAAAGAAAATAACACTTGTGTTGTGGATGGAAGCAGTTTTCAGTTCCATGCACTGAATACAAAGGTATGAAGTGTCTCCTTTGTCCACTGAAGCATACTGATGATTGGAGGTTCAGGCTTTGAACCAACATCTTGTTTCCATAAAAAAAAAAAAAAAAAAGCTCTGAGGCACCGAAGCTCCGAGAGGTGGAGATACTTCAACAATGGTCCAGATGTGCAGAAAAACATCGCTTTGTGATGTCCCAGAGCCCATCACGGTAACTCCGGCTTCACCTTCAGGAGGCTTTGTGAGACACTGTTAATGAACAGAGGGCTAAGAGGGTCGTATTGGAGTTCAGAGGTCCGTCACGTGGACTGCATGTGACGAGCAACAGCAGCGGCACAGCAAAGAACAAAACTATCCGTCATCCGCTGCGGCTCGGAGATCATAATAATGGAAGTGGGGGAGAAAAAAAAAACAACAACGGAGTCAGGTCTTTAGGAATTTCCCTCGCCGTCTCCGTCTGTAATTTAATACTTTGCAAAATGCATTTCACCAGCCTGAAGAGCGCCGCGCGGCACTTGAGGGACTCATCTGATAATGGACTTAAAGCGCCGCGTGTGCGACGTGTCAGCGCATAGCGCTGGCAGCCACCCTGACAAGGCTGGTTAAAAAAAAAAAAAAAAAAAACTCTCTCACACACACACACACACACAAACACACACAGGGCAGAAAGAGCTTTAAAAGGGAAATAACACCAGAAGGGCGGCGCCGCTGACTCCCTGAATTAATCTCTGCAGACCGGATGACTTTGTCACTCTCGCCGCCCATCTGCCTGTTGATCATCTGAGCAGAAATCATTTTTCCAGGAATGTTTCACCCACGTGTTGAATAGGAGTCCCCACCCAACCCCCCTCCACTCCCGGTGAGTTCTAAAGGGGGAAAACAGCAGCTGACACGACGGAATATTGACTTCTGTTCACTCGTCTCAGCTCGATTTCATGTGTAAATTCATTCCTTGCAGGATGCACGTTGAAACTGTCAATAAAATATGCTCCTTATCCAGGGGTCCTGACACGGAGTAGCGAGTCTGACAAACACAACAGCGGCTTATTAGCACACGCGTTCATTCATATTTCATACACGCTGCCCGCTGCTCACTCTCCGCTGCCTCTCACCTCTGGCTCCGGCTCGATGGTCCGCCTGCCCGCCGTGCCAGTCGGCTTCCGCCTCTCCCAGCTCTGCAGGCGGCCCGACGAATGCTTGGCAACGGCTCCGAAAAGACACTTACGGCTGATTCCGACAAACCATTACGTTTCAAAGCTGTTGCCGTACATTGTTATGCGTTGGAAAAAATAACAAAAGAAATGTGGCTAAGTAGTTATTTAGAGAGTTGCAACAAAGCCGAGACCCCCGAAGGAGGGATGGAAGCAAATTGTACAAATATATATATACGTATATTTCTCTGATTTCTAAATGCTAAAGAAAAACTTTTTAAAAATTTCAGATGTTACCAACAGCAAACTTTTGGGAAACTTTTGGTAGTTTAGTTCAGTGGAAACCACACAGAAAAGTCGCTGTAATACTGTTTTGTAATTACGAATTATCACACAAGAGTTTGGAGAGTTTGGCAGCAGGCAACTAGACTTGGTTCTTGAGTTCTTGAGTGGTTCTCTGTGCTTGGACCAAGTCCAGTTGCCAACTATTAAACTGTATCACACTATGATGACCTGCAGCTGCCACAGTTTCTTTCTACTTTCACTTTGTCTTTTGACGGTGATGTGACGTTGTTTTTTGTGCCGCTGCTGCCGCATTGCATGCCTTGTTTTTTCCGGTCACATGACAGTGACGGTGCGATGACGTCATCGTTTTACAAGGAAAAGCCGTTTTCACTGTCCAGACGGCAACGATGTGACAACGACAAAACGCCGTTGTCAGATTTTCCCACTCTGGGACCCGTTTTCAAAAAATACCGTTTCGGGAGACCCAAAACGCCATTGCCATATGGACCAAACGCCGTAACGGTTAAATACTTCCCGTGTGGACAGGACCTTAGGCCCTCACTGCTTGTTCAATACTGTCCAATCAAAATGCTCGGTTGGAACTAAGTGTTTTATAATGCTCCCTCCGTTTTATTCCCCCCGTGACATGTCTGTTCTGTCAGCCATTCAGCCCCGCCGTTTCAGTATAGCTGAGGCCTTTTTTGTTCCCTTTCAGAATACTGAGTGCTGAGAACCGTCTATTCAAGCTCTGATAAAAGAAGGGTAGAGAATTTTTATTGGAGTCCGAGAATCATTGGCTTTTCTTTGATGGGAGATAATGAAAGATAAATGACAAAGGAAAATATAAAAAAAAGAGAGACAATTTTCTTGTGAATGTTTGTCTTTGGTGGACAAAAAAAACAACAAAAGACCAGTCGATTTATGGCCTCGTCAAAGCTCTTAATGACTCGCCGAGCCGTCCTCCAGCAATTGAAATGGCTCATCAATTTAATTACTTTACAACGCTGGCCCGCCCAGCGCTGTCAAGAGCCTGGCACCAGAAGTTACCGGCGCCTTGTAAATATGCCAAGAGGAAAACCTTGGAGAGTCGGCTGTTTGATTTTTAAGATGGCACGGCTGAGGGACGGTTATGTCGTGGAGATGACGTTTTCTCCTTTATGAATGTTGCCCATTGTGGGCGGGCTTTGGATCTTTATCTCTCCAATCATGTGCTGATATCATGATGTCAGATGAAGATCAAAGTACCTTCAACCCGGAACATTCTACCAGATTGACGCACCAGACTTTGGGGAAAAATACCCCTTCACAACCTCACACTTAAACTGGACAAACTTTGCAATTGCTAGATAATGACAAAATAAAAAACAAACAAAAAAAAAAAACAACAACTCGCTAGCTAGTTATTATTGCAAATGTTTTTTTTTTTTTTTCCACAGCGTGCTTCACTCTTTAACATGGGGCCACTTGCTTTGTCATCAGGATCCCTAAAGAAGCGCCCACGCCAAATTTGGGGCTTCTAGCACGTGAGGAACCCCGAAACCCTAACCCTAACCCTAATTTCAGCCTTAACGCTAACCCTAATGCCATACAAGTCTATGGGGTTCAAAAGTCAACTTTGTCCCAGAGACATGGGGACACTTGCTGCTTCATCAGGAGTCCCAAAGACACACCCACGTCAAATTTGGGGCTTCTAGTGCATGAGGAACCCCAAAACCCTAACCTTGATTGTGATAGTAGAGCTCCCATGCTTTACAACTGTACATCACATGTCCATTTCTACTGTATAGTTTTTGAAATAATCCACCTGAAAAACTGAAAAATACCGTGATGTCAATGGCAAAGTTGTCAACTTTGGAGTCCCCCAAAAAAAGACCAAGCCTTCAGCGTTGTCACAATTTTTTTTTTTTTTTACCACTGGTGAAACCTAGAGGAAAGACAATAAAGAGGACAATGTATTGCACATAAGACAACAAGACTGATGTAGCTAAGAGCGAGTTAGCTAGCTGGCTGACACAATCCTTGGACAGCTAGCAAGAGTTAGCTAGTCACAAGGATTCACCAACAGCTGGGAAACAGCAAAGAACACAGGAGCTGCAAGTGTGAATGCCACACAAAAAGGTAATAACTAGATAAAAATGTATTTCCTGAAAATAAAACAGAAGCTTTGCGGTGGTGATTATGCAAATGAGGAATTGTTAAAGCCTACAGCATTCATCACTTCAGCGCTCCTCGTGCCCCACCGGATCCACCTGTCGACTCCCACTGAGCCCTGATAGCTTGTTAGGTGCAGCTCAACCTCAGCTCCGCTTGACAGCACAGATGGGCGGAACTAGCGGGGCTCCTTTCAAAAAGACTCCTTTCACCGCTCACCCACCATTTCCAGTCGTTACATGATTGCGTGATTGTGCCTTTCAGATATTTTTTTTTCCTCCCTCCAGAAACACAACACTGGAGTGCGGACATAACAGAACGGTGGTAAACTTCGATCCTCAGTGGCTCCCACCTACCATGCAGCCGGAGGAGTCCAGCTGTCTGTCAGACACGCATTTAAAGTTCTTCTTGCAGCCGCCGTTCTCTTTGGAGCAGTCGCGCACGGGCCCGAAAGACGCCAGCAGGTCCTCCACCGTCTCAAAGTAGGTGGACATCATGGCTTCTTCCCTGCGGCGGAGAAGGAGAGAAAAACTCACATGAAGAAGAAGCGAGACGCACATTTGTTTTTCGGCCAGTTTGGAGCTCAAATAAGGACTCAGCAAAATAAATAAAACACTGCTGACCATAATTCTGTACCTCCTGGAAACACTCGGTCTGCTCAGCTATGATGCTATTCATGTCTTTACATAATGCAACACAATTGTGTTAATTAAATGGTTCTATTTTTGCCACTTCGGATGTTTGCAATGTTCACGTTTCATTCAAAGGGATAAAACACTGAACGACCTGGTTTAGCTTCAAGCTATCCCAGCTAGCCAATAGCAGCCGTGTATCCGGCATGGGGGGGCGGGCTTTGGTTCTGCAGAGGCAGAAGTAACAATCCGTCGGACTGATTCTCAGTTTCGCACTGCGAGCCAGTTTGTCTCGTTGGTAGGGACCATCATAATATTTAAGATAATAGGAGAAGAGAGCAACATAAATTTGGAGAATGAACGCAGGCAGAAACAAGCACATTACTACCAACAATAAAAGTGTGATGTTGAAGTTAATTTATTTATTTTTTTCTTTCTCCATCCTATTCTCCATTGTTTAGTTTTATCACTGACTGGGAGTAAAATACAAACATTCAACCAAACGAATGAGGAGAAGATGAGTTTCTCTCTCACACAAACACACATAAAAAAGATTTTAATATGAAAATGCAGAAAAATAACACAAAATAGATACATCGTGATTTATTCCAGTATTAATTTTCTGACACCTAGAACTGCTGGAGTTTTGAAGTCCGGTTGCCTCTAAACACCACCTGCCAGAACACTAACATTTAACTACGCGCCGATAATATGCAGCAACGAGTTGAAAGAGGGCTGCAGAAGACTGGAGTCCACCTCATGTTTCCCAACTGGTTGCACTGGTTTGACGAGCTTGTTGAAATGACTTGAAATTAGGTTGCACCTTTTTTATTGCTATTATTTATTATTATTATTTTCAATTTAGGGATTGCTCTTTTGCATTGATGTGAAAGTCATGCATATTCAAAGCTCAAAATCATTTCTGAAGAGCAACCATTAATTTGCAGCATCAAATTATTGTCTGCACAGAAATTGGACACATTGAATTATACACAGATTATTCCATTTTCCTTTGCTAACCAACGCGTGCCGAGGATTTCTGAGGTTGCAGTAGTCGTAGTTTGTAGTTTGCAGTAGCAGTTTACTGTGTCAGAGTCGGATTGAGATGTTCTTCAACTTCAGAACTGGGTGAGATTAGCATGGGCAGTGGGCTGGGCCTGTGGAGCCAATGATTGTCCTTGCACATTTTCTTTCTTCGCTTTCGCTCGGCCGTTGCAAGTGCGGGCGCCCCCGCCAGCAGTGAGCGGAGCAGAGGAGACGTCCGGGACATTATTTTTTATTTTGTTTGTGCAAAGACATAAAATCGGTGTCCGCCACGAGCGGACAACAATGCGCACTGCGACGGCGCCTCGACTCTTCAGACAGAGGGAAAGATTTCTATTGACGGGGGAGGCGGCTGACCTGCTGAGCCGAGGGGAGTCTGGAGCGCCGAGAAAAAAAAGAAAAAAAAGAGACACCAAATCAATAATAAACAAATTGATCTTTCGGCCAACTTAATGAAAATGTCCCCAAAATAATAATAAATGAATGACTTTTTGAAAAAAAAAAAACAACCTTCAAAGTGAATATTAAAGTGCCAAGTTTCTGAGGCACAAAAAGTTCAAAGATTTTCCGACCTTGTGATTGGTTGAAGAGGTGAAACTGAGAATTATTTCTGAGACAAGCGAGGTTCCTCGTGGTGCTGGCGCCAAGCCAGGATGAAGGTCAACACTGACCCTTGTAACGCATCATCAACTGGATTATTTCTTTCATTAAAAGATCATGTTTGTTTATCAGTTCCCTTTTATGGGGGTTGAGTCCTCCATGAGCAACACTTGATGGTTTAGCAAGCTGTTGGCTGCAATAATAATAATTATTGCAATAATAATAATAAAAAAAAACAAAACAGCTGTCTTCTTGTCATTGTTTGCGGCAGAAGCTGAGGTCGAGTAATGCTGATCATGCGATTATGACGGCTGGTGCCCGCTGGAAGCTCCATACATGGTCGTACTGAAAGTGCTGCTGCTGAAAGTGACTTCAAGGCTAAGGCTGTTCTTGTTGCTGCTGTTGTTGTTCTTGTTCTTGTCTCACGCCCTCCTCCATAAAGTTTGCTGAGCACTTCAGACTCCAACTCCTCCTTCATGAACTGCAGGCGACCCATCAACTACAACCGGACTGTCTCAAGGCTTCAGCCCCACCTTAACAAACACAGGGACGGCAGAGGACTGAGTGCCGGCCGAGGTCAAACGGTCACATCCTTCCTGTCCCGGCTGCACGGCCGACACGGGGAAACTGAGCACCGGTGGAGTCAGGAACGTCAACAAAACAAAAAACAGCCAACCACTTTATGTCCTGGCCCCTGAGCAAAATAGCTGTTGTCATGTTTCGCCTCCCACGAATTTGCAAGTCAGAAGGTGGAGATCAGTGCGGTGGCGGCGGTGGCCTTGGGCAGGAGGAGAGACGAACCAACCTGTTCCAGCGAAGCCACCTCTGCCCTTGAAAACACTCCTGCAGCAAAAAAAAACATTAGACAGCCGGGATGGAAAGTCTTCCTCCGCTCTCTGCTTCTACCATGCTGCTGGTGCTGCTGGTGGTGGAGGAGGCTGACACACACTGACTGGCTGCTGCACAGCTGGACGTCCTCCCAGCGGACACGAGGGACGTTAGCGTGTCACTGACTGGTGAGCCGCAGTGCCTAGCAGCAAATATGCCTACCACCACCACTGGGGAATTAAAAAAGATAAAAAAAATAAATTTGAAATTCATGTTGTCGATGAGGCGGAAATGCATGTTAATGGACTTGAAAAGGTCAAGCTTTTTCATTACGGACAGCAGATCCGTAATGAAAAGTGTAGTGCAGTGTAGTGCAGTGTAGTTTAAAAATACGGGACATCCAGCCTGTACATAACGGAACGGCGGCCGACGATTGCGGACGGCCTGATTGGCCCGGAGCTCATTAAGGGGAAGGCTTCAGTATTTTAGCGTCTTGTGAAAATTAAAAACAGGGCGTCAGGGGTTCAACTCCTCCTCCTCCTCCTAAAACTGCTTCCACATCGGATGGCAAGATGATTCAAAAAGACATTTGGACTGAGTGGTGTGGGACGTCTTTCCAACACATATTGCAGCTCAGCAGAACCTGCAGGGCTCCTTCGGCTCTTGTTTCCACAGTGGTTCGTTCTTTGTGATGGCAAAAGTTCTGCCACTGCAGCCGACATTTCCTCCTTTATCTAGCAGAGCCACAAAGAACATTTTTGACCGCTCGACTACACCTCGCCAACCACCAATCTTCTCCCCCCCCCCACGCCCCTGAACCGGCGAGTCAATTTTTCCGAATTAGACAGACAGCAAATTGCGCATTGTGCATCGCCTCCCTCTGGCAGGCACTCAAAGCGCTGACAAATGACTCCTTAATTCGGAGGAAAGCAGGGGGTGTGGAAGGTGAGACAGGATGGGGAGAGAGAGGAGAAAGAAATAAAAAAAAAAACAGGTCGCCAGAGCCGTGAGACGCATTGGAAGCGGCTCCCCTCCCGAACACGGAGAAGGATGTCTCAGAGGCGGGAGAGAAAACAATCCATCCCGCCACGCCTGTTGCAAGACAGTCCAGGAGGAGGGAAAAATTAGGAGGAGAAGAAAAAGAAGAAAACACTAAAAAAAAAAAAAAACACACTGAGGGAGTGCAGGATTATTTGTCTCAGGTTTTAATTACAGCTCTACGGAAGAGCGGAAACGGCAAAACAGCATCGTGCAGTGCGGCTGCACCCCGAGACAGCCCCCCCTCCACTGCCCTCCGCCCCTCCCTCTCCCAAAAATCATTAGCTAATCGCGACCGGCTCCTCCGACGCCGTGCATCTGTTCTGCTGACCCAGAAGCACACCGGCTGCATCCAAACACGCACTAATGTACTTGTTATTAGTCTCCTCCGCCGCCGCCTCCCTTTACCTCCGTGATGAATGAGCAGGGGCGCCGCAAGGCCCAAAGTTAGACCGCGGCTCCGCCTCCGATTACCGAGACCACCGACCCCCACTACCCCCCACCCTCTCGCCCTCCCCCCTTGATTAATGCCCTCGTTCCGCGTCGCACAAATATGCTGACTTTCATCAAGCAGCGTCGTCATTAGGCGGGAGTTCATTTTGCTTCGGTGCGGCGGAATCGCTGAAGCTCGGAGATGTAGTGGGTGCCGGGCGGCAGGTGGCAGGCAGGTGGACGCCCGGGAGAAAGGCGCACAAAATCAATGCGGTTGTTTTAGTGCAAGGGGGCGTGATTCAGCTTTAATGCGGGTTCGGAGTAAACAGAAAATGGATTCAGGTGCAGGATTTATTTTACATTTTTCTCTGCTCCCTCTCGAGTTCGATTTTTCGCCCTGCGATCTCAACACTTTTGCAGGCCGCCGTTCAAATTTAGACGACCCTCAGGTGGCGACGGGGGAAGTGGAGGCTCCGCCCCTTTCAGAGCACAAACAAACACAACAAATTAAACAACCAGCGACAAACGCCGCTGAAAGCTAACAGAGGTCGCTGGATATCCTCATTATTTTATTTCTGTTTTTAGACTTGAAAACTTAGAACTCCGAACAAAGGTTCTCGAGCGGCAGCAACAAGGTTGTGGAGAACGCGCTCAAGGTTCCCCTGCGCTATGCTCAGCGGAGGCGGCAGGAAATGGATTGCCAGCCATTAAAGTATCTCTTCAAGCTGCAGAAATATTGAAAGAAGCAAAATAAAATGTTTTCCCTCTTTCATTTTTGGAAATAGTTGCCTTGGATCCATCCCTGGATGGTCGCATATGGCTTTTTTTTCAAAACCATATGCATGGCGACAAATAACGACTGAAGTTTGGCGCGCACGTGTGCATGTGTGTGTGTGTGTGTCCATCACGAGGGATTCTGAGGAGAAAAAGCAAAAGCGCCTTTTCTTTCAACAGTGCTCCTGAAAAGTGCATAATAAACATATACAGTACATATTCCCAGCGTGCAGGTGTGTAAAAGCCTCACCGCTGCCTTCACAAGGCTCATTATAAGCGCATCAAGTGCAAGGCTTTATTTATGTGCCTACCTTGACTGTCACTTGTTATTTCTTTTTGAAAAAAAGAGAGAAAAAAAAATCCCTCTGGCTTTGTCGGCTGAGCCAAGCCGAGCCGAGCACGTTAAACGGCGGAGATTGAGTTTTAAACGCCGCGGCTGAAGTGGCCGCAGTAACTACTACATCAATGCCTGCTTAAACTCTTTATTTTGGGGGGGTGTTAGGGGGGTGGGGGTGCATCAAGCAGAAGCTGCGTCACCGTGCTACAGGGACTTTGTTCCGCAAAAACGCTTCAGATAATGAGCCGTTTGCATTATTCATTAAAAACAGAAAGAAGCAACATGGTCCTCCAAGATATCCTTAACCAAGCATCAAGCACTGCTTTGTGTCCCCACCAACCAATGCAGAGGTGTGCATAAATCTTACCATGTGGGTTTATTATCATTATTATTATTAGTAGTAGTAGTAGTATTACTATTAGTATTAGTATTAGTATTATTTTCTGGTTGGATGCAACATTTTCATTCACATTAGCAGAAGCAAATGTTGGATTTTCACCCACCTTGCAGTTATAACCATTTAGTACATGTATGTATAGCCAGACAGACAGATACACAGATAGATAGATGACCTCAGTTCCCTTCAATGCAAAAAAAAAGCTAAGAATCAACCCCACTAAATTCAACAATGGATAGAACAATGATTCTCAAAAGTGAATAACAACTCTAGCAACAAATGCGCACTTTTCCTCTTTTATCCTGTAAATCAGACCTCATGCCGCCAATTCCAGAGGGCGGGGGAGGGTCGGAGGGCAGGGCCCCCTACTGTAGGTGTCGTGACCGTGCGACTTCCTGCACATCATTTATTTTTTTTAATGAATGTATTTTTTTTTCCCCGCCCCTGAAGTCTAATAAGCTGAATCGATTCTAACGACGTTGCCAGCCCAGCTCATGATCTCCCAGAGTAATTAGACACTTCAGAAGGGCTTCGCTGATGTGTACAATTATACAGTCGCCTATTCCGGGGGCCACAGGACGTCGTTGCCTATTCGGCCCGCGTCGCCGCTATTGACCCGTGGGGGAGCCGTCCGTGCGGCAAGCGACACCGCCGCAGAGAGAGTCGCCTGACGGGGCGGCAATGTGTATTTGTAATAAATTCAAACTGAACATATAAATCATATTCTAGAAAAGAATTGAGCTTTTGAAATTTTCTTCTTTGTTTTTTCTCAAAAGGTTCTCAGCCATCCACGTCATCGCTGGGTTTTGGTAGCTGAAAAACTTTGTTTTGCAAAGTGAAAAAAAACAAATCTACTTGTTAATACACACGCACACGACAGACAGACACACACACACACACACACACACGCTCTTATACATAAAAGACTTTCATTCCACAAAGAAAGAACTGTGCCGAGCTGACGGTGATGGCGGCAGCTCAGCTCGCCGGCACCGCAGGAGAAATAAAGAGCGAAAACACGGCAAATGGGAATGATTCTGTTTTTTGTTTTGCTCTTTTTTTTTTTTTTCATTTCGCCAATTTCCTCGCCGACTGTCGCCGGTTATTGTGAGCCCGTCTGTGCGGGCTGACGCCTGCATTGTTTGGGCCAGCCGCCAGCGCAGAGCGACGCTAAAGTGTTGCTTTCAATTAGGTTGCGTTTGTTTGGCAGCTGCCATTATCACGGAGGAATAAACGGCTCGGGCTGCGACGAGCGGCCGGCGGAACGGCCCTTTTATCGCGGCTCGTCCGTCCCAATGAAAGGGAGACGACTGCAGCTGTAAAATGCAGATACGTTCTTCACAAAACACGTTCATCTGCAAAAGGCACTGTGAAACAACCTGCCCATCAGAGTCCTGATTCCATTTAATAGAGCCTGGACAGTGATTGATGATGCACATTTAAAGCGAACCAAGTGTGTTGCACTTCTACTTCTGGTTTGCACTAATGTGCCAAAAGAAACGGGGGAAAAAAACCATCCAAAATCACTTTTGAAGGTTAACAAGCTCCAGTCTTTTCTCCAAGGATGCAGAAAATTTGCTTAAAAAAACAAATTCCAGACAAAAACACAAATTGCACAAATCGCTTGTGCGTGCACAGCATGGCGGTCAAGTGAGAAAGTCAAGGGTGTGACTGACCTGACCTCCCCCGGATCTTCGGTCACCAGCACGTCAGTCTTGCAGCTGGCGATGGGGTTGATTGACAGCTCCACCGGCGGCACCACGAAGCTTTTGCTCACCGGCAGCCACAAACCCTGACCCAGACTGTAGAAGGACCTGAGAGGGCACGAGCATGACAGTCGGAACAGTTCCTTATCGAGCAGGCACACACGCACACAATGCATTGTAATTAGAATTTAAAAATTGGATATGTGTCAAAGCAGGGCTGCTAGAGCCTGATGGCTGAAGAGGAATAAAAAGCAAAAACGAAGCTTGAGTTTATTGCAAGTCATCTTGATTATCTCGACACTGACGTCGATTAAAACAAAGACATCCGCCGTGAAATCATACCGACGTCGTGTTTGCCAGCCGGGATTAAAAGAAACAGTTTGCAGTCTATCTTAATTTGAAAATTCAGCAATCAGAAAGACAATCCTTGCAAACACATTTACAGCAATTTTGGGAAAAAATAGCATTAAATGAACTTTTTCCCCCTTTTCTTTCCCCCCAGAAGGTGTGTCTGTTCTGCTCCTCCAGAATACGACCGCGACCGCGCTCTCGTGGAGGCGAGAGTCTCGTGAGGCGAGTCGTCTAATTGCTCCTGGCATGTGGCGCAGATATTGCCCAGCTGGAAACAGAATTAGACTCCGGTTTCCTCATTTCTCCATTACCAATAAAGAAAGAGACATCTCCATTTTTATCCGATCAACTGCCGCTATGGCTGACGCGGGACGTGTGCTGGAGATCATTCAGGACGGTGCGGCAGTGCAAAAGGATGGGTGGATGTTTTAATGGGCAACCACACATGGCTGTATGAGGCTGTCAGTGGCCCGTTGAACTGGACAGAAAATAAAGTTAATGTGTTTTTCAACCTGCAGAATCAATCAAGTCATACTAATAAACTCCAGATTGTGCAAACAGTACGTTTTGCTATTTTTGAAATGACTTTTTGAAATGAGCAGTGTGGATGGTTAATATTAGATTTGGAAGCATTCTGAAAAAAAAAAAAAAAAAAAAAGTTGTTTTTTTTCTCTCCTTTTATGGCAACCATTGGAAAACTGAAAAAAAGAAAACATCCCTGCAACCAAACAGCTGTTTCACTTCTGCAGAGAACAAGACAAAAAGAGGCCAACCAGCCTGCAGACGTCTAAATGGAGAATCATCTGAATGTGCACACGGCTGCACAGAAATTGGAGTAATAAAAATGGCTTAAAGGGACAGTTCACCCATAATTGCTAGTTCACCCAGTCACCGCTCACTGCTCTCTCAGCTGGTGGTATTTTCTAGTCCACGCAATAGTTCTCGATTTTATTTATTTATTTATTTTTAACTCTGTATTATGTTGTTTTGGAGGATTCAACCCAGTGGACGCCTACGCCAGGGCATCGATGAAAAAGATAGAATGGAAACGTGTCACATCCCCACACTGCAAATGCGCTGCCCCCCAGAGACACGGAAGTCTAAGTTCATTCAAAACTGCAACATTACCGGCGCAATAGCCTGTCTCTCTGAGCAGATGCCTCAGAGAGACAGGCAGCTGCTCGTCCAGGGCAAATTCAAAGGCAACAGCACGTGAGCGACTGTTTAGAGGATTTCAACATGAGTGGGTTGTATCGTGTGGAGTTCTCCCTAACTGCTCGGTGTCTCAGTGGCTGCAGTGGACATTTAGCAAAGGCGTGAAACAAATGCTTCTCTTTGCCACGTCTTCCAGATGCTTGGAGCAGCAGGAAGATATTTTATCTTCCGTTTTTTTTAAGTGTTGGGTGCTGTAGACGTCTGTTGGGCGAAAAATTTCCATCTGTAAAACTCCAGAATGGTCACATGGTTTGAAAAAAACAAAAACAAAACTATACGCTAACTGTAATTTTTTGGGTGAACTGTCACTTTAAACAGCAGGGTGAAAAGCAGAACAGCCGCATGCACATAAACCAAGCAATCGTGCTTCTTGACCTTTGGATTCGCGCCGCTGGTTCAGGTGGTCCGAGCTTTTAAAACCACCGACGTCCCGTAAACTTCCTCGTCTGTGAAAGTCGTCCTCGTCACCGCATAGCAGCTCTGGAGGAGGGCGACTCCCCCCACCCTCCTACCCCCCCGCAGAAGCCACTGTGCGTTCTGTTTGGGCCAGCGTGTATGTGTGTGTGTGTGTGTGTTTATTTAATTCATTCATTCATCTTCTATACCCGCTTCTTCCTTTTCAGGGTCACGGGGGTCTGCTGGAGCCTATCCCAGCTGTCTTAGGGCGAAGGCAGGGTACACCCTGGACAAGTCGCCAGTTCATCGCAGGGCCACATAGAAACAAACAACCATTGACACTCACATGCACACCTATGGACAATTTAGAATATTCAATTGACCTCACATGCATGTTTTTGGAGTGTGGGAGGAAGCCGGAGAACCCAGAGAGAACCCACGCAGACACGGGGAGAACATGCAAACTCCACACAGAAAGGTCCCAGGCCCGGGCCCCGAATCGAACCCACGACCTCCTTGCTGTGAGGCAGCAGCGCTAACCACTGCGCCACCGTGTCGCCCTTTATTTAATTCATTTAAAACAAAAAACGGGTTGAAGAGGAAGCGCACGTTGGAAACTTCCAAGGCTTTCGTCTGTAACCGAGAAGCTGGAGGCAAAAATTATCAAAAAAAAAAACGACGCGGCGGAAAAACAAATCTGTGTTTTACGGCAATTAAACCGCTTTCTGTGCTCGCTGATATAAGATCATATATTGTGGCCCGAGTCCCGAGATGAACTGGCAACCGAGAGCACAAAGCCCTGAGGGCTGTTGGCAGACGAAGGCGGGAATGAGCTCCGGTGCCCTGCGACCTCCGGTGGAATAAGTAGGGTTGGATGTTTTGCATAATGAAAAAAACCGCTGTGGAAGAGCAATAACTGACCCGTCATTGGCCGTTACACATCATTTAGATGACACAATTGGATTGTTGATTATACATTATGATCAGACACGATATGAATAAGTCAAACAGTGATGGAATATTGCAGATTGCACATATTTAATTAAACAGCGAAAATGAACTAGCAGGTTCCATTTAGTTCCCACCTGCCTTTGGGGGAACCAAACAAGACCATGACAAGGGACCAAACACTGATGCTGAGTGATGCTGTTGTGTCGCGGCCAATCAGAATCTCTGAGGGAGAGTTTCTTCATTCTCACCTTGTTGAGAACAAAGGTAGCTCTGACTCTGGCGGCTGGTCAGTACTGTTCTCTTGTGTCCAATCTAGCTCTTTCAACCAGTGGTCATTTTTTCCCTTTTTCCTAAAAACAAACTTGGATGCATTTCCTGCCCATGCACCGTTCTAGCACGCTACAACAATGTTGTATTGGTCCTTTAAGTCGTTGCGCTTTCATGGAAGTATTGTCAAAAGATGTTTCCTTGTCAGATACGAGATGGTGAAACCAAACTGACAGAACGACGGCGGACCTGCAGCACAAGCTGCGTCTCTCTGCTGCAGCGGCCGCATGCTTCGCCGCACACGCCAGGAAAAAAGACCGTTTGTCACAGACACTGACAGATGGATGGATGAAGGTACTGGGAGAGAAGGGAGGACTCACCTGAAGATCCTCTCGGGGGCCTGCTCTCCTGTCACCAGGTCGTAGCCTTTCTCCAGGTTGGCGTACGGCCAGGGACTGAGGGGAACCAGCAGAGAGGAGAGACATCAGTGGCACAAGTGCAACCAGTCTGATTTCAAAGTTATTTAATTGTGTTTAATAAATACTTACACATTGTTTTCTAACTTTTGCTCTCCAGTCCTGTAT
This sequence comes from Thamnaconus septentrionalis, assembly GCA_009823395.1. Classification (NCBI taxonomy): domain Eukaryota; kingdom Metazoa; phylum Chordata; class Actinopteri; order Tetraodontiformes; family Monacanthidae; genus Thamnaconus; species Thamnaconus septentrionalis. The sequence continues at coordinate 7,674,507 of CM020518.1, forward strand.
TACTTAGTGACATGCCGCAATATCCTCAATCAGAACTCTGAAACTCAATTTTGTGTTTTTGAGTCGCTCTCCAAATTGCATTGAACAACCTAGCCGGGACGTTTGCATAGCTTTATTTTTATATCTCTCCCCATTTTAAAATCCAGCATATTTTCTTTCTTCTTTCCGTCATTTATCTTGATTTTGCAGGATAAAAAAAAAAAATTGAAACTTTCCCTCGGAATTAATAATCCATCACCGCAAACGATTCCCCTTTAGTTCCTGTGCAGTTGATATCTCGTCCTAATGCGACTGGGCAGGAAACCAGCTGCGAGGTCATTATTATTATCATTATTTTTTTTTTCGGGTGGCTGCAGCAGACGGCCCTTACCCTTCGTTCCGAGCCCAGTCGCTGCGAACGCAGAGGTGTGCGTGGACGGGATCAGGAGTGTAACCCTCGTGGCAGCTGCATTCTCCTGCGGCAGAGAGGAGAGGACGCCATCATTTTCCACCCTCAGCTGAATACATTAGCCCAGTGCTGACCCCGGCCTGATTATTTATTAGGAATATATCTAATAAGCAGTTGCCCGGCCGCTGCCTCATTTTCCAGCTGATTTCCTCCTCCGATAAAAAATAAAAAATGGAGCACAGTAAGAGTGGCACTTAAAACTGAGCGATTGTAGAAAAGTTCACTCATGCACAAAAAAAGTCATGTTGTTGGCTTGTTGACTGCGAAGGTCCCATATTATACAAAATTCACTTTGCATAATGTGTGTCTCGATTCCATCAGCGAACTCGCCAGAGATGAGGAAAGGCCACCCTTGACTTATTCAGCTCTGCAAAACAGACATTGGTGATGTCACAGAGGGCGGCAATGCCTTTCGCAGGTTAGGTCAGCAGCCACACCCACCAGGCCAGTGTTGGCTCCGCCCTCTGAGACCACCGTGTCATTGTTCCTACTTGAACTTTCCAAATAGAAGGTTTGACAAACGTTCAGGTAACGGGGGAAACTAAACTGGTGCTGGGCTGTAAACAGAGGGCTAAAATGCACTGTTTTCTGGAGATCGAAAGCGAGGCTATAAAGATATTTTTTAAATGAGGTTCACTATTGTCTCATTAAGTCAAAAAAAAATCAAAGAAAAGTGTTGAATTGGTTCAAATAGTTAATTTCCCATTTAGATATCAAAATAACTAAAATAAAAATGATTTTGCTGTCATGAAATTTCATTTTGCCACTGTTGTCACCGTACAAGACAAGCCAGGCTGATCCGATGCCACTTCGGGTGAAAATGAATGATCGGTGAATCAGACGAGACCTTTTCAACACATTCCTTCCCACGTAAAGGAAAACAGCAGATTTACAAGGCTGCCGTACAGGCGCCGCTTGAATCCACAACATCTTTTGGAACAAACAAACAAACAAAAAAAACACCTTGCTTTTGTTCTCACACTGGTATTCCCGCAAGTCCGGGCGCACGGACAACTTCGATAAATAAGTAAAACACAATGAAATAATAATGGCAAACGTCATAAAAACCCACAAAATTCCCGTCTGCTTCCTGTCCAACCGTATTGATGGTGAGATCAGCCGCTCGCTCGGCTGGACCTTGTTTTGCACCGCCGAGGGAAGAGAGACATCCAGACACCAGAAGCAGCTTTCTTCCGGCCCGGCAGGCGGCCAATCAGCCGTGTGTCAGTGCGAGCGGCGGCGGCAGCAACCAGAGAAAAACCAAGAGAATTATTTATTCCTCGCAGATTTTAGAGGGAAAAAAAAACTCTGCAAACCATTCCAAGTTTAAAGAAAGTAAAAACAAAAAACGGCAAACTTTTTAAAATATATCAACCCTTTTAGTGACGGCAGCAGGTCTACCGCAGAATTATAAACAGCAATAAAAATGTTTCTGAAGGGAGAAAAAGAAAATAATAATGATCAATGCAAAACAAATTATAAGTATTTTAATTTTTTTTTTTTTTTTCCCTCCCTGGCACAACAAATCAGTGTTAAAAACACTGAGGGTTCACTGACAAAAAAATAAATAAAAAAATAACATACAACACCCCAAAATTAAATAAGGTTGGGTTTGTTTACCGCTCTTTCATCAGTCTCACTTTCGGCACTTTCATGCAGACGGAGGCCGACTGATAAAATATTTATCCCACAATGCCTTTCAGAGTGGTTGGCTGCGTTCGTGAAGTCTGAGGTCACTGAACCTTGCCAGCTATTCTATTAGCGCCGCGGCCCCAAAGACAAGCCAGCGCCTGTTTTCTATTGACCTGCGCGTCGGGGTAAACCGCTGGAAAAGAGGAAGAAGAAAGAAAGAAGAAAAAAAAAAGAGGCAACCTGGCAACATCATTCACATTTTATCACCTGGTGGTTAATAATTCAGCGGCTGAGTTTAGAACCCCAGGAATCAGCGATGCACCCCGAGGACTCGGCCTGACTCCACATTAGCAACAAGTGGTTTCACTCTTTTTGTATTCTAAAAGAAGTGAGCTGGAAGGAAAATAGTTGTTATTTCAAACCATTGATAAATAACAGCCAAAGCTGGGGGAGGCCAGTGAGTCGATCACACTACTAGCCTCACCTTGACCTCGCGACCCGGCTCACATTCCCGCTCGTCCGCCTTGCCAAAAATCCTGCAAGCAGTGATTTTTGTTTTTTTTTCCATCGATTTTCAATTCTCAGCGCAAAGCAACAGCCAATTAGCTTCCTTCCATTGCAAAGAGAAGCAGGAGGTACCAGAGATCACCAGAGCCTTTTTCCAAGAGATTAGCGCTGATGCTAAAATAGAAAATGTTTTCACCATGAACATTTGACCTTTACAGACAAAACCTTTACCCAAACACACAAACAGTCTTTTGTTCCCTCCCTCTACAAGTACATTCTACTGGCTCTTTACCAGATGGATGCGTGAGAGAACTACGCAAGGACTTAAAAGACATTCCATCTGTTGTGCCACGGAACTGCTGTCCTCCCACAGGAAAAATAAAAAAATAAAAAAATAACGCAGTATTCATCACCATTCATAACTTGGAGTGCAAAAACGTGGACAAAAAATAAAATAGAACAAAATAAATAAATAGAAATGCCCTGTTTCCCCCTCTTTCAGAACAACAGACATGCAGTGTGTTGCTAAACCCGCTGCTTCTCATCACCTGCTGCTTCAGCCTGATCACATCGACTCAGGTGCTCCTGACCACCGCTGCTGCTGCTGCTGGGGGAGCGGCTCGATTTTCATTTAAAAAAATCTGTCTTTCACATGTGCAGTCGGGTCACACGCTAACGTTTCCAATTACAAGCAGGGGAGACAAGACGGAAAAAAGAAAATAGCCACTTTCTTCTTCTTCTTCTTCTTTTATTTTCATACCCCCTCCTCCTCTTCCTCCCTCTCTCCTCAAGCGCTATTCATTCAATGTTTCATCAGCCGGTGGGCTGGACTGACATTTTTCAAAGTGATTTGCCAGACAATTTCCATGCGGGCGCTCGGGACGTCAATAGCGTGGCCGCCCGTCCGCCTGATTTATCCCATTTTCTTTCCATACATGAGGACGGTGGGAGTGGAGGAGAGCCGCAATCAAGGCTAAACTGTTTTCTTTTCCTCTGCCACACCACCCTCCACCCCATCCCTCCTTTCCTTTTCTTTTCTATTCCTGGCGAGCAGCAAGTGGCTGCATGAACTAGGGCAGGTGACGGGAGGCTGACGGCAGGCTGACAGGACGACAGCAGTCCTGGTGGTTAAAGTTCAGGAGGAGGAATTGCAAGTCGCTCCGTTCATTCATCGGTCCTGGTAGAGGAAGAGAAACCTGTCGAGCTGATTAACAGGTGTTTTTTAATGACCGGCGTTTGCAAACTGCAGGCGTGGCTGCACCCTCCCACCCCCGCCCCATCTGCTGCTGCTTCACGTCCCACCACAGAGTCGGCACATCTGAAGAGCGTTTTGTTTTTTTTTGTTTTTTTTCCCCCCAAATTCAAACAAATTGTCACAACAGAAAAAAGCTGATTAGAATCCTTATAGCCAAGATGTTATTTCTTCTTCTGTCAGTGCCTCATTTTAAAGAATGTTGCGTTAGAACTTGCTGATTTTTGCTTCAGAGGAGAAGTTAGGAAATTGGAAAATCAGCCAAGTGGAAGTTTTTACCTTTGGCTTTGATCATCCCTGGTTTTATCTTTTCTGTTGTGGTGTTGATTGTCTGTTATTGGCTCCTGGAGATGTTGCGATACGAACATGCGATGAGTGTCAATCGTCTCACGGCCGTGTAATCACAACAGCGAGTTCCGGCTGATAACAACTTGACTGGCACCAGATGGAACGACTCACATATTTATCAAGAAGACAAATAAGTAAGCAAATAAATAAAATGGCCCATCGTCGGCCACGTCATTGTCGGATCGACGGTAAACGCCTCCGGTGGGAGTTTTTCCCAGATGGATGTGCGGGAAGTCAGCCAGCTGCTAATCGCAGCACGCAGAGATTCACTCGGTAGCGTCGGGGAGTTTAAACTGCGGAGGCCTAAGAGCTCCGCGGGGACGCGGCGCCCGCAGTCCTCTCTACTCCTCCGGTCCGAGACGCAACGTGCAAATAATCAGCAAATTGCAGATCAATCTTTATGCAAATTAATTTAGGACGAGGGGGTTCAAGCAATTAACTGGGAGATACACGGCTGGCTGATTACAAAGTCTGATGGATTAACTAACCTTTGAACGGCTCTGAGGCGAATCGCCCTGCTCCTCCTCCCTTCTCTCTCCGAAGACTTGGTTCAGATACAGTGCTTAGATACAGTGCTCAGATACAGGGCTTGGAGGAGAAAACCTGAACCTCCTGCTGCTTTATTTCTCACAGAAGAGGAGGAACTGCGTTGGATGGAGACGATCGAGCCTAAAGAGGGTGATTGACGCTAAACGCACCACAGCAACTTGCACTTTTCTGACACTAGCGTGGCTGTTGTTGCCATGGCAATAATACAGTAGGTTATCATGGAGCAAATGAGGTAAATTGTAATGGTTAATCATGTTTTTGTTCTGAAAGACTCCATGGAAATAAGGGAAAGTGCCAAACAAAGTCGCAGTCCAACCCCCTTTATTGGGGGAGGAGGCATTTTTTGCACTGTTTGCACTGTTTCTTGTTGGTTTCTGCAGACGTGCCCTGCACACACAGTGTTGTGGTCTGTTAGTTTGGTTTGTTTTTTCAGCCAGTGTACAGGAGGAGCCGGGCTAAGCTGTATGGACGAGACGGGCTCAACAACAGCGAACGGCGCTGTTGGTTTCGTTACGCCGCGTCGCCATCTCCTCGGAAAGAACACGAGCTGCAAAGGAACATTCCACACCTGAGCGGCGTGATTGGCCGTGATGCACTTCCCCTCTCGCGGCTCTCCGAGGTCTGTTTGAAAAAGTGGGAAAACAGCCACGCAGCAGGGTGCAGTGGTAATGACTGTACTCTTCAGTGTGGCTTGCTTTATTAGAGGAGAATTTTTCAAGGAGCTACAGGCTCCTGTGGGGAAAAAAAGCGTAAAAAGAAAGAATTGCCGCTACTGTTGGAAGAGTGTCGGCATGTTTTTTTATTTTTTTTTATATATATATATGTTTCCCCGCAGAGCACAGCGCCCCCACGGCGCTCTACCTTCCGTGGGGTATTGTGGGGGATTGCAGAACCTGTCGTTGGCCTAATTACAGTGTAATCACCTTTGATTGTAAATAGCCCTTTAATGATAGCGATTAACATCTCAAGACTACTTGTGTGCATAATTCTTTCTAGGTTAAACAGCGGCGTTAGACCACAAATGCATTTTGTAATTAAGGCTTTTCCGCTGCCTTTCCCCGACAGTTAACCCCGTTTTATCACACTGACTAATTTGTTATGCAGAAAAAAAAACAAAAACAAAAAAACAGGAAGATGAATGCATCTATATTTAACAGCAGCTGTAAGTCAGAAAGGTAACAGTGTTGAATATATGTTGATTGAGAAAGTGTGTGTGTGTGTATACATTATGTGTGTGAGAGAACATTGAAGAACCAGCAGCATACAGAGTACAACACTCCAGGAGAGCACGGACTTGTGCGCCGCGAAACAAGAGGCACCGCGTCGACTCTCAGAGTTTGCGGAAAAAGCGAGAAGCAACATTGTGTATTGACCAGGCTAATGCCACGACGTTCCTTTTCAGCGATTTCCATTGTCTCAGCACGGCTGTACGGCGAATTACTGTCACGCGCTGAGGCTGGCGTCACTGTTCGTATACACGGCCCTTCGACGCCTCGCACACGGAGAATCTGCTGCGCTCAAGGTCTCCTGGCACAACAGCTGAATGGAGTGCAAACATTTTCTGATACGACTGCGTGTGTGACTGCATATGTGAGTGTTTAAAAGCCTTTATGGGGACATAAAGCAAGGCCATGTGTGGGAAAAACAAAACCTGCAGCGGCTTTGCTTTAACAGGAAGAGGAGGAGCGATGGAGAACGTTGAGGAGGAGGTTGTGGGTTCTGAACGTCAACAAGGTTTAAATATAGGAGGTACAGCCTGCTGCTATATGGGATAGGGAGGCCTAATGTGGTGCGTGATATAACCAGCTAAGTCACTCATCCATCCATCCATCCATCCATCCATGCACAAGACAAACCCACATACAACATATTCAACTTCTTTCAGTATCATTCGCAAAAAGAAATACTTGATTTGCCGACTGGATAAAATGACCTATCTTTTTTTTTTTTTTTCATAGCTTCTGTTGTCTACTTTGTCTATTCTGTCTTTGAAGCTCAGCAGCAGCAGTTCACCTCACCTCACACCTCTAACTCACAGGCGAGTTCTGTAAAGTTTGACAAAAGCCGCTCCTGCTTCTGCTGTTCTTAGTCAGACTGCATGTCGCTGATTTATAAGCATGTACTTGTACAACTGCTCCAAGAGAAAGGAAAAAAAATGCCTGCAGCCAGGAATAACTCACTACTCTGCGCCCGCTCTCTCCAGCGGCCCCCAGTAGGGAAATATGTGGGTGTGTTTTGTTATAAAAACGCCAATGAGGAGACGTCACAGGATGGAGGAACAATGGCAATGAAACTGGAAGCTCTCTTGAAGAGCACTTAAATATAAACATATATTTATAGATGTATATATATACTATGAGTGTGTGTGTGTGTGTGTGTGTGTGTTGTCTGGTTGGATGTATGTGGAGGCCCAGAGAAGATTCAACACACTTCAGGGAAATTACTGGCTGAATAATGTTGCTCTGTGAAGGACAGACGGGAAGAAGAGATGAGGGGAAGGAAAGAAGCAGAAATAAAAGGTAAAGCTCAGCTGCTCAGCAACAAGTTTTTGGCTTGTTGGTTACGTATTCACAGAGCATACGCAGTAGTGTCAGTAGTGTCACTTCCCATCATGCCTATGTAACTCACGTTATGAATCAGGACGCATTATCTAATTGGAAAGATTTGAGACAAGGGCTAATGTAACAGTGGGAATTCAGTCTTTTCTGGGGATTTTATGATTTTGTTTTGAAAGATTAAAAGTCGTAGACTTAAAAATCTAAAATAGAAAGATTTATTAAGAACCAGGATTTTGGTTCGCAGGAGACTTCTCAAGTTTTGCTTATGTTTATTTTTTTTGATTGAATTGATTTTTTTTTTTTTTTTCGCATTTAAAACTGCGTCTCGGACCACATAGTTTTTTGGCTGCAGTACCTGGAGTAACCACTAGTATTTTGTTTTGCTATTTTTTTTTTTTTTTGCTGTCTTGCTGTTTCTTTGGAATAACACATCCGACTGTGGCTCAGGAGGTAGAGCGGGTTTTCCAAAGACTGAAAGGTTGGCGGTTCAAATCCCGCTCCATCCTAGTCTGTCGTTGTGTCCTTGGGCAAGACACCTAACCCTAAATTGCTCCCAATGGGGCTAGGCAGAGCCTTGCGTGGCAGCAGCCACCCAATTTGTGTGTGATTGGGTGAATGAGAGGCCATTGTAAAGCGCTTTGGGGTCCCGTGAAGGTGCTGGAAAGCGCTATATAAGTGCAGTTCAGTAACCATTTACATCCAGCCTGTCTCCCTGTATGCGAGCTGCCTTCCGTTCTCTGTTCTGCTCAGCACCTGCTGTCTCTGGTCTGCAGCAGCCTCGTCTGGCCGCTGCTCCTCCCCCTGGTTCCACCAGTGCAGCGCTGAAGCCGCGAAACCCGCCGCTGATCCAGCGTTGCATAAATGGCCGCCGACGGATGCAGTCGGCGCGCATTAGGAGTCGGCGGCGGCACAAGCAGGGCAACACCGCCTCCGCAACCTGCACGTGCAGAGACGGCGGTCCTTGGGTAGAGCTGCAGACTCCGCCCTCCACCCTCACCCATCCCCCCAATACATAATGCATCAGCTCTCGACGTGCCCTTGACCGGGGGTGACATAAATTCCTCATATATTAAGGGATGTAATCCATGCTAATGAGCTTAGACTTTATCGAGTCGGCGCCACAAACGCGCTGGGGACTTCCAGCGATGGCGAGGAAAGATAAATATCGCGGTGGGCCGCGCTCCACTTCCGCCGCCTCACTCTTAATGTCAGCACAAACAGGCTGCGAAGCCACAGCAACTGATTGTTTACATGCCGCCGCGCGGGCCGTGATTATTTGCCCGGCGAACGCAGAGGGGTTTTTGCTTGCACGCCTACAATGTTGTTTACAAGCCCGGCAGAGTCAACTTGGAGTGAATAAATAAATAAATACATAAATAAACTCATAAAACACACCTTGCGTCTTTTTGGAGAATTGAAAAGGGCATTGTGGAAAAAAACAAGAAAGCAGCAAAAATAAATATGCTACATTGAATTCCACAAGATGGATAACTGTGCACTGTGCATTTCTTTCTTCTTCTTCTTTCACGTTTTGACATTGTAGGATGTTTGATTTTTCTTTTTTCTTTTTTTTTTTCCTGGACTTGCACATGATTATTTTGTACGGAGCCCTCCAGGGGACATGGAGGTCAGGAAACAAAATCTGTACTCATCTCGGGATCCCGAGATAACTAAGTCAGGATCCCGACTTAGCTATCTCGGGATTCTAAGATAGCTAAGTCAGGATCCTGAGATAGGTAAAGATTTTTTACCCGACCTGATTGTCCCCTTGGGAACTCCGTAGCGGCGTAAATGTTCTTCGGGGTCAGTTAGGTTGTTAGGGAGCCCCAGAGGGGCTCCATGGTTCCACATTGCCTCTTGAAGCTAAGCTATCCCGATGGCTACTGAACTGATCCGGAAGAACATTGACCTTGAAAAGTTGTCTCGGGATCCCGAAGAATCCCGACTTACCTCTGTCAGGATTCCGAGATAGCCAAGTAGGGATTCCGAGATAACAAAATAATTAGCTTGCAATCCTGACAAAGTGGTCTCTTTTTTTTCCCCCACCTCATGTCCCCGCCGGGGCTCTGTAATTTTGCAAAAAAAGATTGATTATGCTAGTCATTTTTTTTTTGTAAAACTTTGCTAACTAATTAGATGCAAAAGTAGGCTAAAAGCCATTCTGCTCTGAGGAGAAACACTATTAGCATCATTAGCACTTTGATGAACAACTTCGAAACAGCACACAAGCTCCAGCATAAACAGGTAAGTAAAGAGAGATGCAAAGTCAAAAAAACTTTCTTTTTTTTTCCAGCTCATGATGAAAACAAAACTGCAACTTTTTGAAAAGCGGACAGCAGAGAAGCTCTGCTGTGTGAATATCCCACCCGCTGAAATAAAGACTCATCTAAAGGCTCATCTAATAGCGTCTAATTTTCCATGGAATGATACAAATAATTACCGAGCAGTTTGAAATAAAAAAAAAAACATCAATCCATTTTAATGTAGCAACTAATGCAGCATCGAGACTCAAAGCTTTGCAACTGACGACTGTTCCTCTGTCGCTCTGCTGCAACAGTCTTTGACTCTGTTCCGATTCAGGAACTGAGGGGTTGTGAAGGCGACTGTGAGGTAAACAGAGGCGTCCCGTCCTTTCATGGCGACGGCGGCTGCATTCCTTGCAATTATATCAACATAAAAGAGGCTCAAACGGCGGCATTTCCTCCTTCTTATTCCCGTTTAATCGCCAGGGCGGGAAGCGCCGTGTGGCGTGAATCCCTCAGAATCTTTAATTGCCTTAAAAAAAACAAAAAAAACAAGGAGACTGCACAAGAATTTATCAGTATTGCCGTGAAATACTTCTCAAATCCTGTGTGGGTGGCTTACCAGCAGGTGGGCAGGGGATGCTCAAATCATTGCCCACCTGTGGTACCACCCACATGTCCATATAATGGAATCTTTTGGTTTCAAAATAACCAGAAACTCAGACAGTGAAGCCAATCGCTCAATTTCAAAATGGGCAATTTAGGAAGACCAACTGGAGACATTCCAATACTCTGCCCATTTTTAATATACACCTAAATAAATTCAATTTAATAGACACCTTCATCTGAACTGTATATGGATAAAAAACATCAGGCCAGGACCAGTCACCATGTTCAAAATGCACGCGAGGTGTCACATGCATGGACTCACCCGTCTCCTCGTCACAGAGCTGCTCGCACGGCTCGGTGGCCCGCTGGCCGCAGAAGTCCTGCAGCCACTGGGTGGACGAGTTGGTCTGGTAGTAGAGGGTGAGTTTGGCCGGGTTCAGCCAGTTGGACACGTCCAGGAAGCTGCCCATGCTCACCACAAAGCTGCTTCCTAAAAAACACAGTGGGCGGAAGTCAACTTCCGGAAAGTTCAAAACCCAAACCTCCTCATCCTGCAGGTCACCCTGGTGGCGGTTAATTCTTTACTTTTTCTTTTGTTTTTTACTGTGGTTTCAATTACCTGCCGGAGCAGCGGGAAGTTAAACAAGGAAATCAGGGGCTATAATCTCTGCACTGGTGGGATTTCGCTGGTAATTGCGGCTGGAAGTCGCCAAAGAGTTGTAGTCAATCTGCGAAGGAGTGGCGTAGCTCCTCCACGCTCCCCTACCGCTCTTCCCTTAGTGCTCCCTGACCAGTCGTTAAGCTCAGATCACTGAACAAGATTATTCCTAATTGATGCCAATGACTTTTGCTTCACGCCGGGGAGCCGTGGGGAGATTGTGCCGCTCCTGCTGCTGCTCCTGCTGCTGCTGCTGCTGCTGACCGCCGTGCACGGAGATGCTAACGCGGACATTGTGTTTAAGGCCTCGAGCGCAAACGGGCGGTGAGGGCAAGCCAGGTTTGTGCAGCTGCAGCAGCTCGGCAACAACAACAACAGTAGTTATGTCACGTTACACTAGGAGTATATATGTATTATAATAGCTCACATGCAAAAATATCTAATTTGGGAGTTTAAAAAAATAGTGGCAAATGAAAAGGCAAATCTGAATTTAAAAAGATATTTGAGAAAAAAAGTTTGAGATAAGAGCATGAAATTGGGATTTTATTTTATTCTCTAAAACCTAGCAATGTGTGCGTTCAGGCACGAGACTGACACGTATCTTTGTTGGTGCAGCAACAACTTACTTTAAAAGTGAAGGGGGAAAAGCAAGTGATACGGTTCCTTCTACATTTATTTCCTCCTTTGGAAGAGGCACAAGTTGGTGAAGTGAACTTAATTTGTAAAAAGAAAATAAAAATCAAAACGCAGGGCTACCTGTTTCCGAGGGCTGGGTCTGAAATTTCAATGGGGGTTTTGGAGGGTAAATAATGAGCAGTCTAATGGAAAAGACACCAGTGATTGAGTCGCTCTTTTAGAAGGAATTGTCCAGGATTCACAATTTATTTATTTATTTTAAAAATCACACAACAACAATTTCTCAGAAGTTCTCAGAAGGGATCCCTTAAAAAGCAGCTCCCAGACCAGAATTAAAAAAAGAAAAAGAAAAAGTGCACCGTCTATACGAGCCCATTTTTCCGCTGAGGACGGCCAATAGCCCTCATTTGCTGCGAGAGCGGAGGAATGGGATGGCTCGGGCTCACACAGCGAGGCGGCAATTTGAAGATTATGGGTTGGTTTTTTTGTTTTTTGTTTTTTTCCTAAGGACCTGAGAAGAAAAACCCTCCTGAGCAGTAAAAACATCACCGATTACTTGCCGCTCTCGCTCTCTCTCTTTCTTTCTTGCCGTCTGGTTGTGAGCAGAAGACCAGGAGGGAATGGGGGGAGAAAGAAAAAAAAAGTTTTGTCAGATTAACCCTCGTCCCTGCTGGTTCCAGAGAGCTGAGGAGAATTTCCACATCTGCCAAAATCTGCCAAACTGTGGCCATGATAATAAAAATGCAGCAAAAGTGCTGTAATATTTTTTTTTTTTTTCTGCTTCTCTGTTTTGATCTAAATCTCATGACGGCTGCAGCTGGATTGTTGCAAATATTATAATATAGCATTGTGAAGACAGCTAGAAAGTCTCTCCACTGGTTCTCAGCTGTGTTCCAGTCCAGCACTGAGCTCGGTCTGTTCTCACAGGACCAGGGTTACAGCACCGCAACCGCTTTCTTTCCTTCTTCCTTTCTTTCTTTCTTTCTGTCTCCCTCCCAACCCCACTTCCTCTATTTATCCACGGCTTGTAAGTTTTTTCGTATTTGCCGCCTGTGTTTGTTTGTGGGATTTGGCTGTGTTTGCTCTGACCGCCTGCCTGTCGATGGAGCACCTGCCAGAACGGCAGCTTAAGCTGCCTTGGTCGCCGCGTTCGCTCCCCCTCAGGTGTCTGTTTGCCCGCCGCCAATTTCCAGCACAAGCAAGTTGTCGGCGGAACAAAACAGAACAAAAAAGGAAAAACGACAAAAACAAAACAGGTCCGCATGCTGTGACCCGTGGTTCTCTTCAAACAGTAAAACTTTCTCCTTTCGTAATGTGCGTTTCTGCCACAAATTCAAACAAATTGGACACAGTTGGAATTCACACCACAGCTGCTGCTGCTGCTGGTTTTGCAAGTTTGAAGCCACTTCCTGCTCTTCATGGACCAAAAGCCAATTTATAGTTGCTGCCGATTTGCATTTACCGGATGCTAATTGGTCCCGTCAGGTCCGGCTAACAGCATTTTTACCATGGTTTTCCAAGATTGTTCTGTGACAGCTCAGCGGCGTGCATGCAAATAAATGTACATCATTGTGTTTTATTAGGCTGAAGATTGTTGCAAATATATTAATTCAATATCTGCAGATTCTGAGAATGTGGGAATGCAACATAGCGTTGTAACCTCATTTGTGAGTTGCACTGGAATCCCAAGGAAACGTGACATTTTTGAGTGTTTGCATAAAATCACTGGTTAAATATTACCTTAAAAATGCCCCCCCACCCAACCACCCCATCCTCCTCCACAACCCATTCCAGCTGGTTCATCCAAAGGGCAGAATGGAGCTCGAGCGCATGACCCCGAAGACCAGCCAGAATATTCTGTTTGTTTTTGGCTATCGCAGTCATCCGTGGAGAATCCCCGACGCTTTCTCTCCGTCTTTCTGTATACGCTCCAAGTTTCAGCCAAATCAACGGCGGAACCAGAGAAGAAACGCCGCCTCGTTAGTGGCCGGTGCACGCAACTCAAATTCACATCCTTCCATCAGCTGTCAAGGCGTCTTGCAGTTCAGGGATTAATGCAATGCAGGAACATTTTTTTTTGTTTTCAATTTCTGTGTAACTTTTACCCAATAAGAAAAGTATCTATAAATGTTTCTGTTAATGAGCTGTGATTGTTTTTTTCTTGCAAGTTACATGTAGGACAAGAAGCACAAAGATTTGTGACTGACTTATTTTTTCTGAAAAAAAAAAAAAAAAAAAAAAAAATATATATATATATATATATATATATATATATATATATATATATATATATATATATATATATATATATTAAATGTGATTGAAGTTCACATTTCTTTATTAACACAAGTACCGTAGTTGTTTTCCGGGAACTCAGAATTTCTTTCAGTGGTTTATACCTGCGTGTGGCCAAAGTTCCTGCGGAACTGACGTGTGGCTGAGGAACTTTCAGCAGCGTCGCCGTCATTGGCTGAATTGTCTCTTGGCCTACTTCCCTGAATTCTTTCTGGCAATAGTTCCTCCGGACACTCAAGTTTACACTCTGTTTTTTTTTTTTTTTGCTCCTCCTCACACTGACCCAATTCACTGCAATCAAAATAAATTGAAAGGCAGACCGAGTGCATCTGTAGCAGGAAACTAAAGTTTACACATTTAATAAGAGCGACATCCTTAACTTTCCCCGCTCCAATCTGAACTTAAAATTTTAAGTTAAAATTTTGTTCCCTGGTTATTTATTTATTTATTTATTTATTTTTTTTCATTTTTTTTGCACACAAGCTCCTGATACCTTGAGGTACTTTTTTGACTGAAGTGCATGAAGGTTGTTACAGAGTTTCTCACCACTAACATACAAAATAAACCTTGAATATGTTGCTTTAAGGTTTTCGGCAGAAAGGCAAGTGAGTTTTTTATTTTATTTTACGCGTTTGGATGTAAAAATAAGGAAAACTCTTTTCGGGTGAGAGATTTAAACTGATCCACTCACTAGATTCAGACTAAAGTGAAACAGATGAGGCGCGCTGAACCTGCCGCTTCCGCTTCATTAGCCCTCCGTCCTGGCGTCAAAGTAGATAAATCTTAATATTCTTTACCTCTTAATAGCAATTAGATAAGCATTAGCGGGTGCTCGCTCTGGAGTCAAGCACCAAACGTCTAGCTTGAAGGACAATAACAATCAATCACGGTTGTGGAAGACAAAGAAGAAAGTTGCCGTTGGGAGAAAACGCGAGGTAAGATGATCGGAGGTTTCAAAGGCGAGGGAGAGAGAGCTGGAAGGTTTGATTTTTTAAAGGGTTTTTATGTCTCTTCGGCATTTTATTTTGCTTTGCTGACCCTTCTGTCAATCGATGTAAACACTATTGACAGGGTTTGGGGGAGAAAATAAAGAAAGAAAACAAACAGCGCCTTTGGACATTGTTTCGGTAACATCCGAGTCCAAACAAGAAGAAATAAACAAAGGGAAAAAAATAGAAAAAAAAAAAGGCGAGGAAATATTGATTCTTTTGACATTTCTCAAGGCGTTCCACTCACCATCCGCGACGAAATGCTCCGGCACGTGGAGGGTGACCTTGACGGAGAGAGGGCACGAGTCCTGTGTTGCATAGACGATGGCAATGACACACGTGCTGATGGTGATCAGCGTCAGGGTGACCTTGTTCAGCGGACTGTTGAGGTGGCCTGGAGGAAGGAAGCGAGGGAGTGGGAGAAAACACAGGCGGAGGTGTGAAACTCTTTGTTGCATTTGGGATCTTTGCCAGGTGGCAATTGAGTGAGAGCCGGCGGCGCATCGCGGCCCAAAAAACGTAACACGCAAACTCGCTCTGTTCCCGCGCTGCTTCCCTCAACCCCTCCAGAGGGCGCCGTTCAATTCCACCCCTGATTTATGAATTTAACCGCGGTTCAAGATTGACCCACGCGAGAAAAGATTACTGAGCACATTCGCGGGCGAAGCCCAGCCAGGAGCGCCCGCCCCCCTGGTGATCTACGGCCTCGTCGCCGCCCAGAGGGTCATAAACCGGTTGTTTTGGTTGCCCTATGGTTTGCGACGATGGGACGTGAGGAATGAAATGAGCCACTTGAACTCTGCCTGCTGGTGTCCATCACCGGGGGTGGGGGTTGACACGTTTATAAGGCCGGGTTTGGCAGCGCTGGTCAGGGTTGAAGGGCTGAAAACACAAATAGGTTCGCAGGGAAACGTGACAATGGGGCATTTTAGAGGTGAAACACTGATTGGAAGCCTGATGCACTTTTTCCCTTAGTTTGCGGCGGAAGTTCGTTGGCTACTGCGGCCGTTCTGTAGTGCAAAGGCACGGGTGAGAACTTTGACGGTGACGACCACAGCAGCAGCAGAGCGGCTGATTGTTTTTGGGGAGTGGCCGTCCATCAATTACTTTAAAAGCCTACTGACTGGACACAGTGTGTTAAATCAAAGCACGCCCTCGTCCTCCTCCTGTCTCCTCGTCACACACACACACACAGAAAATGTCACCACAGTAAGAAAAAAGTGGTGAATCAACAAAAAAGATGATCATTATCATTATTTTCTCGTATTTATCGCAGCCGATACTTCACATTTGGAAACATTTGGTCATCAACACTGACTGAATCCCCTGCAGGAGCATCATTTTTTTTGCAGCGGTCATAAAATTGATTGCAGTTTTGTGTTTTCTTTTCTCCAGCACCAGGGTTTGAATTTCTGCAACGCTGCTGTCGCCGCTGCCGAGTCACATGACAGAGCAGGGCAGGGGGAGGAGGAGGAGGAGGAGCAAAGTGTGCAATGGAAGATGTGCACTGAACACCGACCAATCACCTGGCAGCAGCGTGAGAGGACGTACCTTTGCTGCGCCGCCGCCCTCTGTGCTGCTCTGTGTAGAACTTCATCTGGCCGTCGTCTTCCGGCTCCGACCCGGATTCTCCTTGAGGACCGAACACGCCCCCGGTCGCTGGGATTGAGGACGAAAGGAAAAATGATTGAAAATTACATTTTTGATTTCAGTCAAAAATAAATTAAATCAAATCAAAGCTCCACTTGCACCTCTCGCATGATCTGGACTTCCAACCATCAATCCACCAGCTTGTCAGTCAGAGTCACAGTGGTGGGGGTGTGGGAGGGCGGAGGGGTTGCTAATTTCCCTCATGTGCAGTGGTTTGGACGAATATTAATACTGAATACTAACTACTGTAGTGGCCCCAATATAAACTTCCTTGCTCTTTCTTTTTGTTTTTGTTCGTCCTATTCATCCCAATGAACCTGAAAGCAGAAACACCCAACAGCAAAAGTTTGTTTGTGTCTGTGAGTTGTTTGTGCGAGTCGGAGGAAGAGCAGTGATCCTCATATTAAAGAGTCATTTGACAGCAAAATAAATAAATAAGGCCATGACTGCGCAGTCGATGAAGCGAGACTTTCTGCGTCTTGCTCCGTCTCTGATCTTTTTATTTTTTTTCCTCATTTGCCGCTGTCGGTTATTTGTCCATCATTAGCGAGTCTCCGGAGATCAATTTGCTAATCAAACTGGGTCGCGTCCCCAGAGCGTGTTCGTCCATGCGTGCTTAGGTAAGACTGAGAGGAGGAGGAGGAAGGGAAGGAGCCAGGCTCTGAGAGATAAGATGTGTTGTTTGTGCTGAAGCACCACTTTGACATTAAAAACCACAACAACAACAACAACAACAGTCTCGTTATGGGTCAGCGATGGCGCCACAAAGGGTCTAACTGCCACAATAAAGTCCCAAATAAAGTTTAAAAGAGGGAAGACGAAGAACATGTGCTGGCATCCTCGATCAGTTCCAAAGTTAATTTCAAAGGTCGGGCATGAGGGTCCAACCCTTCATCGATGAATTCAAACCCTTATTGACTCGTCGGCGATAACAAATCCTAATTTCTCGGCAGACACAGCGACGACTACTTTGGAAGGCAGCAGGGATCGTAATTATTTGCACTCTTTAATATGCCAGGATTTAACGGGGGGATAACACACTGTGGGGAGAATCGATGTCTTTCTCCAGCTGCTGCTGAGCGTCTGAATAGAGAAAAAATGATTAAGAAAAGTGATTTTCCACGTCGACAAGAGTCTCTTTGCGCAGCATCATTTTTTTTTTTTTTTACTTCACCCAAGTATTATTTTTCTTTTTCTGTTTTTTGTTGTTGTTGTCGCCCGAAC
Source organism: Thamnaconus septentrionalis (assembly GCA_009823395.1). Taxonomy (NCBI): domain Eukaryota; kingdom Metazoa; phylum Chordata; class Actinopteri; order Tetraodontiformes; family Monacanthidae; genus Thamnaconus; species Thamnaconus septentrionalis. The sequence goes on from CM020518.1 coordinate 7,692,105, forward strand.
AAAAGGCGCTTCTGGTTTTGCAAATCATCAGATTCAGAATTTGATGTTTTCTCCCTGCTCTTTCTCTTGCCAACATGATGTATTTGCATTGTCTCCTATTCAAATGCTTTTGAGTTTAAATATTTGAAAATAAAAAAGAAACATTGCTACATTTCTTTCTAAACAAACTTGGATTTCCATTCAATTGCGAAGTAAACAACAGGCAACAGATGGAACAACATAAGAAAATATTAGAAAAAAAGACCAGAAAGTTTACGTTCCACCAAGAACTTGTACTGCTTATGACAAAGTTGTTTTTTTTTCCCTTATGGGACCAAGTTGAGACCTTTGTTGGTTATCATGGAGATATGATATCTGATATCTGGAGGGTGTGGACAAGTTTCAGGGGTCAAGAACATTCGAACCTTAAACTTTACCAAGAAAAACTTGTTATACTCGAGGAAGAAAATTGATAAAATACATAAAATATAGTTTATTTTGGGGCTGTTGCATACAGTACTTAACTTGAGTGAGACATGTTGAGTGGGTGGATGTTTCTATCATTACAATTATTATTATTATTATGAAAGTGTCTTTGCTGACGGGCTCTTCACTTCCTCCTTCCCCCAGATTTGATTTTAGAGGTGCATTTGTTCCACTTGGTGCCAAGCAATTTTTCCAAGCTGAAATTCAGGGAGGTGCAGGTGCAATTCCTCCCTCGTCGGGGACACATTACGTTGTAGTTCAGTGAAATTTAATAAAATCTAAACGTGATTAAAAAACCCCGATGTAGAAAGAGCATCTGGGAAGCCGGAGTCGCTCTTTTGCTTGGCTGCACTTAAACAGGTCGGCAGCCGAGTTGGATGTGGAGCGGGAGAGGGGTCCCGGCCATATTCCAAGCCGAGGTAATGTGGTGTAAAATTGCTTCGGAATTTATGCATCGTGTTCGAACAAACCCGGAGAGGCGGCAGTGGCGGCGGATGGAGGCAGAAAACACTGAGCCCGACGGAAACATATTTACAAAAAAACAGGGCGGCTGATGAAAAATGTGGGCGGTTGATGCGGCTCAGCGTCGCCACCTGGTTTGGCCATCGTGAAAAACTCGATTTCACTTCCTAAATACGGTAACGTCACAGCACCGTGAGAGCGAGAGTTCAAAATAAAACGCACCATAAGTCGGGAAACCAGGCGTCGCTGAATGATTGGCTGACTTCAGCACTTCAGACCTCTGAGTTCAGAGGAGACAGACACGGAGCTGCTAACCAGGGAAATACAGGAGCAGAAGTGGAAGATCAACCAGACTGTCTGGACCAGGCGACCTAACCAATCCCAGGCCTCGGGAACTCCGGTCAGCCACAGATGGAGCTATTATCCTCAAACAGAGAGAAAGCTCGGGAGAGTGACACCTGCTCAAGAGTGGTCCACTGTTCCAGCGGCTCAGTCCGGGAGGTCAATGAAGACTGGCACGGATCAAATAAGGCATTGGTGAAATAATCTTTTTAATACCGGCTGGAGATGATGGAATGAGAACCCACACCTCACCCCCCTCCCCGCTAAGGAAAATACAATAAAAGTGTGAGGCGTTTGGCCTCAGAGACACTTTTTCACACCGGACAGCCCAATACAGGAAGGAACACACAGACACTGAAAAGCTCAACCAGAAGCCTGTAACCTGAATAAAATGACTTAATTTATTACAAACCGTGACCTAATTTACGCTCAGATAATTACCGGTCGCTTCTTTTCGAAAGATGTCACCACATGATTTACTAGGCTGATTTAGTGAGAGATACATTGTTTAATCTTGGAAATGGCCCACCTGGATTACGGTGAAATTAAAAGTGAGATTTTTCTTGGGTAATGAAATGAGGCAGGATTGTCAAAATGCAAATGTGACACGGAAAAGCGTGAGAGGATTGTAATATACACCCGACCTGTCTCTCTCTCACTCTCTCTCTCTCTCTCTCCTCTTCGTCCTTTTGGATAATTGTCTGTAGCTCACAGAGAAAGCGGCTCCTGTTTATGCAAGCTACTGCCGGCTAAGAATGAGATGCTGCAAACACTTAACATGAAAGATCTGGTGTAAAACAGGGTGCGGGGGAAGAGTGAGGCGGTGTGAGAGGCTGCTGTGCTGCCTCTTGACTGTGAGACAGGAGGAGAAGGAGAAAGAGGAGGAGGAGGAGGAGGAGGGAGAGTGGACTTCGTCGCCAATACTCCTCCTTTAATGAGAATGATGAACGGTTATGGGGAGGTGGCAAGCTACGGCAACGAGGTGATTTAATCAGAACAGTAAAAGCTGAGCGCCTCCTGTACGGAGCCGCGGGTGTGCGAGGACCTGCTGTATTTCAACCCTAGAACTGGAAAAAATGCTGCTCGCCGGGCAAACCTAATGGACCTTAATCTCCTAAAAAACGCTGGAATTAAAGTTGAGAGAGTGAGGGAGCAAGCAGGCGTAAATACCTTCTGCCAAAGTCAGCGGGTGAGTTGGCCTGACCCGAAGAAGGAGGGACGTTTCAAAGTCCCAAGAAGAAAAATCAACTCTACGCAGATGACGCTGTGCTGTAGCAATCATGGGTGGGGACACAAACGGCTCGATGTGTGCTTGTTACAGCAGAGTGAGGATCCTTCCTGATTAACAATGTTATTATTCAACAAAAAAAAAAATAGTCTACCTTCTATTTTAAGGTCTCAGAGGGAGCTAAGTAGCAAGAGACCGAAAATCACTGGAGGCTTTTTCTCAGCCATGTGAAGAACTTGTGCTTTTTGATTCAAACAGCTTGGAGTGCAGTTCGCATACACACACGCGCGCACACACACACGCGCGCGCGCACACACACACACACACACACACACACACACGCACACACACGCACGCACGCACGCACACACACTTTTTTAATTTTTCATTTGACCTTTCAAAACAGAAAATAATGAGCGGAAGAATGTCTGTAAGCAGGCACTGAGCCCTTGGTGTAGATTGAAAATTTCCTCATGAAGCGTGTCGAGATTTCAGGGCGACACTCCAGGCAGAGGCAACAAACGCACAACTTTAAATTACTCAATGTGATGCCCACTAATATAAGAACAGCGTGCGGAAAGTGGGAAAAAGGGGAAATACGGACGGTGGCTTTAAAACGGTTTATTCATGATAAACTCAAAAATGTTGCCAACAGATGGCAGTATCACTGTTATTTTTTCATAGATGGGACCAAGGAAACTTTTGCTTTCCTTATTGGTCAACATGCACTTGCCCCTGTTGTTGCAACCAGCCAAGTTGCTGCTTGTTACGGCGAGACCAGAGGGATGTTGTCTGCACAAGCGGTGGCGTGACTCCTTTATTGTCCGCTTACTTGACAAGATGTGTTTCCGTCGCCAAGACAAAAGCCAACTGAAGGGTAGAAAAACCTTTTTTGTTGTTGTTGTTCCCATTACTTTGTATATGTATACATCTACATGCTATGCTAAGAAATGTGCATGAGACGCAAAACCAGACAGTGATACCGTCCTGTGGCTGACTCATCAGTCATCTCATTTGCATCGTGCACTCGTGCCCACGGTAACTCCAGCTTGACCCGCGACTCCAACAACTTGCGAGTAGCTACGGCTCGACTCCCGCGAGGCTCAGTGACCGCCGGTCACATGACGGCCCAGCTGGACGCAGCAGCCGAGCTGAACTCTAACAACTCGGAATCGATGCAAACAGACGTGCACGTCCACACAAAATTGACTGCATGCAAATTTGACATTTGTAATGCAGCAGACAGCTTCGGAGAGGCCGTGTGGGCAAATTTGAGAAGTCACAGTATTTATGCTGTATGTGTGCCAAAAAAAATAGAAAATGCATGTGGGCTGAAAGGAATAAAGTTCACGACTTGGCTGCATTTATTAAAACGTTGACTGTAAGTAGCCGAGTCCTCGCTGCATCCTACACTTCCAAAGCTGTCAGACTGCAGTACTATGTGGTATTTAAAGAAATGAGACTGTTTTTAAATAACAGGCAAACAAGAGTGTAAAAAGCACTGACCAGAAAAATCAAAAGTACGGCCTGAGGGTTTTCTGTAACCAGACTGCACCATAGTAGAAAAAAAACCAAAACAAAATAAACAGCATCAATATGCTTACCAAGGAAAAAAGGAATCGCGTGAAGTGTAATCTCAGAGTTGCTTGCTGCTCTTGCTGTATCTTTCCAAGCACAAACTGCCCGATGATGGGCTGCCACCAGGTGTCACACCTATCTGACCAGCTGCTGATCGCAAACTGCCGCGCACGCCAGCAGTAGTAAAGAAAAAAAAAAGTCAAACAAGCATCTTCCTTATCGCACTCTATGACAACAACAAACCCGGCGATTCAGAAATTTAAAAATCACAGGTGGCATGATACTAAATCCCGCCAATGTATATTCCAAATAATAATTTAAAAAAAGGATGACTCTCTCCCTGCTGTATGGAAGACAAAGAGAGACGACCTGGAAAGTGGGCGGCTTAACAAGACACCACTTGGCTCCGGTGTCGGAGTGAGGCTCACCTCAATATTTGTTATTGTGTCTTTGCTGCGAGGAGCCCGGCGCTGCCAATTTGGAGGTAATAAGCAGGCATACATGGAGGACACTCCGGGACATAAGAGGCGGGGATTGCTTGGGAAGGTTGCGACGAGGCTGTTAGGGGCTAATTTCAAATGCGATGGCTCCTGGCGTCGGGTTATCAGTTGTTTTCGCGGCCGTTATTAGGTGCCGCTGCGCAGGAGGCGAAGGCAGGGAGGAGGTCAGCAGAGCTATGTGCTAGAGTAGCGCCGCAACCACTGCGAAAGCAAGTTGCACCTGTTCACATCCATCAAGCAGGCTGTTCGCTATCAGCATCGCTGCAGTTGTGCAGGGCGGGACGCCAGCAATCTGCTGCTAGAGGGATTAGCATGTTCGCTGCAGCAGCCATGCTCTGATCGTAACAAGAGGGACTTCAAGTTAATAGAATAACCCCCCAAAAAAACATTTAAAAAAAATACCCTGCATAAGTTGTTTTTTCTTTTGTTTCGCTCTTTTGCACTGACAGGAAGCTTTGAAAATTGTTGCTAAGTCGCACCCACTAAAGTTAATCATTGGATGTTTCTAAATGTGATACAGGCAAAGGACGTTCCACTTTGCAAACATTTTCCGAGGACGTTACCCCAGTCTTACCAAAGCAATCCAGGCGATTTGAGGAACATTCAATTTGGCAAGACAGATTTTTTTTTCTCTCTCTCTGTCTTTTTTTTTTTTAAACCTCATAAGCTTCTGTTTAGATGCTCTGCAGCCACTCAGTGACTGTCCAACTATTATGTTAGAGAGAAGGGGGGGAGAAAAAAAAAATATCCAAAAATCAATAAGTAAAATGATAAAAGCTGGGGATATTTTGGCGTTCAGCGCAAAGTAAACAGGCTTTGAGATGACCGCACTCGGTTTCCGACAACAGCAAAGAAAAGGGATCTTGCTTTCGGAGAGTGCGTTATTGTCTGACAGGGAGGAAGTTAAAAGGTCAGAGAAGTGCACTTCCAGCCACAGATAACTCATCTCATGGCGTTATACAATAATTTTGCTGTAGCTGGGCCGAGAAGAAAAGAGAAAAAGGAGGCAGCTGCAGCAGGAAGGTTGGAAGTGAGGTGGCCTCGTTTTAATATCCAGTCTCTGCTGTGACTTTTTGGAAATCTTTGGAGACATGTTCTCCCACTTCAGGGTCAATCTTATGAAAAAGTGATTCTAATAATAAAATAATGCATGAGGGATCGGGAGAGAGAGGGAGGAAAAAAAAATGGATTTGCACAAGGCCCAAATATCTCTCACACTGGACATCGGCTCCATGCTAATGTGCGGTACTGACCTGGACCTGTCCACTGCAAACTAACTCAGCCAGAACAAGTCGAGTGAAACTATCGGCCTGAGCATGGGAACAACTTTTTTAAAGACTACAGCCGCATATGTAGCCCTCTGTTTACAGTCTCCAGCAAAAAACAAAAAACAAAAAATTCAAATGGGAGCTTTAACTTTAGCTTCCTGCTAAAAGATGATTCTGTTTGGACCTTGCACACATTTCGCAGAAGATAAAGAAAGCAGCTACAAGCTGGGAGGGGCATCATTGCCCATTATGACATCACAAAGGGGTTAACTTTGCAGAAATGCCCAATTGGGCACACGATAGTTGCCATCTACCTTCATCTTTTGGTTCTTCAGAGCTTATTTTACACTTTTATCAATAAATACTTTTTCCAATAAAAAAAAATCATAACCATTAAAAAGCCAAACCTTGACAGTCTTTTCCATTACAGACTGGCAGGTTGAAAGGTAAAGCAGCATGTGAGTTGAAGGGGGGAAGAAAGACGGCAGTTCGCCCACTTCAGCTCCAAGCCAAAGTGGCTAAAAGTCATTGTGCGACCTTTAAGCAACAGGAACCAGAGGATAAGTTCATAAGCTGCTGCTGGAACTCATCAAGCCGGCTCGGCTGGCTGTGACGGAGGATAACCGCCGTCGCGCAGTCGCCCCTTTCAAGTGTCTGCACGTCAGGTGACGCACAAAATATATTTTTCCCTCTGTCCGCGCATCCCGAGTTGAAGGCGAGCGTGCACGTCCGTTTCAGCGGCCGCCCCTCTTCTGGTCCGCCCGCTGCCAGAAATCATGCACGCGCGCTCAGAAATAGCCACGGCGGAGGTTTAAAGGCAGAACCGAGTGAAGTTCACAGGCACAAAGTCACTCACAGTGTCCGGAGCGCTTCTCCGGGCGGGGGAGGGGCCGTGGCTCAGAGCAGGATGAATGTCTGGGATTAAAGCGGGGCCTCATCCCGCTCATATTGATTTTAATTTTGTTTTGGGGGGCACGATGAAAATAATCTGCAGAGTCTGATGAAAAACATGCACTTTGCTGAGCGGAAGCTACAATGCCATCTCCAACACCAGGAGCAGAGTCTTCCAGCAGGAAGAAATCACATATGAGCCGTGGCCGACTCGTGTGATTTCTTCAGCAGCATCTGGTGCAATTTTAAAGGTTAAAGTGGCTAATGCAAAGAATTATAAACACGAGGAGAACTTCAGCAGCCGTGGCTGATCAGAGTGCTTGTCATTTTGCACGAAGCAGCCGTGAAATTTCTTCAACGTCCCTCATGGTCCTAAATAAATAAAAACACACACACACACACACACACACACACACACACACACTGCTCTGACTTGGCAGTCGATCAGCTGTTTGGCCTGTTGGCGAGGAGCCCCGTGGCTGCAGACCCGCAGCTGTAATCACCGTGTTTTGTCCGCACCAAAGACGGAGGACTGCTGAAAGTGAAGCTAAGCGTGGAACGAATTCAGCCGCTGCGGAAAGACACGTGCACGCGCATGCACGCACGCAGCCACACACAGCGAATTAGCCGGCTTCTTTCATGTGCTACTTCAAAGCATCAATTAAACAGGGGAAAGACGGGATAACAACCATGAGGTTATCCTCGCCCTAATGAGCCAAAGTATTTGGCGTGACACATCAAAACACGGCCACTAGCTACTGGACCGCCGCACGGAAATACATTAACACCCCAGCGGGGGGTGTGGGGCGGGGGCGGGGGCTCGCAAATGAGGCCGCAAGCAACTTTCCAGCGTGTCGCATAAACAGGCAGAGCGGTCGGCTCTCGACCGACGGCAAGGTTTTTTTTTTTTTATGGTGCAATATTCCTCTGGAGGGTCTCTGATTGATTTTTATTGAGATTTATTGAGAATTTTAAAAGTGACACTAAGGGAATTTACTGGCTCAAAGTCTCGTTTCCAAATCCGTGTGAGCGATTCATTGACTCGTAACAAGGGCCTCTGGCACCACACCTGGTCGAGTCGCCCGCCCGCCACCCTCTCTCCCTCTCTCCGAGGACATGTGTCATACCAATACCGTGTGACACGACCACACCGACGCCTCCCGTCGCGATGGGACGCTGGAAGGCATCAAGCGAGCCGCTGTCGGAGGGAAACGTGGGGAGCGCCGAGTCTCACGTGGCTGTCGCAAGTCAATGGGTCACGAAATTGATTTTTCAGCCATAATTTTGAGGTACACAACCACCGCGTGGCTCCGATTTGGCTCAATTTCTGCTGAACAGCAGAGCGACGGGAGTTCTTGAGAGGGTCTTGCTGCGCGGCTCAGTTTGAGTCGCCGCAATTAATTTCTTGCTTTCTCGTTTCCTCTTCGCAGAAAAGAGCCGGAAATAATGACTATCGGCCGGCGGCCAAGTTGTTATTTTAAAACAACAGTATCCGTGCAGAGCTTCCCAGTGGAAAAAATAGTCATCGGTCAGAGGCCCCATCGTTTTTCTGCAATTGTAGGTTTCGTCGTAACACTGATAATATGGAGTGACACGAAAACAGCAGGCCTAAAATGGGGTTTTGGAAACACTTTGTTTAAACGGGAAAGTGTGTGCGCGCACACACGCACAATGGTAAAAAACAAATGAATCAATAATCCAGGGGAGGAATAACGACGTAGTGGCCGCAGAGTCCATTTCTACCGGTTATAGCACCCACAATGGCCAACAGGGGGCACTAGAGGGGAGAAGTCAGCGGTGTGACAAAAGTTAATATATGAGCGTGAAACCAGCAGCTCTGGTGCCACTTCAGAAGCAAAGGAGGGGGGGCGGCAGCAGAGCGCAGCGTGTCGTCTCCTGATCATCATCGCTGTTCACAGAGCAGGAAAAGAGCCCGTCCAGAGGGTTATTAGACTACAAAAGGACGGGGCTTCAGAGCGAGACTCTCATTGTAATGGAACACTGCGGCGAGATCAAAACATGGGGGATTGGGGGGGACTGCATGAGCCCCGCAAACTTCACATGGCATTAGAAAATGAGTCGCGCAGGAGCCGCGAGAATGGCTAATTGGGAAGGTCACTGACAACAGAGAAACAGAGAGGGAAGCGGCCCCCTTTTTTTCCTCATGCTTCTCATGGCCGACCGACCGGCTGAGGCAGGCTTTGTTAGCCGTAGCCAGAGGTGTGTTCGCACAACGGCGGATCGATTCGTCGTGGAAAATTCCTCAACTCTGTTGCTTATTTATAAGGGTTTAAGACAAGGTTATTAATATTATTATTATGAGAAAGCTTTTCTGAAATTTAAAACAGGTAGGCAAACTTTAAAAATCAGTTCAGCCAGTTGGTTATGAAGGAAGATGAATAGATGACCTTGGCTGAGAAGGCCTGAAATGTTTTTTTTTATTTCAGTCTTTAACATCTTTTAAATGTTTCTTTGTCCATGTTGTAAAGTGGTTTGAGTTGCAATTATGAAAGGAGTAACATACATAGGATGAGGATGATGAAGATGATAGGTCTTTTCTTAGTATTAAAGAGCGTTCAGACAGGGTTGAGGACACTACACAGAGTGTAAAACAGAGCATGTAGACCAGTGTTTCTCAAAGTGGGTGGCGCGCCCCCCACTAATGTTTTCAAAAAAACCTAATGTTTTCACGTCGGAACTTTTTCCACGGCGGAACAGTTAACAAAAAGTGCTCAGTAGGTTGTAGCTAAGAAAAACGCTGCTCAGGTACACAGGATGGACAAATATTTGACAAGGACGAAAAGAAGAATTCAGGAGTCCGGCGGTGGCCAGTGTTCTTTGTTGTTGGCCACTTTTGGCTGTACAATTGTTCCACGAGTAGCTGCGGAACGATGGTGTCGTTCACGCCAGACTTGAAGCGGGGTGCACCTCCGCGGCCGGCTCGCACCACGCAGTGATCGTTTCAGCGTCTAGTCTATTTTCTTTGTAATGCGCGGGCCGCGAGCGAAAAAGCCAGAGAACAATTTTCGAGCACTGATAGAACGTAATTAAACATCTTTGCATCAAGAGAAATTTCCTTCCTCCAAGGTGGGGCGTGACAAAGAAAGTTTGAGAACCACTGCCCTAATGCCATGCAAGTCTATGGGGTCATCGGGATCCCTCAAGAAGTCACGTCAAATTTGTCCTAGAGACACCCCAAACCACTTGCAGGTTCATCGGGATCCTCAAGACACAGCCTCTAATGACACATGCATATTTGGGGCTTCTAGCCCCAAATTTTCTTCCTCCAAGGTGGGGCGTGACAGAGAAAGTTTGAGAACCACTGATGTAGACAGAACCTGCTAATTCTTGTGAGCTGCAAATAAGGTTAAAGCAAACAAATTTCTTTTGTTTCTGTTTTTTTTTTTCTGCCTTTTTGTGCAGTGATTAACTCGGGCACCGCACTCTTGCAACCTCGGTCAAGTCTCAGTCCTGCTTTAATCTTGCACAGCGACAGGAATCCTTCTTACTTCTTCCCCAGGAAGCCACTGACATAAAGTTCTATCACCTCGTCTCGAGTTGGCCAAATCAGCAGAAAGACCGACTGGGATGTTTGACCACGACAGGCGGATGCTTCGTCCAGTCATCTTTCAAGTGTCGCCTCCTCTTTGCTTCCTGTAGGGGGCTCAATCTCGGGACTGCGTCTCGATCAGAGTGAAATAAAAGCTGCAGGTGTCGGACCCAAGAGGTTCGTCCTGCGTGTCTCGTCTCTTTCTGTGATTTATTTTACTTCCCACTTTTGCAAGTCTGGCTAAACTCTGCAGCCCTCGTAAATTGGCCATTAGCGGCCGCGTTTACCTCCCCCTGTCGTCCTCTCCAGCAGCAGTGAATGAATATGAATTGTCGGGAGACGAATGTTTGCGCGGCTGGATGCGAGCACGACGCGTCATTTCCCTCCCAGCCAGACATCTCGGACGACTCTTATGATTTTAATGTCAAGAAAGTGCACGCAACCTGCTTTTTCTTTGTGTTGTACAAAAGGAAAAAAAAAACACAAAAAAGGAAACCTGGAGAATCACCTCGGTTGCATTGGTTTGTGGAATGTAACTTTGACATTAAAGAGTTACATCGGCACAAAGGAAAAGGGCACGTCAGAGTGAAGCAGACAGCTGGGAGGGGTATGAAAAAAAAAGAGAGAAAAAAATTATCCACAGCCTGGCTAAGCAACCGCAATGACTGTGGCATAACAACACACAAACAAACAAAAAAGTCATTGCTGGTGTTGTTGCAGGGTTTAGCTGAGCAGACAAAGCTGCAAGTGTAATTTGGAGTGGATATTAGATTGTGTTTTCCCTCATTGATGCAAATGCGAATCAATTTCAACTACGGAACACTCGGCCCGGATTGAAGTGTCCATTACCAGTGGCTGATGAATGGCACAGAGGCTCTGGCCGCAGGAGCTGCAGCGAGTGTGTGTGTGTGTGTGTGTGTGTGTGTGTGTGTGTGTGTGTGTGTGTGTGTGTGTGTGTGTGAAACAAACAAAAAACTACCCAGTAAGCATCCTGTGAAATGGAGCCGTTCATGGCAAACAGCGCCGACCTGAGAGGAAAGGGGACGACTCCGGTCCGCTTTGCCCTCAGAGCAATCGACTCTCAGGCCAGAACAAGCTCAACGTGAAAAAAATCCAACTCTCTTTGGGGATCTTTGACAAATTATTTCTGTGAAAAGAAAATACAATTAACGACTAAACTGTCTTGCTCAACTGGCCCTTAATCAACATTGGGTGCAGGCAGCGAGTGTTTTTGCAGCTTTTTGCAGCATTTTTTTAAAGTTGTGTGTGTGTGTGTGTGTGTGACGGATGCATCGACAGCAGTGGCTAAACAGGAGCGTGAGCAGCCATGGAAGTGCACCTGTAGACGCTCCTGCACAGAAGGTAGCAGGGCTTCCTGCGTGCTACTGCAAATGTCCATTGTACGAACAGACAGAGACTTCATATGAAAGCTCGATGAGGGCCATGGAGAGCGAAAACCGCCTTCAGACACTGCAAGGTTGTGCAAAAAAACGCAAAAAAAACAACAGATGGGAGTGGATGGAAATGAATGGGCGGCCTAGATTTTTCTGCCTCGGTGCGGCTTTCTGAGGCAGGGGGTCCTTGGCTCATCGATCTGTCGAGGGTCATGTGATCGGCAGCCCTAAGTGGGTCTTCGTCAAGGTCTAACTGACAACGTGCAAACCACAGGCGACGCAGCATCCGGCCCCCTCATCGTGGCAGCAGCCCTGCCAGCGGCATCCAATCAGGAGCGCTTGCCTCTCCAGGGTTAGAATCTGTTGCCTGCCTGGTGCGGACCATCAGCAGTTCTGACTGGTAGTCTGTCTTCTGCTTTTTTTTTTTTTGCTTTTTGACTCTTTGACAGTGTGTTCTGTGCCAACCTAAGAGCTGCAGAATAATAATCATCATCATCCTGTGCTAATCTTTTATTCAGGATTAGATTCTCAGCAAGGTTCTCAACATTCAAATACCCCAAACAGTGGATTCAAACGGATGATGGTGGTGATGATGTTTGGCAGAAGAGCCTGATTTGCCTCTCCTCCTTTTGACTGAGAGCCTCACAATACCAGTGGAAATGACTCAATATGAGGGAACTTCTCATGACCTCCTAGTCTGGACTGGCTGCACCCAAACGTCAACCTACACCTTGGTTCATCATATTATTGTTGTGTTTGCATCTAACTACACTCACATGCAACCACTTCTGTTCACATTGCCTTAAATTCCCATAACACATACAACATCACTGATCCTGTGCTAATACACATCATAATGAGTGAATAAATGTATTATTATTATTTTATTTTTTTTTTTTTTTTTTTTTTAAGAGGCCTTTCAGGTCACCCAAGGTTGCCAAACAGAATAAAACAACATTCATGAATTATTCTGTATATTTCCCTTAACCAGTGATTTCCAGTAGAAAGATACACAATGAAAGTGCAAACTGAGTCACAACAAATCAGATGCATTGTAAAAACTCAATGCTGCTGCACGTCATCATCATAGCCGTGTGTGAATGGAATTATTGGCTCTCCATCTGCCATCCCTGCACAACCGTCTCACTCTCCGGACGCTAACCTCCAGAGCCGAGACCGCAGGTATCGCCACGTCCCTCCCGCGGAGGTCATCTGCGATCTGGGATGACGGACGGAGTGTAACGGGCCTCGGGAACGAGGGCAGAGTGACAAGCCAATCTTTTAAAACATCATTACCGCCGCCTGCCCTGGCCGCCGCTCGCTGCTTGTCACTTCTCCTTAGCCGCAAACCAAAACGTCCTCCCGTCCGGTGGAGGATCCTCCGAGCCGCGCTGCCCTCCCCCCCGACGTCGGCTATCGAGTTGAATTTTTATCCCAAAGGCATTAATTATTCAGAGTGCTAAAGTTTGTCCACTGCACAATAACAGGAAGTGTTTACACTCCCAAAGCCGCGCCAGCCTGGTCCACGAGGCAGTCAATCGAGAGCTAAAAGGAGGAATAAAGACCTCCGACCAGCACCATCCAATTTTATCCCAACTGAATCCACTGGTGACATTCCAACTTTCCAGGCGCGACCAAAACAAAGCAGAGAGAAAACTCTATTAGCTTGAGTGAGGCCGAGGGAGGAAGCGGAAGCGTCTCGTCTCACTTTTCATTCTTTTCGCATCGGTCCGGGGTTTTTATCATCGCCCGTGATTAAAGGCCTGCAGACAAAAACCTTTTACCATCGATCGACAGGGCGACACCTTTCAGCGGCGTCTTTCAGCGCAGGGGTCCGGAGGAGCTCAACCTGCTCAGGGTCACTACGAAAGGGGACAGATTCTCAAAAAGCGAAACATTTCGCACGCCGTTTTAAACAGGAGCTGGACGAGTTCGAACGCTGTGAAGGGGACAGCGAAAGGCTTTTTATCAACACTTATGTAAATCAAGTCATTAAGATCATATTATAGGTAATGAAGATATAAAGGGCAGGTCTTCAGAGTTACCGGTTTATATTCAGTGTTTTGATGTTAACTTAATTGAGTCTAGGACCTTTTATTTATTTTTATATTTTCAAATGTCAAGGAAAAAAGTTGCCTTGGCCTGATTGAACAAACAGAGTTAGAGGTTAGAAAAAGAAGACGGTGACTGTTGCCTTAATTAAGAGAGGGAGAAAAAAAAAAACTCAGTACGATTCAACGCGCAATCGACACACTTAAAGTCCGGGAAAAGTGCTGGCCCTTAAACGCAACTCTGAGTTAATGACGATGGGAAATCAGCACGCTTCACAAATGACAGGAAAGCGTTCACACCTATCAGAGACAAATGCAGTCGACTGATTATTGGTCAGCCAATTCACTGGGCGGATTCATGGTATTTAGACGCTATCGAGCATGAGCGCACATTTGTCTGTGTTTAAAAGAACTAATTACAGTGAGATAAATCTTGCTTGGTTTAATCATTGAAGTTGTTTTTTTGTTTCCTTTGAGTTGAGATTACTTGTAGACGTCAGAATTGATAATTCAGTATCTGTAAAAGCTAAAGGTGCTTCATTAAAAAAAATCAAGATGGACTAGCTTATACCGTAAACTGTTGTGCAAGAAAAAAAAGGTAACAGCGCAACGAATTGGAGCACTGCCTGCTCACCGTACCTCTGGTGTGGCTTGGCAGCCTCCGGCGGCCCGTCAGCGAGCTGTGCATGACGTGCTGGTAGTGGGACACGTCCGTGGGCGTGTTGGGGACGCGGAAACTGTCCTGGAAGCGCTGCATCAGATCCTCCACCGACTCCGTGTTTGGGTCAATGGCTGCAGAGAGAGAGAGAGAGAGAGGGAGAGGAGGGAGGAGAGAGAGAGAGAGAGAGAGAATGGCAGCCGAACCTTTAACTTCAACAGTGACAGACGGAGGACGATGCACAACAGCAACAAATACAGTTTGAATTGTCTTTTCATCTGATTTCATTTTTACGCCTCGATGCACTCTACTGCCCCTCTCAGGCGGCGTGAAGAAAAGCACTTTTTGTATGTTCCCTTTCTCACTTTTTTGTATCCCTGCTTGCTTGTGAATGATTCCATCAATTCAATATTGCCTCATCTCTACGGGGATCCTGCCAGCGCTGCTCCCCCCGACGGCTCAGCCTCACTCTTCCTGATGAATGACTCCAAAACAACTGGCTATGCAGGAAAAATAAATGGAGGAGCGGTAGTGAAGGGGAGTGAGAGGGGGTGATTGCTGGTCTCTCCTCTCAAACGGCGAGGAAATCTGTGAATGTAAAAGACTTTCTAACAGGCCGACCCAACATGCAGGGGCCGTTCGGAGCTTCTGAGGGGATTTGTCTCGGGCGCCCCCCTTAAGTCTTAACCGCCGTTATTAAAAAAGAGATGATGACACGGTCAGGATTTAATTTGCGGTGGTGGTGGTGGAGGGGAGGAGGAGGGCGGGGAAGATTTGATTTGCCAACACCATCATTCCGATAGCGGCTATCGTGGCGGATTGGTCTAAAACAAACGGCTCGGCGGCCAGTCAGTCACAGCAGCAGCAGCAGCAGCAGCAGCAATAACCCAGAGACAGGCCCCATTCATCAGCGCCGCCACCACCTCCACCTATCAGCAGCATCTTTTGATCTGCCAGTCTGGCTACGAGGTGTCTTCTCCTCCTCCTCCTCCTCCCATGAATAATGGTGATGTGAGTCCCTGTCTGCCGGAGGAACATTGCGCATGCCAATGACGAGCACAAGGGTAACGGAGAGGAGGCATGTATAAATATATATATATATATATATATATATATATATATATATATATATGTATATATATATATATATATATATATATATATATATATATATATATATATATATATATATATATATATATATATATATATATATATATATATATATATATATATATATATATATATATATATATATATATATATATATATATATATATATATATATATATATATATATATATATATATGTATATATATATATATATATATATGTATATATATGTATATATATATGTATATATGTATATGTATATATATATATATATATGTATATATATATGTATGTATATATATATATATATATATATATATATATATATATATATATATATATATATATATATATATATATATATATATATATATATATATATATATATATATATATATACTGTAGGGCCTTCATCCCAGCAAATATGCTGGTGAAGGTACATATTTGTTCTGATGTGTTTGCTGTTTCGACTCTGATCAAACAGGGAGGGGCAGAGGGCTGGAGGAGTGGTGGGGCGCAGGGGCGGGGGGGCCACCACCAGCATGTTGACTCGGACTGACCCCCTCGGCCGGTAGCGAGAAAGAAGATAGGAAACTGCTGCCCTCCAAAGAGTGGACGGATATGAGAGTAACGCGTTTTTGAAAAAAAACAAAAGAAAGTTATTTTTCGAGATCTTGGACTTTGGATCACAGTTCAGGGTGACACTTGCTGGGTACTTTATTAGGTACGTGCCAGTGTTACAGTGAAACTGTTTTTTCCACCAACTTTCAGATCTCGCTAATCATTGATCCCTCTCCTTTCCCCTTTGATGTTCATCACATGCAAATGGCTTGACGTGCAAAAAAATGGTCGACAATAAAATCTGGGCAAAAACAATTTGCTTTTCAACCTTCAACAAAAACACCAGCACCAAATCCCCACTTCCGTCTGTCCAGTCACCGCGGTGGGAACTCAACCTTGAACAGCACTCGCTCATTCGTCCATCATCTGGATGTCGTTTTTAACAGGTCAAAAATTTTCAGTGGATTGTGGAAAACAGCTGTGAGAAGCGACTTGGCCAAACTCTGCTGTAGAGAAAAAAATAAAATAAAATACAGAAGCGGACCAGACGGATGAGCTGTAAACGACGTCTGCTGCTAAAGAGATTAGCAGAGTGCAGGTGGCATTTTTCCACAACAGAAGAGCATAAAACCAAAACGACAGACGTTTTTTTTCTCGGGGGACGATGTTCGGCAGGTTCCGCGAAAACACGGCGGTAGCGCAGTAGTTAGCCAGAGGCCGCGAGTGCCGCCGGTGTCACTTGTCAACAAGTTGCATCGCTCTGTCTGAGCGTGCTCGACGGACGTCTTTCCAAAAACACTTTCTGGCGCTTTCTAACTCTGGACGTGCCAGATGTACCGGAATCCACTGCTTCATCTCGAGCTCGAGCAAGCCAGCTGACACTGTGCGCCACTCAGTCATTATTTTATCGGAGCCCGTGTCCCCTGGGAAGACGGTGCTCGGCTGAATACACAAGGCCTCCCACTGTTTGAACAGTCTCCTCCTTTTAAGATCAAAGATACGACAAATGTGGGATTAATAAGAGTGCAAGGAGGGCAAACACTCAAAACGGTCATATGTCTTCTGATACCTCCTATGTGTAAGTGTGCATATACAGTAAATGTACATCCATCTATCTGTCCATGCCTACTGGAATACTCTGACAACATCACTAATGCAGAAAAATCAGTAATGATGTGCTGAACACATGTGAGATTGCTTTGAGAGTTGTTGCCTTGAACGTAATTTACGGACAATAAAGTGCACCTGAATATAAGCCGCACCAGCTAAATTTAGGGGGAAAAACAAATGTGTACATATACAAGCCGCACTGGACTATAAACCGCAGGTGTTTCGTCAGGAAACAGGTCCGCGGAGCGGATCGGTTCGGGGGCTGCGAGCCTACGACTCTGGACTCGCACCGCGGATCCTGTTTGCAGGGTCCCGCTGGTCACCTCGGTTAATTGGTATGGAGTCGGACCAGAAGTCGAGGCACCGACGCACCAGAGCTCACAAAGACAGAGCGCATAAAGACAAGAGAACATACAGACGAGAGCCAAAACAGAGAAGTTGCGCACTGAACCCACTGAACACACGTCGAACCGCTGTCACTTTTTCTTCATGCTCACTGGATCCATTAAAGTCGCTTCATGAACACCGAATCCAGAAACCACCTGTCACTGTTCATCACTTCATCGCTTTAGCACTTCCTGCTAAAGCGCCCCCTGGCGGGTGAAATAAAATCCACAGAAAAGCCTCACCTTTGCATAAGCCGCATGGTTCAAAGTGTGGGAAAAAAGTAGCGGCTAATAGTCCGGAAAATACAGTAATTATAAAATGCGTATTTTTGCCCTCAGAATTTAAACTCATTTGCATGGGAGGTTGTTCAAAATTCCAAATGGGAATCAAACGCAGTCACGCCGGCCAGCATTGACGTGATGAGCAGCACCAGAGGCAAAACAACAACAACGACAACAACGACAACAACGACCATAAGTGCCTAATGTGGTGGAGTGAAAACAGCGGTGACTTGATAATAACGACAACAACAACAACAACACTAATAATAAGGATGACAATGGATGGAAAAGGTGAGTAATTGCTGGGGGCACAGTAGTGCACGCACAAAAGGTAAAGTCAAGAGCGAAATCGCGCAGCAGCACGCTGGAGGGAATAAAATACTTTTTTTTCTTTTTTTTATAAATGCATCAATTTACAATGTACAATCAATGTGCTCAGCAGCACATTTGGACATTAAAAAGCAGATGTCACAGCCTCAGCACGACTTGGCAGCGGATGTGTGTTTGTCGATGCAACGCCGGCTGACTGGGTTTGATCTCAGCCGGCGTCTTTTTGAATCGATTTATTTTTTTTTTTTTATCTGGATTGTCCTGGCGCCAGAATGAAAACACGGATCGCAGGAAAATTGCCGTTGACAATCTTTGACTGAAGGATAAAAATGGACATTGTTGCACAACATATCAATCTCATTAAAATCTTAACAGCTACAATGGAAGCACTGGCAGTGATGGTGTACATCTCACAGTTTGATTAGGAACTGGAGAGCTGATGGTCCAGCAGGAAGGAGCCTTCAGTCAAAAAATTACATGTCATTTGTTTGGAAGAACTCAAACTCCAAAAGCTTCAGCTTGCAGTCAAGTCACATTATTTAGACGGCTACTGTTGGGTAGACGGCCAGTGGAAGCTGAGCACATGGCTAAATAACATCACAGACTTCAAAAGATGAATTCAGTGCATAAAAAAGTATTTAAAAAGATGAACCATCCTGAATCACTTTGAGGTCACAACCGGAGCCGTTTCCCCGCACGCGCCTAACGTAACTTTTCAACCTTACTTCTGAAAATTACAGCAGTGGTACATTAACAAAAAAATACAAAAGAAAATACAAAACACATAAGAAAACTTCTGTTACACCTGCACCTGTCCTCCTACTGCTATTCAATCATTATTTTGGATTTACAACCCCTAAGCAGAAGCTCCTACCAGAGAAAATCCATTCAGACACATTTTTTTTTTCCTTTTCCTTTCTTCCCACTTCAATGTCAGTGACACAGCCGCCACCGCCGCCTTTATTTTATTTCCTTTCGGTCCGGCTTATCTGGAGCGCCTCTCTTATCAGCACAGCACTAACTTTGTCTCAAAGGCAGCGGATGTCAGCGGCACGCTGCTTGGAGTCAACTCACTCCTGCCCAGTGTGGGACGATAACCCCTCTCTTTTTCTTTTTTTTTTCTTTTCCCTGGCTGCAGATTTTTGCTCGTTCACGCAGGCTGCTGTTAAAAAAAAAACAAAAGAAAAAAAACAAAAGAAAAAAGTGCAACACTGTGCAAACCCACGTCGGTTTGCACATTTCCGGACCACCTGCTTGATCACACAGCAGTAGCAGCTCGCACAGAGTTAAACTCCGGACTCACCCCCGTATTTTAATTCAATTTAGTGGAACGTGACGGCGGCCGCTGAGCCAGAATTTTTTTTTTTTTTTTTTTTTTTTTTTAACAGTTTGAACAGAAGCATTAGTCGCAGTTAGTTGGTGATTTCAGGAGTTTGAAGTCCAACAACATTTTTCTCACAGTCATTATTTATTATCGCCAAGGAGCGCTCATACAGGGCAGCCATAGCAAAAATAAAACACTGCAGAGTGTTTTAGTAGCGTGTTTCATATATATAGGAAGCATTTAGTGTCCACTTCCAGAATAGTTCCTTCCCTCCCTCCGTCTCCCTCCCTCCTCTCCTTGACCGCTGCCTGGAGGCAGATGAGGACACGGTGACACCGCGGCAGCATGACGGAGCACCGCCGGAGGAGGCGCCAACAGCACGTTTGCTGTTCCTCAGCAGCGACGGTGCTCAGCAGCATCGGCGCCGCGACAGACTACCCTGCTGGGCAGCGACGGCAAGAGGTCGATATGTGGCCGCTGCTGCACAGGACGGGCCTCATAAATGACGAGGTTTGGTGGAAACGGTCTTGGCTTCGCGAATAACGGGCGACTGAATCCTCTGACAGATGGCTAATGCTAAGTGGATTACATCGACCAATCATATCAAAGCGGACAAGGAGTTTTTTCCACTTACAGCCAAGACCACAGAAATCAATTCATCTAATTCAGTGATAAAATTCTTGGGGTCGGGGTTTAAAAGGGCAATTTGTGAATTTCATCATTGTCGGATTTAAGGAAATAAAAAAAATAAAAAAATGACGTGACAACCGACCAATGAGAAGTGATGATACCTTCTCGTCTCGGCTCCTGCACCTGCTCCTCAGCCGACCCGCCGGCCAGCTGTAGGATTCCACTAAGTTGCTGTCAAAGACGTTTCTAAAAATAACCTACCGGCACGATACGACACAACACAACACAGCAGGGTCTGATTCGGTGAAGCTGCAGCTGATGCTGAAAACGATACCCGGCACCAGGAAGGGCAACAACTCCTCACATCAGCAAAAAAACAAACAAAACCCTGCCGGGGCAGCAGCAGCAGCTCCCTGAAGCCATGCGAGCAAGTGAAGGCACTTCCACCAAAGTGCTGATGGGAGCAAACATCTCCCCTAAACGGAGACCTTTGACCTCGGGCATCATGGCTGTAGTGGCTGATTGACCCCGATTCTTCTTTTGGAGCGGGAAGATTTACCCTCCACGCTGGAAGTCAGCGGATCTCAAAACAATATTTTCACCAGCGGCCTCAGCTTTCACAGACTCTGGCTTGGCAAAAGATTTCTGTGTTGATCAGCCACCTCTGCATTGTTCTTTATGATGGCATCCTCATTAGAAATGACCCAATAAGCAGAAAACCTGCTAGTTCAGACAGTGGAGGAACCACACAAACAACAGGTGTTTCCATTGAATGATGCAAAGCGCATAAGTCGTAATTATCGTAAAATCTCGTTCTGTGAAATGTACGTTTTCTTTTGTTTGTTCACGTTTGTTTGCTGTCAAGAATGGTTGTTATATTTTCCTCTTTGATTACTTGTAAAAAAAAATATATTCTCCTCCTCCATTCAAACATAGCGCGCCATTTTTGCTTAAAGTGAACTGGTACAATGACCCTGTATGTCACATCTGGTGATGCAAAAATGTGGGAAAAAAAAAAAAAGTGTTTCCATGACACTTTTACGATATCCCTCTATATCAATATGTCTGAAAAACGTTTTAACGATATTTGGAAGGTTTTTCAAAGTTTAAGTTTTTCCATTAACAGTTTTTTATTGTGATATTTAGGTTTTGTGCAATTTTAGGGATAATGGAAATGCAGCTTATTTGTCTTCTGTGTTTGAAACAGACTGATGGAATTCAACCTACACAGTTCAGTGCAACATACAGAGAGAAAACGATTAAGGCGTGGTGACTACTCTGATAAAACATTTATAAAGCGCTGCGATCGAATAAAAGTGAATCCATTAGTTGCCGGTGCTGCTCACAGCAGGGCGCGCGTAAACGTTTTGCATTACTTAACATATTTATTAAAGATTATCGTGACGTGCGGAGCCGAAGCCCTTCGCCCGACACCTTTAGAGGAAGAAAATAAAACAACTGAGCGATAGCCTTAACGAGAGCCAGTGTTAACTAACCAGAGCTACAACTGTAGTGGCGTATCACTCGCACACATCGCTAACTGAGTTTAACTTGCGGGTGTCCATGTTTATAGACACATATACATACACTACCAGTCAAATGTTTGGAAAACCTGTTTCTTCTTTATCTTTACTACTTTCTACACTGTAGATACAAACTGAAAACATCACATATATGACCAAGATATGTGGATTAACGTGGCAAAAAAAAAAAAAGTTAAATAGTATTAAACAGTTGTTTTGCTTTATACACATTCCATATGTTCATTCATAGTTGTGATGCCTTGAGTGACAATCGACAATGTAAACAGTCAAGAAAAAACATTAAATCAGAAGTACGTGTCCAAACGTTTGAATGGCAGTGTATATATTTATATAAACGCACACGCACAGTATATACATATGGGAGTCACACAATGCAGCCAGGCAGCTGGACAGCATTCATATTCCAGGAGGCAGCTGCCGTCATTCTGTGGATCTCTGGACCCTACAAACTCCTGCTGTTTTAATTTGAGGAACATTTGTGGAAGGTGAGAGAGAAAAAAATGAAGGGAGAGGCCCGAGAAATCAAATGCAGATTTCTTTTTTTTTTTTTTCTTCTTCTTCTTCTTTTTTTTTTTTTTAAATTGCAAGTCCCTTTGGCCCTCAGGGTCCTTTGCGAAGTTTCATTGCTTGGTTTCACCACCCAGACAGACGGACGGACACACAGAGAGACGCTTCACTCGTCCCCTTCAAAGCCCGCCTGTAAATGAGCCGACCAGCCGAGAGGAAGCGGACGCTCACCGCCCCCCCCCCTCCAGGCGGTGATTCCCCGGCCTGATTTATTAAATATGCCACCATTACAGCGGGAGCGGGGCCGCCGCCTAACTCCGGCAAAGCGGCTGACAGCGCTGCTTCTGGAGATGTGACAGGTACATGAGGGCAGGAGTAAGAGGTTAGACAGACACAGAGAGGAGAGACAAGGGAGACAGCCAAACGGACTGCTGCTGGGGGGTGGAGGGTTGGAGAGGGTGGGGGGGGGGGAGGGGGGGGGGGTGCAGAAGGATGTTGAAGGAGAGCGACGGCTCGAGAGAGCGAAAGAGGTCGAGGTGCGAGACTGCACAGCTGCTGCCCGAGAGAAGGTGACGGCGGGCGGTGATTAGAGACGCAGCAAGCCAAAAAGGACAAACGAAAGGAAAGAGGAGAAGGAGCGACCACCTGGCGTCAAGGTACAGCCGGGAGGCGCCAACGTCTCAGAAGGACCCTTCAGGTGGGAAAACCAAACACACTTCATAACCTGGTCTGCTTGCATGAGTGTGTAGCCAAACCCCCAGAGTCCAAGATGGCGGCCCATTCATTTCAATGAAGTTGCTCAGCCAGCGCATACGCTGAAAAAGTTTTTGACTTCTGTATTAATGGGCCCATAATGCGTGCGGAGTAGTGTCACTTCCCATCATGCCTCTGTAACTCACATGATCTATTTGGCCAATCAGAATGATCCTGGAGAACGCAACAGACACGTCAGGATGCAGACAATCAGTCACTTTTTTTGCTGCAATACATCGAGTGGCCACTGGGAAAAATCGGCGCGCAGCTACATTGCCAGTCTAGTATCCAGTTCTTATAATACATCCATGGTGTGTTGGGGTAGGGAGGCGTGTGAGAAGGGAGAAAGGTCCAGTACTACAAATTTCAGATGGGTGTTTATCGCCGCCTACTGTATCGGAGGGCTTGGCTTCGGCTCCGTAACCCAGTTTCACTGCGTCTTTGCATGGCAGGAGGAAATTCATCTCTGACTTTGCTTCATCATCCCATGGCGAGTGCCAACACGCATACACAGGGGAGGAATAATGCGGGGTGGGGTAGGGTGTGGGGGGGCTAAAAACCCTAATGGTCCCACATTATGCAAAATTCACTCCTCCAACACTAATATATGCCTCTGGCCTGCAAGTGAACTCCTCAAAAATGAGAAAAGGTGCACATTTTATGGAACACACTTACATTCCAAACACGGTGGAAGGTAAGACAAAAACAGCAGTTTTAGCAGGAAGCTGTAAACAGTGGGTTAAATGTGCCGTACGGTGCCGGACTATGAATTTCCAGGTGTTGAAAGGCTGACTGAACGTTGATATGACGCCAGATCTTGAAAAATAAGAGCTTGAAAATATTCAACCGTTTCTGTGAAAAGAGAGAGAGAGAGAGAGAGAGAGAGAGAGAGAGAGAGAGAGAGAGAGAGAGAGAGAGAAAGGGAGAGAGAAAACATGCTGTCTAGTGACATGTCCCCCCTCAAACACTGCAAAGTGAGTAACATCCCCTCCTTCAGTTGGACGTTTCCCCCCTTTTCTGCTGCCTTCACTTGTATATTTTAGGTCATGGCGGTCTTTGCGGAGGAGAAGAATGAAGCGCTATCTATAGCTCGGCTCTTGCCAGGGGCCAGAATAAAATATGGATGCGTCTCCCGCGGTTTGCCAGCTGAACACAGCGGGCCGCACTCTGACCTCCGACTGCTCCCGGCACACCGGAGCCCCTCGCTGGCTGGCTGGATGGCTGGCCGGCTGGCCGTAAATAAAGGGCCGACCCGTGAAAAATTAGGATCCACACGATGAGGAATGTTCAAGGAGGCGGAGGCGGAGGCCAAGACGGAAAGGTTAAAAATATGCACGGTTAAATTATTCCTGGCCTGAATTCTTCACGAGTGACACGAAAGCAGCGGTGGCACGAAGGCTTTTCCTGGCCGGGGAGACACCTGGAAGTGAAGCTGACGGGTTTTCCTCGCAAGGCGAGGCTCCTTTCACAGGAAGTCTCACGCTGTCCCGCTCGAGCTGGAAAGGTTCTGTTTTGTTTTCTGTGTATTTTTGTTGCATTTGTTGTTTTGTTTTTCAATCGCCTAATGGATTGGAAAAGACGGACAGAAAACAGTCAGGACAGCCAGACGTGTGGCTGGAAAACGGAGCAGAAAAAAGGCATGACGATGCAAACATGAGTGTGAAAGACAAGACGCTGAGATAGCGCATCTCAAATAACATTAATAAGTGATTTTCAATTACACAACTTGTATAACTTGCTTTCCTGGGTTGAAATAAAGTGTTTCTCAAAGCTGAGTTTACAAAGACTTTAAGGCATGAATTGTACTTCAGGGTTTAAGTTTAACCACGCAAATAATTATTGCAATTATTTAGTGTCCTGGCACTGAAACTGCTGCTGTCTGCGCTCCTTGATTGACTCCTGCAAACAAAAACCCAACAAACTGCAGCCTTTCCTGCTTCCCTCAGCCCCACCAAGCACCCCCCCCCACCAAACCCCCACCCATCACTCCAACCCAAACCGCACCGACGACGTCTGTCCAATCGGTTTGAAAAATAACTTTGGTTAAGAGCATCTGAGGCGCTCAGGGCACAGAAACACAAACATCGAGCGGCGCATCGACTGAGAGCGGAGATTTTTCACATCTCGGGGCGGGTGAGGGTGGTGGTGGGGGTGTGGGTGTGGGGAGGGATGGGGGCCTCGTGCACACACGCCACCCCGCCGGTTTGCCGCGCCATCGACAGGCGGTGCATCGATCAGGGTGCAGCGTCGCCGCCGATGAAGCCGTTTTCTATTGACGGGCCTTGTTTTGCTTCTGACGGGCTGCGCGAGCTTCACGCGTCGCGTCGGATCGGATTACTCGCCCATTTCTCTGCCGATTCTTTTGTTTTTTTTCTTTTCTACTCCTTTGTAATTGACTTTTTTTTTCCTGCTTCAAATCATTTTTTATCAGGCGCTCCATTGCAGCAATGGCTTCTCCCTTTTTAGCCGCTGGGAGTTTTGGTGATTAACGTACGTGCACTCGAGATGGCAGACGATATGAAGAACGCCGACCCGTAATATCGGGTTTTTATTTGCTATTTTATTTTTTTTGGAAGGTTCAAGGGGGGATTTACTGCATTAGGAACTAATCTGGGGACAAGCCAACATTTGATCCTGCAGATGTAGCAAAGTCAGGCCACATTTGTTTCGCTTCTGTCACTATTAATCTTGCGCGATACTGCTTTCTGTAGATTCGGCAAAGAGAAAAAAGGGAGGGCGGGGGTTGCAAAGAATTGGAATTGGAAAGTCCAACTAATTAACTGGCATCTATTTATCAAGGCGGCGGATGAAACGGCTGATTGGGTATTAATCAAAACATTAGGGCGCCGTGCAAGCTTTGATGGCGCAGGGCTGCCAGCCATTTCTCATCAATGATGTCACATTAGCGATCGGGGTCCCGACACTGGATTATTGCTCCACAGTCTGGAGTTCAATTAGAGCTCAGTAAACACTTGATAAGCGGGGTAATGACGGCGTGTTGTTTGTTTGGTTCCATGGGCGGCGGCAGCGGCGGCGGCGGATTGGGAAGTAACCCTGTTCCTCTGGTGACATCATCATTACCGTCACGGCCATTCAAAAAAAAAAAGAAAGAGGAGAAAATACATTTTCTCCGCTTCCCTCGGACCCATCGTGCATGCAGGGGGGAAACGTCTGTGTCTTCTCCTCTAGAGAAGTGCATTGCATTCTGCTGGGGAGAGTTTCCAGGTTGTAGGCTTTTATGTCTTTGCCGTGTTAACGCAACGTCATGTTAACCGCACCGACTGTGTGTCCCTCATCTGATTCTGCACAGGTTGGACAGATATTCACTGAGTTTATAAACAATATTGATCCGCTTCACTCAAGCTGACTTTACAAAGCTGCATTATTTTTTCCAATGGATTAAAGAAACCATTGCCTGCTTTTCTATGCTTTAAAGGCCCCGTTTGTAAGGTTTAGCACCCTCTAATGGTCAGAAATCACACTGCAACCAATACCAAGAGCACAACTTAACCAAAATTATGTCTGACTGCACTGACCTTTAATGCCATCATAGGAAGACAAACTCCACGTTCCTTCATCTTCCGCTCTAAATGGACTTTTTCTCTTGCACTCCTCCAATCAAAAGAATAATGTGACCTTGTGCTCTTCATCTCGTTCACTTTTGATGAATAAGCATCAAGCACCGTATTCCTAATGAGGGAAAGGAGCGGAGACGGTCCTGTTGACAGTGATCGCAGAGGAGCAGCAGCGGAGTGTGCCGAGTGTGCGACATCACAGCGAGGCGAACTTGTTAAGACGGCGGTTGATGAGGTTTATTCTCAGTGTTATTGTGGCGAGGCTGAGGCCGAGGTCGGCACGGCGTTGGTGATGAGCACCAGCCGAGCGTGTGGGTGTGACTAATTGTGTCTAAATGTCTAATAGTGGCTTTTTGATAAATTGATGTTGGGGTCATAGGAAATGAGGAATTAAAAGGCCTTAATGACATAAATGATGCGTTCACTTTTTGATGCTTTATATGCATCTATATGCCGCCTATTAACTCTGTAAGCTCCTCCTGTGTTAGTTTGGCTTAACTCAAAATCATTTTTAATATTTAGTTGTCTTTCAAACTTCAGCCAAAAACGTGTTTTGATAATCTTGGATATAGTGTTTGGGTTTTTCGGTCTTGTTGTTCTTTTTTTAAATGGTCCCTGTAACACTGAACAATTCTATTTTCCACCGACAGAGTGACAAATAGAAAATTGGAAAGCTAAATTCAATTCTCAGAGCTTATTTGTTTTTGCCGGCGTAACAATCGCATAACTGATATTTAATCTTCTTCCTATTTGCCTCGGCGGTCAATGGCACGGATAATTGGGGAAAAAAAAATCTACATTTGAGAGTTTTTGTTAGTGTCTCTTGTTTTGGGTCGTCTGCCTTGAGAGCAGAGGCGGGAGGTCTGAGCCTCGGGCAGCCAAAGGTAGAAAAACAGGAACAAAAAAAAATGTTTTTTTCTTTTCAATCGTGCATCCATTTCAATAATTAATTCCATGAAACACCAAAGAGAATCGAGCAACGACCCCCCTCCCCCAAATATAAATTATGAGTTTGACTCAACATCAGTGAATATAATTTTAGAAAACTTTCATCAATGGAGGAGCAACATCAACAAGGTTTAGCTTTTTTTGATTTAGCGCAGGAGTTAAAAGCTTGGTTCCGTCTCATCCCAAAGACAGCGCTCTCTGGTGTGTCGCCGTCATCTCAGTTTTGATCAGATTAAAGTCAGAGTAAACTTCTCAAGGACTGAAAGTAAATGAAGCTTCCCCATTTAAAACGGCCCGATGGCCGTGGGGCAAAAAGAGCTTCCAGTATCGCCGCTTCACTCTTTGAACCCAGCTCCGAAATTGTGAACTCTGAATGCTCCGCCTTCTTCTCCGTCACCTGAAATGACTTCCACACTCACACACTCACACACACAGGCTGCACGGGGGACACCAACAATGAGCCACATTAGCTGTGGGAGGCGTCACGTCCCGTCATCCTCCGAGGTTTATACTCTCACAGTAAAGCTCACAGAAAGACTCTTTGGCAAACACATCCCACTTTCCTCCGAACCTCCTCCGTTTTACCGCTCGAGTCTCACAACATCCAAGTCAGCGGGAAGTTTGTGCGCTCCTCCTGCGCGCCAGCCCCGCTAAAAAATGCATCCGGCTCCCCAATTCATGCGTAAAGCAGCAGTGATTACATTTTAAAGGTAGATAAATAAATGATTGCCGACTGCTTTTACTCCACAGCGTGGGACGCCAACCGCCGGAAGGTCCGCAATACCCTGAAATTAGGCAATCCGAGTAGATTTGAAATGACGACTCTCCACGTAGCGGGAGAGGAAGCGTCTTGAGTGCGGTAGGGGGCTTGTTGGCTCAAATAAGTGGCTGCTGTTGAGAGAAGTGGCTTTGCGTTGACCGTCTCACAGCAAGGAAACTCTGAATTGCTTTGCAAATTGGTTCGCCTCCCTCCGGTTTGTGGAGTTTGGCTTAAATCCTTTGGGCCAAAATAGTCTTGAGTTGGTTTTGCCGTCGAGGTCACGCAGCGTCAGCCGCTGCGCACTCGTAAGCCTGAATATTGCACTGAATTTTTGCACCCCCCGCTGAGCGCGATGCCACTTTTTGCACTTGTGCACTCACGGTATTAAGTGTTTACCAGTGCAGTACAGTAGAGACACAGTAGAGGCCTCCAATCGTGGATCTGTTAGGATATAACAAAGGGACATCAGTTTTTACTAGTTCATTGACTGTATAGCAGGATGGGTGGAGTCAGCGTGACTAGGGGTGCAGCGGTTTACCGGTTTTACGATTAACCGCGGTTTTAAACGTCGTGGTAAATGTAACCGCAGACGTTCAGCAAAACCGGTTATTTCCGCTCACAACAGTCCGTCAGTTTAAACTCCCGTGCGGCGCAAAATGAAGCCGGGACGTTCCCTTTGTCTCTCTCTCGCTTTGTTTCCGCACGGCCCATTTAGCGGGCGTACCACAACACACGCACGTTTCTTGTAGTGGTGGGAGCTCAGCTAGCTAAATATGAAACCGTTGCACCCCTAAGCGTGACATCACCCATTGGGATCGGCCATTTGAAGCCAATGGTCCGCTGTCAGAGGCATCTTGAGTTTCCTATTTGTTTTGAAACAGAAAGATTCCATATATGGATGTGTGGGTGGTAGCGGAAGTGAAAAGTGCCCACCCCCGCTGATGGGAAGCTACTGCTAAAATGTTGCCACGGCCGAAACTGCATGGCCATTTCAACTCAGACATTAAACCAAAATGTCTTTTTATTTTTTTAACGAGCGATTTAGACCAACAGAAAATAGTAATCAGTCTGTAAAGGTATTAATTGAGGTCTCACTAAGATCATTTTTTCCTTCCATCTTTTAGCGACCATTTTTAGCTATCCCTGCTGCCAAATGATTGAAAGCAGAATTTTGTCACTTCTGCGTTGGCCTCCTTTTTGTGACTGGAAGATACTCTGCACACGTTCAGTGGTTTAACCTCTGAACCAGTGGAGCAGCAATTGCCATCTCAATTTTGTAAAAACGTTCTCGTCCTCCAAATCCAACCTCAGCAGTGACAGCACAAAGTGCCATCGAGCAGCTTATTTATGCGTCCTCTATTACGAATTGACCGGCGAAAACGTCAATACCAGACGCCTCAAAGCTTTTAATACACTGCCAGACACTATAATCAAGCCCACCACCATATCTGCATGAAGCTACTTTAACGGCACATGATGCAGCCAGCTGCAACGCGAGAGAGGAAAAAACAAACAGTAAAGGGGGGAGTGCTTGATGACGGCAGCCTGATGTAAACAGAAGTGGTCCCTCAGCACTCCTCATGGGCCGGATTTATCGGTCGGCGCTCAATGTTTTCACCTGATTTACACCCTCCTCCTCCGCCGCCGGTCGTCCCCGAAGCTGCGGCGATCGCGCTGAATAATGAAATTGACAGGCCTCATTTGTTTAGTTATCTGGGCAACCAAAGCTGGGAGCATGCACGGGGCCAAGAGCCACAGCCATAATCCTCGGGGGGAGGACACACGACTATTGAACGCGGCTGAATGGGGGTTATCTGTCAGCCGGGGCGGGCAGATACAGGAAGACCTTTGCCAAACGGGTTTAATCAACCTCCGTTTTCTGCTTTTTTTGAGCCAGGATGAAATTTTGTTGGAAAAGGCCGGCGTCTGGCTGAAGAACGGGATGAACGCTGCGCAATCCATCGGAAAAAAAAGGGGGGAAAAAAAGATGAAAAGTGGTCCTCAGACAATCAGTCACTCCTGATGCCAGAATAAACAAGCGGATATCGGCGAGAATTTCAGCGTCCCTGCAAAAGATGGCGGCGGCGTCAGCCAGCAAATGTTTGTTTTGTTTGTTTACGGTTGTTTGTCTTCTCGCCTGCACCTGATACTGTTAGCTAACAACAATAAACAATGTGCAATATCTCCGCAATCAAGAGGAAAAGAAAAACAAGAGGATTGGGGTATTGTTGCACATTTTTATGTCAACATTGAGTGGTTTATCTGTTACATACTCCAATAAGGAGCCTTATCAGATGCATCAGTGTCATGTTGGAACTTTGCCATGTTTGGTTAGTTTGGCTAGTACAGTTCTCGGCTAACAGCTAACAGTAGCCATGAGAAAATGTCTTGCTCTGTCCCCAGAGCAAGACAAAGTCACATTCATCTAGTCTCAGCTCGCCACGTGAGCAAAAACCCCATGTCCACTCAACACTTTGCACTGAAGCTACATTTCTAAAATAGCCGGCTACAAACCTCTTAAGCGGGACAGAGAAAGATTTCTTTCCTCGGCCTGAATTTTGCCAACTTACAGATTGCATAAAACTCTGGACAAGGAAAGAAACCTCCCGATCCGCTTCGCTGCCGAGTCCCACTTATTATTATTAGTCAGTTGCCTTCCTCCTTATGCAAGCGCCTGGCCGCTTCCAAACAGCTTGCGCGGCGCGCGGGGGGAGATAAATGGCGGGGGAGCGAGAGGGCATCGCCACAAACATCGCTCATGCATAATTTAGCACGACACCGAGAACCGGAGCACCCACCAACTTCGCCGGCGCCCTTCAATTATTAAAGGGTGTCAACAGGATGTTAAATCAACAAATGCTACGCGGCTGAAGGTCCCGGGGGCGCTGCAACTTCCGAGGTGTTTTAAAATAAAGAAACCTTCAAGATTTTTCCCGAGTGCGACGTTTAACCGGCAAACTGACGGCACTCAGAATGCAATCAAGCTCACCGCTGGCTTCCCCGCAACTCGACCTTTGTACGTCGAATTACATGACACCGCATCACATCCGAGGCTCGACACAGAGTCGATGGCTGAGCGAGCTGAGGGAAAGGCCAGCCGGAGGGTGAAAGACTCTGATCGACGTTGCTTCCCCAGATAGAGGCTCATAAAAGCCAGCAGGATTATTATCTGGACACCGACTTGAAGGAAGGATATCAGTTGCACCATTTTTTTTTGTTGTTTTATTGCTTTTTTTTTTTTTTTTTTTTTTTTTTCCTCAAGTCCCTGGCAAAATGCGAAAGCAATCCCATGCTGTTCCGAGTAGAGCGTGGGCTGGCCAAAGCTGCGCTGAACTGTCCGGGCCCGGTCCATCTGGGGAGCTGGCACCGAGAGCAGAACGAGCGCCGCCGAACACAGCCAGTATGCAGTTTGCAGTGTGTGTGTGTGTGTGTGTGTGTGTGTGTGTGTGTGTGTGGGGGGCGCGCACATATTTCATTTTCGCCCTGTTAAGCAAAACAAGCAACCGGCAGGAAACGCTTGCGGCGTTTCCCCGCAAGAATCACACTTTGTTTTGCGGCGGCGGTTGGGGGCCGGCGCCTCGCAACAGGGTATTAACCGCAATTAAATATTCAAAAAGGAGCAATGCGGGCAATATTTCGCCTAGTGTGTGATGTCATCGTGTTTGTACTCCTGCTCTTTGTTTGCTGGCACGCGTAGCCCGAAGTAGCTGAATTATTATTTTTAGAAACAGCAAAGCAATACAATGCAGGCAGGGTTCCAAAAGGGGCGCCCTCTGGCTGCAATATTAACCATGTTGGTACAGTTGCATTTTTAATGTTATTGTTTGCTGGTGGAGTTGCAGCACCGAGGCACCAGAGGCTGCAGAGGACGTGCAGGTAGCCAGTTCGCTTTGGTTCAAAGCATGGAGCAAAATAAACAGGATCTCGTTTGAGAATCTAAAGTTTCAAATAAAACAATTTTTTGATAATAGTATGTGAGGTTGCAGGACCTTTTGACTGCCTCCACTGATTAGCTGTGTTAGAAATTGACATTTTTAGCTCCAGCCTCAGAAATCACATACATATGTGTGTGTGTGTGTACATGTAACCGTTCGGTATGCCCTGTTCACGGCAAACGACGGTATTTCCGTACGTTTCGGCCACGCACAAAACTTTATTGAAACGCGCATGTTGTGCAAGTAGATCCATGCAAGAGCGGAGACTAGCGGTGCGAAGCTTGATGACGACCCGCTGGTCCCGCAGTTGCCAATAATTTGACTCGTTCCAGCCGCCCCACACAACCGCGTCAATTATCACAACGTGCCTCAGCCGCAACCCGCTGTCATCAAATAGGCAAATATGTCTTTGAACTCGGCTTTTTTTATTCCATCAAAAAGGTGGTTGCAAACAGCCTTAATAGGCTAATGTCCTAGTGCTGAGTGCATGAAACAACAACAAACAGAATACAATAATGCATTTACTACATTAACCCCAGCATCTCTCTTTGGGAAAACCAAGTAGAATACAGCAGCCTAAGATAATAGCTGCAGTCCAACTATAGAATATAGCAGCCTAAGATTATAAATATAATCCAACTATAATCCAACTGTAGTCCTAAAACCCACTAATATTTCTCCTCCCTGTTTGTTGTTGTTGTGGCGCCGCTTGGCGCTTATATGACGTCTAGGTCAGAGTGCATGCAGTTTACGCAACATATGCATTTAACATATCAACATCAGACTGCTGAGACCATTTTCTAATATTCATATATAGCATATCCAACAGATCAACCTGTTAAAAGTAAATATTTCACCATTTGTGAAAAAAAGCCCAATTATACATTATTTGTCGAGCCCCAACCCAATGAAGTGAAAATATCTTGACTCGGCTGTGAGTGCGTTAAAATTGTGTTCATTTTTATTAGACAGTCATAAACTTTTTTTTCAATTTGATGTGAAAAAAAAAAAAAAAAAAAGTTTGTGGTTCAATTATATCTATGCTTTCAATTATTTTTACAATACAATATTGCCTTTGCCGGTCAGAGTAGTTTTACATAGATATATAAGATAGATAAGATATTGAAACTGTACCGTTGCCATGGCCCCAAATACGTGATGCATACTGAACTGTCGGAAAACTGTACTGTTGCATCCCTAACATATATATACATAAATAAACATACATATATCCATACATACAAGCTTATTCAATGCACGCAGTCACGATCCACAGGGGAACTTACCTCTCTTGTCAAAGTTATGCTTGATCTCGTTGTCCTTGCACAGCATGTCGCCGTGCCCCATGTTGAGCCCGTAGTCCTCGTGCGCTTTCCCGTCGGCCAGCTTGACGTGAAGCTGGTTGGGCGTGGAGTTGAGCGAGTGTCCGCACGGCTCGTCCTCGTCGCAGTCATAGTCGTCCAGGATGGGCGTCTCGCGGATGGGCATGCCGATGACGGAGCTGCCGTGCTGGTGGTGGCCGCTGCGGGAGCCGCGGTAGCTGTCGCGGCCCTGCGGCCCCAGCAGCACGGAGGGGATGTAGTGGATCTCGTGCGTGGCCTCGGTGCTGGCGCTCTTCTGCGGGATGCGGCGGCGCTTGCACCATCGGTGGCGGGTGTAGAGGACGAGGGTGAAGAGGAGGATGAGGAGGAGGAGTGCGATGAGGCCTCCCTGGAGTAACACAGCAAACAAAGAGGGATTGTAAAAGTTATTAACAACGACGGCGTTTCGTAATGTTTATTTTTTTGTTGCAAGAAAAAAAAAAAAAAAAAAACAAGCTGGAAACTCAGAAAAGTGGCCGGATCTCCAAGAATAACAGCTTTAGTGCCAGTTAGATCACGTCCAATGCCAATTAACCAGCCCCCTTCGCCAGTTGTAATCAGCCGAATGCCAATAGTGGCAATTTGCTGAGCTGCTGAAGAGACCTGGCAGTCAGCGCTTTATTAAGTCAGCTCTCTGAAATAGCGTGCGCAAGCTAACAGGATCCTTGGGAGATTAATAAATCCAGACGACAGCACCGGCGGGAAAAAAAAAAATAGTCAAAAAAAAAAAAAAAAGTTCTGTTAATTGAACTCAGGTGCACAAAAGGAGCAAATCTCAGAAAGTTGTGTTGGTAACCGTACACAAAATAAAAATATGTCCAAATATCAAATATTTGGGGAGGTTTTTGAGCTGTGAGTTTTGACATTTTGCCCATGAGGGTTTAATCAGCGGAGTCCACCTTTAACTTTCACCTCACATTCAGACGGGCACATTCCGGCCTGTGAGCAACCCCTCGGAGAAGATACTAAGAAAATAAATAAATAAAAATAATAGTAAAAAAAATACCCAAACAGCTGTGTAGTGGCAAAAGAGCCATAAAATGTCAGAGGTCATCAACTGGCACATGTTTAATCCAGCACGGTTCCTCCATCAGGAACCGTGCTGGATAATTACAGGCCCGCTGCATCACGCTGAGGAATTTCACGGTGATGTTTGATGGACAAGGCCGCGATTTAATTGGTTTAAAACGTGCTGGAACGTGCCAAAAGTCGCAAGCGGACGCAAAACATTGAAAATGTAAAAAATAAAAGAAGACGTAAAGCACCTGGACTGCGATAGCCTGCACAATACAGCGACGGGGAACGTAGTCAGTCACACGTGCGGAACAGCTGGGAAGAAGCTCAGGTTTCGGCTGAGTGTGTGTGTGTATGTGTGTGTTCGCTCTCTCTCAGTGCTGAGAGTCAGCACTCTGCTTGCACAATCGCTGCACATGCAGCAGCCATCTGCATCATCCCTCTCCCACAAACCCAAACAGACGCGCGTAAGCCGAGAGACTGTGGTGAAGAAAAAAAAAAACAAACTCAATTACTGAAATTGCCGTCAAACCGAGGGCTTATCAAAAAGGCTCCACGGTTCCACGCTGCAAGTGTCCCCCCTCCACCCTTTTTTTTATTCCGTCTATTCCCCTGCGTTGGTAATCTCTCCAGCACCTTCGCCGAGGAGCCGTCGGGATGCAGGAGTCGTTTCCTTTTGTCGCCTTTGCCGCGTGTGGACTCCATATCTTTAGTGTCACACGCACAAAACACACACACACACACCAATGCCCTCGAGGTCGTTCCACAGCTCCTCCTCCTCCTCCTTCTCCTCCTCGCAAATTTTGCCAAGCGTCGTCACGTTTTTCCTCGCGCAGCGTCCGGTATCTCGCCATCGACACCTCCGCCGAGCAAAACCCTGCAGCCGGCCGATAAAGTAAATCTATGCCCGGCAGGAAGCCTGGGCGTGACGTATCCTCTGATTTCTTATTTATTTATTTATTTATTTATTTTGTACCCTCTCACAATGACACCGATAGGTGAACGAGTGTTTGATTCAGCGAGACGCAGCGAACCAAAAGAGGCGACACCCCGGAGAGGCGGGAGGACGCGGCGGAGAAGTGCGGACGAGGCAGTCCTGAGAGCGCGTATGCAAATGAGAGGTGATATTTTACGACGCGCCCGCACACACACACACACACACACACACACACACACACACACATGCACACGTTTGCAGGAACTTTAGCCGCAGGAGCGCAAGTGTGTGTGCGTGCGCGGACGCAGATGCAATACACACACACACACACGCGGCCGCGCACGCGTGCAGGCCCGAACCAAAAAGCACAACAGAATAATAAATGAAAAACCACAAGGGGTCATTCATCACGGCATTTAGAATTCCATCTCCATGAGGAAAAAACAAACCCCTTTTGAAAATTATAACTCAGCCACCGCCGGGTGTCCATAAATCAAACCGCAGCGAGAGGCGAGGCGGCAAAGAGGGAACTAGTTCGGCGGACAAACTTGTTCATTAATCTCCGACGGGGAGGGGTGGGGGGGTCGGGGGGTGTCAGCTGCTCAGCCTCAGAAATGCACCCCCCCCGCTAAAACTCCCCTTAGCTTGCACTTCTACATTAATTCCCGCCAAAGAATAGCAGGCGCCTATGAGGGCTTATGTTTCATTTTAGCGGCGGCGATAATGGAGTGACTTTGTGCAGCTCGGGCGGCAACAAAGGAAAATAGTGAAGGGGGGGGAATTGCAATGGAAAGGTTGAAGAGGACCGAGAGTAAAATAATCTTCCTTTTTTGGCAGCTTGAAGCAAGACATGAAAAAATTACACACACACACACACAACTAACACACACACGCATATATATATATATACCTGCATATATATATATATATATATATATATATATATATATATATATATATATATATATATATATATATATATATATATATATATATACATACATGACCACTTCATTTACTTCCATGCCATGGCAACGGCTGCTTTGATTGACACCGGACGGCCTGTTTCCATCCGTGGCTGACAGATAATGATGTTGTGAAAGGGGCTGAGGTCCGAGGTCGAGCCGGGGGTCACGGACGCAGAGCATTGGAACGGGAGACGGACAACCGTCTCCTCTCTCTCTCTCTCCCCAACGGCAAGAACGTCACCGATCGTTTGTCACGCCGTTGTACATGCGCTTCACTAATATGAAGCAGAATCAAAAGATAGGCAGCAAAAAGGCACAAACGGATGGGTCGGTCAGGCAGTTTGCAGACACAAAAAGTTAAATCCTTACAAATCCATTTGCTAAAGAGCCCGAAGAAAGCCTTCAGAAAAAGGGCGGCAGAAATCGGAAAAACGGATGGACAAACAGTTAATTGGGTTTGAGTGGACTAAACAGGCGGCGGCGGCTAGCAGTGTCTCATGGAACCCTCCGCCAAGGGCACAAGCACGTTATCCAGCTTGAAAAACCTTCCAATCTTCTCTTGAAGAGAAAACATCGTTCAGCTCTCATGAAACTAGCAGCATCACACGCTAGTCTTTGCTAGCGGTAGCTACGGTGGCCGAGATGCTCTCCATTCTTTGGTTGACACGGTCCAGCTGGCACGCAGGAGAAGTTCCAATGAATGCTAAATGCCGCCGTTTGTGTCTTCGCGGCACCTTTTGCCTCTTGCTGCCCTTCAGTTTACATCCAATTTCCTCTCTTGTGTTGTCGGAAAATGTTTCCTTCTCCTGCTTCTCCGCTCAGCCTCGGCCTTGCTCCCCCCCACCCCCTTTGTTCCATCACATCCGTCTTCCACTCTCCTGCTATACAACAGTCATATGTATTCACACTGGCAGGCAAAACCATGAGGGGAAAACGGTTCTCGTGTTCATCTCCGGACCCTACAAATCCCCCCTCACCCCCACTCCCGCTTTAGTCCTAAGTGACTTCAAGTGGAGGAGATTGACTGGAAGCCCACTCGCCTTCCGCAGGATGAGTTCACTTCAGCCTTGTGATCGCTTTTTTTCCCCCCGTCCCCGCATTTTCCTTTTGCGATGATGGTGCCATTTACCATCTGCAGTGTGTTGCTTTTTTCTTATTTCCTCGGGCTGTTTGCCACCAACCCACCCACCCCACGCCATTAGCACGTTCACTGTATTTTCCCCGAGATGCCCCTACCATCCAGACTTTTTACCATACAACGTCTATCCACGAAACACACTTCACATTTGTATGTCAATCTTGAACGTCTGCCTGTTTACGACCATTTTTTTCTCGCTGCTATCTCAGCTGACACACTAGCACAGGTGTGTCCACGTCAGTTATTACAGCGAGGGTCACATCAGTCAAATGATGCAGGTTACTTACACCTCATATGCATTTTCACAAATGTAACCAGCCTTTTCAGGATGTTACAAAACCCGAATAACTCATTTATTTAATTATTTATTTTTTGGTGACAGGGTCAAAGCCAGAATGAAGTAATTTTCAGACAGGAAGCAGCAGGCGTGGTAGCGACACGTCCGCTCAATTCAGAAGGAGAGAACGTGGAAGATCAAAACTCGATGGCTGAGAAATCTGGAGTGGCCGTGTCCCAGTTTTGTCTTACACAAGTCTGTGCACGTTAAGTGGAAAGCACAGGTGCAGAAACCTATTTCCAGCAGTTTGGGGCCCAAAAAGGTTAATTTAAAAGAGGATTTACCCCCCCAACACATTTCACAACTAGATGCGTTTCCATTAACCTTCATCAAAAGTGGAGACAATGAATAATCAAATTAATACCACAGCCGGAATAAAAAGTATTTTCTTCTCCTGACAGGTCACATGACAGAGTCAAGAATTTAGTATTGTAAGAGAAAGCACAAAAAAACAGGTTATCGGGGTTATGACTGGAAGAATGACATGGAAAATAATTGAATAATGGAAAAAGAAACACGCATCAGGTGGAGAAGACAAATCGAAATGAACCTGCCAGAGCTGAACTTTTCTTCCACAGAGTTTAGTTTTTTGTTCTCCCTTCATGTTATTGAATGCCGCACAATTGACACTGAAAGCCCATCATCAACGGCAGCCTGAGAATTCCTGCCGGCTGAGTCGAGAGCATCACAGCTTTTATTTTTTTTTTTGGGGGGGGGTTACGGCTGATAATTAACGCCGACGGGATGCGACGCTTTGCACGACTGTCACAGCCAAGGCGGGAACCTGGAGGCGGCAGAAACCAAGTGCTTCTGTCCCGCTACCTGAAGCAGTGGAGAGAAGCCGAGAGGTTGAGAAAGTCGTCAGAGCCGATTAAAAGGGAACGCCAATTAATGAGCTCCCCTGGCTGATTAATCAAAGACGGCTGCTGCCGTGTGTGTGTGTGCGCGTGTGTGTGTGTCAATGGAAGACGAAGCATTAAGTTCGGGTTTGGTTGAAAGGCAGCCATCTGACGGCGGCAAAAGTTGCTCACACGTTTAAATCAAAGGGCAGCTGTCAGTGGATCATGAGCCGCACGTTTATTTATACGTCTGTTTCAAATGTAATTTCCTGTGGTGTATTAAAACCTGTCTGGATTTTTTTTATTATCGTTTCATTCTTTTCCAATAATAACAATACTACTACTAATATATGGAAGGAAATATGAGGACTTGATCGGCAGAACAAATTAATTTCCAACCAGGCAGAATTCAGTTGGCCCCTCTACCCTTTTCTCCCGAGCGAGAAGAAGAAAAAACAGCAGCGGCTAAGTGATGGGAGGTTAATGAACCCCAGTTCTATGGAGAAAAGTGGGAGAATAAAGGCAGTGGCCCAGGGGCAAAGAACCCACCGAGTGGAGTCTGAGGAGGAGAAACATCCCGAAGAGAAAAATAGAGAACAGGTGGAGACTTGGCATGCAGGAGGCGGGAGTTGATAAATGATTGACAGCTGAACAAAGGTGAAACGATGGACTGAATGTTTCTGGCTACTACTAAAAAAAAAACAGGATCTTGTTTTCACACACTGACAATTGGCCTCATCCATGTTTCTTCTTCGGCGTCGAAGCAAAATACCTTTTTCGGTGCGAGTATGATGGGCTTTGATGTTCAAGTTTAGTGTTAAGTCCTAAAAAAAAATTACATCAGTCTGGGAAAAAAAAAGTCTCCCCGAAGGCTTTTTCTCAGTTTCTTTTATATGTTTCTATAAATCAGAGTAAAAATTCATTCAAGGTCCCACATCGCACCCTTTTTCAGGTTTTAATTTTTCATCCAGCCCTGCAGTGGAGAAGCCTTGCACTAATTATAATCCAGATCTCCAGAACAAAGCACATTTAGCCCTCTGTTTACAGCTTCTTGCCTAACCTGGTGTTTTGGAACAACACCTGGCTTGGGGCTTCCAACCACTGTCCAGGTATCAGCGTCCTCTGTGACATCACAAAGTGCTGATTTCCCAAAACGTGTTTTCTAATTTTTTACTACTTCTCACAATGTAGTGACACAATTAAAAGTATCACTATCATATTTTGCTGGCCACCTCGTCAGTCCATTTGGAAAAGCCAAAGCCCACATTAAAAGTTTCAGGACTAATTAAACTGATCTACTTTTCTCTTGGCTCAGCTGTTAGAATAAGGACGATGGAAAAAAAAAAAAAATAAAAAACCTGAGCTGCCGCCCAAAAAAAACTGACTTTCTGGTTTGCTCCAGGTTCGCCTCGCTCATCATCATAGTCAGCTTCCTGTGCCGAGACCCAGCAGGACTCTGGGCCGACACATCCAACACATGCTCTGTGGTTTAGCCACCATCTGTGCGCAGTGGAGGTTGCCGCCGCCGCCGCCGCTCGCCCAATCCAAGTAAGCATCCGCCTCCGGCGGCAGAGACAGGCTGGAATCCCAATCTGTAGTGTGCGCTCTCGAAATCACACACACACACACACACACACAAAGAAAAGCAAGCCACTGTGAAAAAGTAACGGTGCCAAAGAGCAGAAGTGTGGAAGACGTCGTGAGAAAATATCTCTGCGACGCTGCGGCGGCCACGCACCCACACACGCACACACACACACACACGACAGACTGCAACTAATTTGGCAACAAAGGTGGAGCTGGAAAAAAAATAGCTAAGAGATTGAGGGGCCACATTAGCTTAGACGCCTGTAGGCTCAGATGGGAAGGTAGGATTTGGTCATTTGGAAAATGGTAAGAAAAAGAAATGGAGCTCCATCCGAGAAATGCTTATTTGTTTCTTTGTGTTTCTCGCTACACCTACGTGAAAGCAGCCGTGGCAGCCAATCAGCAGTCCAGTGACTATTTCTGGCAGGTCCATCTATAAATTATGACTTTCTCCTCTTGCTGCTGTTTACACTCAAGGAAATGCATATTTTTATATTTCATGGCTGTTCAGGTCCAGTTCCAA
Source organism: Thamnaconus septentrionalis (assembly GCA_009823395.1). Taxonomy (NCBI): domain Eukaryota; kingdom Metazoa; phylum Chordata; class Actinopteri; order Tetraodontiformes; family Monacanthidae; genus Thamnaconus; species Thamnaconus septentrionalis. Next base: position 7,732,955 of record CM020518.1, read on the forward strand.
CAAAATGAACTTCATCTTTAACAAAACAAAAAAAAAAAAATTACCATTTGATTTACATGGTTTTGTTTTTTTGTATCTCCAGCGTTACTACAAACCAACATCGCAATGGGGAGAGGAAAACAAAAAAACGTCCCCCATGGTCACTTGTTATAAATGTGCCGCCTCCCTATAAATAAAACAAACACGCCTCTAATGGCTTGTTTGTGTCCAGGACGATGTAAAGGAACATTACCTGCCTCTCTGCACCTTTTCATTTTTTTTTTTTTTTCATTATTCCTCTCAACAACCTCCCACGCTTTCTTACCTCCTCCTCTCTGGCTGTTTGTATCCGTTTCTCCCATGGAGCCGGCGCCCAGCAGGAAGTTAAAGCGGCATGTGCTACAGCAGCTGCTCTCTGCGTCCAACTAGAAAGTCGCAGCGTGAGCGACAAGACTCGGAGGCCCGGAGGTCCGTTTCCGCACAGTCGCTTCCAAAAAACTGGCCAAGTGAAAAAAAAAAAAATGGCGCGGTCGATTTTCACCTGATCTACGTTCCGAAATGGGGGCAAGAACTTTGCTAGAGTTTGGAGTCGGGCTGAGCATATCAGTCTAAATATTGATACTTTCGATACCAAGGTGAAGTATTGGTATTGGATCGATACTTGCACGATGAGATCAATACTTTCTTCTAATGGAAGGTAGTCTTTGTTTGTTTGTTGTTGACATTGTTCGGTTTATATTTTGTGATGCTGTTGCCATTTTGTTATTTTGCACTAGTGACTGTTTTCTAATCAATTGTGTGTTTTAAACTTGTAATACTGGTAAATAATTTTCTATTCTGGTTTGTTAATTAAAAAATAAATAAAATAAAAAGAGTATTTGACTAAAATCTTTGTCCTGCGTTTCACAAAGATCATATTCAACTAAGAAAAGGTAAAATCACTACATTATTCAATGATCATGACAACCCAAGTAAAATGTATATGGGTATCGGTAATACTAGCCCTATATTTACTGGGTATCTGATTGATACCATACATCCCCAATATTGCCTACCTTTAATGCGGAGGAGCAACAAGAGCCAGGAAACCTTTGAAACCAGTGCTGGTTTCCTGTGAAGGTTGCACTTTTCTTTTTATCGCCTTCCTTGTCGTGATTAAGAAGCAAAGTGTTTTTCTACGCACAGGGACACAGCCTTAACGGAAGGACTCGGAGGGGCGGAGGGGAGCCGTGCTTTCAGACGCAAATTGAAAAATTAACGTTGGCCACCTCTGGCTGTTAAATCACCCGGATGGAGCCGCCCCGGCTAAAGTCTTCACCTGATCATAAAATCTGACTACGGCCACTGATGGAGGACTGAATAAAAATCTCCCGCCGCTTAAAACCATAAAGCACCGGGTCGACATTCTCATTTTGCCCCCATTTTGTTTCCATCATCCGCTTTTTTTCCCTCTCCAATCTCCCCCGGTCCCGTCCCTTCATTACTCGGCGGCGCCATCCTTCAGCAGCCCGGGAAGCTCCATCCTCACATGGAGGAACCAATTTGAGGGCGGATGATGCCGTCCTGAGCCTCGGACATGTTACAAAGGAGCGGGAGAGACGCACTGCCCTGCACCTGCTGCTGAATATTTATGGCCCTTCGTCTTCATTTTCTTCTTTTTTGACCAGAGCCCCCCTCCTCCACACACCTGCAACCACCACTTTATTTCCACACTCTTGGATCTTAAGTTGAAAAATGCATCAAATAAAGTATTTTTTTATTTCCATGAAGGGATAAACGGAGGAGGCGTTTGTAAGCAGGTAATTCATTTGATGTGAACATAAAACACGTAGTAGTTTTTTAAAGGGACTCCTTGTGCAACTAAGGCTACTAGAAAGGAGTAGATTTAAACTTTCTTTACCTTTGCTAGCTATAACAAGATTTTTGTTTTTAGTCGCGCACATCGCACCTAATTGCATTCAACCACTTAGGCAATTCTATTTTTAATCGTAAATGCGATCAAAACCATTGCATTGCGGGGCCCTGACAACATGAAAAAAACGACAGCAACAAAAAATGTCATTTTGGCAAAATAAGAACTGAACGTATGGAACTGATAGTATTTGAAAGTAATTATACAGGTATGGAAAATTTTGTTTCCACGCCAGTTGCAAACCTGCTATTCTTTTTTCTAAAAAAAGAAAAAAAGAACCATTTTGAGAACAAACAAAGGGTCAGCTGACAGGACAGAAGCACATATTATTGTTGGGAAATGAAGGTAAACAGAGTCGCGCATAACACGGAGGTCTTCAAAAAAAAAAAGTACTCCCGACAAATGCTGAAATGCAAAATACAAATAGTGCCAAGAACAGTCGGTTCTGAGGCCACGAACACAATTAAATTGTTTGTTGACAATAACAGCGGCAGTGACACCTCCGCAGTGTGTCATGAAACAATGGACACGGCGGCTGACACAGCATGTCACCGTTTACCCAAATCTACTGGGACCACGTTTGCGCAAATATTTCCCATTATCTCAGCCAACTGCCGTTTCATAGTTGGGGAAATAAATAAGCCAATCTGTTTTGGCCTCTACCTCTGAAAAAAACAAACAAAACAAAAATTATCTTTGTTTGCGTTATCTCTGTTTGTTTGGTGCGCACAAGCACACGGTTCAAGGTAAATTAGCTTTTTTCAATTCTGCCTGAATTACTGTCAGAGGAAAATAAGCAAAACATTTCTTCGAGAAACACATACAGAGCAATTACAGCGGAGACGATATGGAATCCTTCCGTTTGGCTCGATGGATGTGATTACACTTGACAAGAAAGAAATCACACAGAAATGAGAGGAAACGACAACAGACGAATCGAATCAAAGTCAACTGATAAAAGGCAGGAAGCACCTGGAACGCAAGTGTCGGCCGAGCGCGAGGTCGCCTCTCCGACGGGCACGGTGCTCAACAGTCAGAGATATTAAAAGTGCAGGTCTGCAGATATGGCCTGCTATCTATTTGTGCCTCGCTGCGCTGCGGTAATGAAGCCGAGGCATATTTGGCAGCGTAATGACGTCCCATGACGCTCAGCGTTTGCATGGTAACCAAATATAATTGCCTGATGACCATGCACCGCCGCCGCCTGCTCATCACTGGGGCAAATTGCTACTGCTGGGGGAGAAGAGCTGCAGCGTCCGAGCACCCACAAAAATTAGCACTCTGATTTTATTTTTTTATAATTTATTTATTTAAAATATAAGTGTGCTTGTGAGGGGATATCAGTAGGGGCTTAGAGGCTTTTCTGAAAATCCTAAAGTAAACTGATGATGTCATCTACGTCTAGCTTGCACAGGCAGCAGTTAGCATAGCATCAACGTTGCCTTACCAGAAAAAAGAAACAACACCGATATAGAGATAAAGAGATAAAAAACTTGCTAATTTTAGTTCCCCATGAAAAAAAAATATATATAAACACACATATACACATACGTACACACACATATATATTTGTCATATTTTATAGCGCAAAAATAGCTTTACAGTTGGAGGCAGCTAACTGTAAGTACACACATGGCCTCTGCAGTGACACTTTAGACGAAGAGCTGTGATTAGAAGCGCAAGGCCAATATTTGCAGTGGTGTCACACGGGGCCCATGCGCGTCTGCTCCAGCCGTTGATAACAAGGCAATAAGGCGGCGGGCGAAACGAGGCCCTCGGGTGACTTTGATTGCGGGGCGGAAAGGAGGAGGTTGAGGAGGTAAAGGTGTCGCGCCGCGTTTCCTCGTGTCTTTGCGAGAGAAAGAGACAACGGTCTCAAAGCAAAACAGAGGGAAGGACTCGTGTACAAGGTTTCGTCAGTGCGGCTTGACGGCCATTTGTAAAAACAAACAAGCACACACACACACACACACACACACACACACACACACACACACACACACACACACACACACACACACACACACACACACACACACACACAAGCCAGATTGGTCTTTTTAGTACATCATCAGAAGCAAATTGTGGTGATTCAACAGAGTGTAGGAAAAACATAAGAGAAAGCATTGTGAGATGAAAAGGACTTTTCTATCCTGCTAGAAGCAGAAAAAAATGTACACACACACACACATCTATATATGTATATATATATATATATATATATATATATATATATATATATATATATATATATATATATATATATATATATATATATATATATATATATATATATATATATATACACACATCTATATATGTATATATATATATATATATATATATATATATATATATATACATATATATATATATATATATATATATATATATATATATATAATATACTTTTTTCACCTGCCGTGAAAGCTGAGGGGCGAATTGGAGCAAAGGTGTAATTAAGGGTGTTTTTCTTTGCCTGTCTGTGGCTCATGTGCCTTCATCAGTGACAGCTGGGGGTCTCCACCGCCGCCGCCACTTCCACCCCGTCGTTTAGCTCAGTGTGAGCGAGTCCCTTTTATTGGTCCCGGCTCGCCATCGCAACAAAAGCCTGAGAGAGGAGAGTCGTCGGCGGGCAGGCGGGCGGGCATGTGAGCTGGCTGGCTGGCAGCTGAAGGCGAAGCTGGTCTTTGTCCGTACGAGCCAGGTGCAATCAACCCCCCCGTACTCCGCTCCACTTTCTCGCCTAAAAAAAAAAAAAAAACTGGATCACAACAACATCTCCTCACTTCACTTGAAGTTCAGCACAACGCATTTCATGTCGAGCACACGGCTGTTGCCGCTGACACCCGCGCTCACCTACTTTCTTGTTATGTTGACGTCCATAAGAGGAGCCCGCTGTGTTAAACGCACATGTCTTTGTTTGTTTTGTATTGGATCAGCCTTGGATGGAAGACGACGCGATGCTGTAGTAGTAGCCAGAGGATTTTTTCCTACGTGTTAAATCGAGGAGTGGCCACCAGGGGTTCAAGTCAGCACACATCCAGTTCGCAGATTAGAATTTTTTGGACATGTCACATGTTCGTGATGGGTGTTAGCCTGACACGTCTTGTCACCTTTCTGAGTTGTTACAAACTTACAGATTGCCCTCACATCTCAGACAAGTGTGACTTTAAATCCTAAAAAAAGATTTTTATCCCCAGATTGAATTGGTTTTTGCTTGGGGAAAAACCCTGATGAGCTCACGGTTCTACATTGACACACGCATAATGGATGGTGATTGCTTTAAAAGACCTAATTGATAGGACAGGTCTGGGGAGGGGTAGGGAAGAGGGGGAAAAAAAACACCTACTCCCAAGCCAAATCGCAGCACAGATGTTCCCAGTTCGCGCTTGAGTCATTAATGGCTGCTAGCAAACACACATCTGCTATCATTAGCGCTAAAGGGAGCGAAGACGGCCACTTCAAGAATACATTAATGAGAAAATTCCCTGAGACTTTAAACAACCTGAGCTTTAACATGTTGCTAGAGGAACAACGGGCGACGGAGTCCATCAATTTTCAGCCTTTGGACGTTTTAAAGTTTGAGATTCAAGCAGGAGGGGGAAAAAAACATGCATTGCGCGTCTGCTTAACCTTGAGCTCAGCGTGCCAGAGCTCGGCGCTGTCATTTACAGTACATGCAGAAGACACACAATGACAGCGTTTTACATCTTAAGCCGCAGGTATTTTATTATTTTTTTTAAATTTGTTTCACTTTTAAGAACACTGCTTCAATCCAACGACTCTTTTTCTCCAGATAATATTTTAAGCGGCCTCTAATGGATCCCGACCCACAGGCGAGTGCGCACGCGCACACACACACACACACACACACACACACACACACACACACACAAACACAGATTGTGTTTAAAAAAAAAAAAAGAGAGAGAGAGAGGATTCTAATTTACAGCCAGCACATCATGTTTTAAAAACTAAACTAACGTCAGGTGATTAAAGGCACTTCACGTCAAAAATGCCTCTTGGAGCCACAACATGGAGTGGGATTGCAGGCACATTGGGTTGGTGGGGTCCAATAACTGGCTCCCATCAGAATACCCTTTTGTCCTTAACTGCGGGTCTCCATCAGTTACCCAGGCAACAGAACAGAGAGCAGGGGGAGGAGGAGAAGGAGGGAGCTGGCACAAGGAGAAAAGGGGGGAAATTGAGAAGGAGATGAAATAAAGGAGGGCCGTCCACACAGCTTCTTCTACCTGGGTTTGTATCTCTATTATTAAACATCTCTACTGTACCGACGCAGAGAGTCTAATGCAGAGAGATTTGTTCTGGTTTCACCGTCAGAGTGAGACGGTTGATGTGGCAGGACGTCTTTGTGTTCCTTCATCAGCATGATGGCATGTTGTGATTAAAAATAATGTGAGGAAAAAAAAGTGTTCATCTTTTCCAAGCATAGCCGCTTAAGCAAGTGAGAGAAAAAGGATGGATGATGGATGGATGGATAGTTGGATGATGATGGATAGATGGATGGGTGATTGGGTAGTTTGACGATGGATGGATGGATGGATGGATTATAGTTGGATGATGATGGACAGACCTGTGATTGGGTAGTTGGATGGATGGATGACGGTTGAATGTCTTGTTGTTTTTAACTAGATTGTTCGGCCAAGTTCAATTAAAAAGTGACGCTACTTTGTTTTGGTGAACTCGCGGAGACGCGCGACACCTTGAAACAAGGTCGTACAAATGGGAGAGGGAGGGAAGAGGCGCCTGTCTGTCTGTGGCTCTAATTGCAGGTGTTGCGGCAGACTGTCAAGTGTCACAACAACACAACAGCGACTGCAAGTCTGTTCTGCAAAAAAAAAAAAAGAAAAAACGTCTCGTGCGCCTGCAGCTGCCTGCTGCGGCTGCCTTCATGATTTCCCTTCTGTAGCATCTGCATGACTGGGACTCCTCTGACACTCATCTAACGCCACCCCCCTCCTTTTGTGGAGTTTATGAAGAGAGCAAAATGTGGGAGTCAACGCACAAGCAAGTCTGTGCATGAAATATAAAATGTTTTACAGAACAAAGAGATTATGCTGTTACTTTTCTTTGTTTGTTCTACCATCCACTCTTTCCTCCATCCATCCATCCATCTGTGCTGCCACCTCGACGCAGGCCATCTTTGTTTGCCAATACCAGCAAACACTGATCGATGACTGGATGCGCTCTGTTGAAATACGCCCCCCTTCTATGGGGTTTCAAGCATTAACCGCCGACTTTGCATCTTGCTGTTGCACAGACTGCGTTTTCTGTTGATTTTTTTCTGGAGACAGGAGGGAAAGTCGATTCATCCATGCTGTGTTGTCATTGAAATACTTTTGCTGTGAGGGTGCAGTTACAGTAGACAGACCAAACCTTGGATAAAGCACGCAAGGGGGCAACTGCAGAAGAAGCACACCAATAATAATAATAATAATAATAATAATAATGATAATGATAATGATAATAATAATAATAGTAGAGAGGTTTTTCAAAGTTTAGGTATTTCCATTAGTTTTTTATTTCGATATTTCGGTATTGCACAATTCTTGGGGTAATGGACACGCAGCTAGTTAGGCAGCAGAGTCATCGTTTTCCTGCGACGCTCATCCAACAATTGCCGGCCGGACACCAGCCATGACAGCGATCCAACACTCGGAGCAGCGCCGCAGCACTTGACCACATGTTCCATGACTTGCTGAAAGGAAGGAGAGGGAAAAAAAAAAAGAGAAAAACTGGAAAGGCAGCAGATACGAATGAGATCATAAAGGGAACCTTGCCAGGAAAGTCTCCTTCGACAAAGTGGTCCTGTAAAAACCCTTTCTGTACAAAACTCTTTCTGTACAAAAGAAGAGCACAAAGCCGAGTGGCGGGTCCCGTTGTACCGCACTGGACAGTTGTCTGTGCCTCCTCCCCAGCCTGTATCATTACACCCACATCAACGTCTGCTGCGTTAGATAAATACCTGCATAAATAATCTGCCTGAAGATAATTTCATCCAATAAACCGACGTCATCCAATGACGGAGCTGTGCGCGATTGTGTCCAATCTTCTACAGATCACCGAACAGATGAGTTATCCTCGCTGTCGCCTGGGAGGGTGAGGGGGGGGCAGTCGGGGAGGTAGCTGGAACTTTTGGAGGCTGCTGAGAGTTAGACGTGCAAGGCGATTACGCCATTGAGATGCAGGAGGGTGAATCCAGAATCCCCCGTGGCTGGACCGACACAATTAGCCGAGCTGATGTTTTTTTCCACATCACATCCGTCGTGTCGTGTCACGGCACTAATGGCTCTGCTTAAGAGCAATTAGCAAAAGCAGCAAGGCTGTTCGTTTGCACACTCACGAGCCAAGGATGGGAGGCGCTGAGTGAAACACATCTGTCAGAAACCAGCCTTGTCAACACCCCCCCCCCCCCCCAAACAGTCTGAATGAGGTTGACTAAAAAGATGGAAAAGTACAAATTTGTATTTTGACGCACTGTTGGCAAATCAACTTGGCAACTTTACAGCAAACCTACAGAGTAAAGGCAGCACGTACAGCTCAGACGAAATTCAAAGTGGCCGTCCCAATGTCAATGAAAGCAAAGTTATTTTCCAACATCCCCATAATATTGCTGCATTTTCTATGAACTGAAAGCACTTTGTCCAATGGACACTTGCAGCAACTGCGCTCCATACCTTTAACGTATGAATTTTAAAGTGGTGCTATTGTGAAAAACTGACTTTTTCAGCCATTTTTGTATTGCTGGCACGCCAACTAACGCACCAAGTACGAAAAATAGACTTAGGCGTTTCTAGATGGGCTGGATTTGTCCAGGTTGCTGGGCTGAAACACACCGTTCTGATTTTGCTCAACTTTCTACGTCACCAGCCAACCTAGTTATAATAGTGACACCTGCAGACTTTTAAAAATGTGGGCGAAGTGTCACCGCTTCAGAGCTGGTGGCTAGCGCTAGCACTGAGCGACTGACCAATCACAAAGGCGAAGTCATGGATGGGGCAGGTAGGGGAGGGTGGAACAGAGACAAAACAGCTTTCGTGAGAGAAACACTTGTTTTGTAAGGCCTATACAGCTAAAACTAGATGTTTTTGACCAAACAAACCTTGTTCATTAGATGAAGTACATCTATTTATTAAATCTAGCCACATAAATGGCCATAATAGGGATCCTTTAAGGCATATGTCCTCTGACATCTGGTTTTCTTGTTCCAGGTGCAGATTTCCACTGACAGTGCTTCAGAGTTACAGAGGTACAAACAGTCTCTTAAAACGAACCTGTGACTCTTCCAATAAACCAACAAGGAAGGCACTTCAACAAATATTGGAACACTGAGGTCCGCTCCGATCACTCGGCAAGTCCAGAGCGTCCCAGCGGCTGACAGGGTCACCCCAGCGTGACTGTCGGTGCCGTAAACGGCAAGAAGAATAATTGGATCTTTTAGGTGAGCTCATGATAGCCAGTGGAGGCTGAGGGTCTTCCTGGTGGGCACTGAAAAACAACTGCGGCAAGGAAAGAAAATATCAAGGAGCCAAACTGTAAAAAGGTCCAAAACCTCTGTAAAGGATCTTTCATCCTCTTTGGATAGTTCCAATGAAAATGGACTCTAAGAGATTGTATGTTTGAATGCTCTTTTTTCATACTGCACATGGTTTCCTACCTGTGTTTTTGAAGAAATAAAGTGCCGCCAGCTTGATGCTGACTTGCTCAGACTTTGTTCAATTACACTTTTTTTTTTTTTTCTCGTTATTGTGTCTGGTACTCTGGGGTGCACGAGCGCTTGCTTGAAAGGCTTCTTTTGTGCGAGTGGAGAAGTAGAGCGCGATCTGGGATTTCAGAGCTGGAGCAAGTGAGGGAGCGAGTGCAACTTAGAGCGCAAGAGAAAACTCTTGAATTGACTGAAATGCCCTCTGGATGAAACGCCAGAGATTGATGAGCGGGCAGAAAACCCCTCGGCGGCATTCGGAGAGTTCGCCTGGGAGCCCAAGAGCAACGGCAAAGACCCCGGACATTGTTGGGTTGTCATAGATAAAAAATGTCTCAGACTGAACAACATGGGCAGTCGGGAGCAGCACTGTGCACTGGTCTTGGCAAGCCGCAGCTGTAAAGTCGAGTTTAATTCTGACAGCTACACGACTGCCAAGCAAGCGGTGCCATATTGGTGAAGTGCCAATACGCCCAGTCCTCCCCGCCCCGCTGCCTGCACCTAATGCATTACTCGCAAGTCTTGAACTGACAGGGAGAGGTAAGATGATGCGATGAGCGACGGCACCGAGCCACATGTCCTGTGGTCAGTTTGGCCGAAATGGTCGGAGGAGAAGAGAGAAGAAAGAAGAGAGGAAGCAAGAGAAAAGAAGCCACTCTGGCGAGCCAAAGCCAAAACCCAATGAAAGGTTGGGCGCTTTCACGCTAATTCAATTTTACATTAATTCAATAGGTGCAGAGAATTCTGCCTGGGCCCTGTCACTTTGACTGATCGTCAGTCGGCCCAACAAGCCTTTAAACTATGATGGCGTGCAGGACAATGGCAGTTATTAAGTTAGGATCATGCCAGAATCTCAAAATATCCTCAAATACGCAGATACTTTTCTACATAAACAGTTGAAAAGGGGGCAAATTTATCATAGTCTTCTCTGATATGAATGGATAACAGTGAAAAAATAATTATATTCGTTGGCCATGGCCATGAAAAAGAGGAACAATCACAAGTATGTAAACATACAGAATGTTTGCCATGCAGAAAGAGAGCAAAGAAAAAAAAACGGAATGTCTCCAAAATGATGACAGAATATTGAAATTCCATGAATGCATTTATTTCAAGGTGAGTTTTACCTCAAGAACTAACCTGAAGATGTTTGGAGGATCAACAGGGAAGTGTCACCTGACTTGACCTGATGAGGCAAACAAGCTTTGATCTAAGCCGAGTTTCATGAGTGAAAGAGACCCCAAACAAAAAAGAGACAAACCCAACGAACGGATGACTAAAAACAGCCCAAACACAGAGAACTAATTAGCTGAGAACTATTAGAAGTGTTTTGACCAGATTGAAGCGCGTTCAAAGAGCAAATTAAATGAAGAAGCCGACCGACTGGGATTTCTCTTTGACGGTGCCCTCAACTTGACACGGTTGTTGGAATCCACGCTCGCCGTCGTCTGGTTGTGGTTGCCAGACGCTCCCTGGAGGGGCAGCGCTGAGACCCGATTCCATCCAAGAGCTGCACACATCCAATCTGTCTGTCCGTCCATTCAGGCATGAAGGATTGGTGCGATATGCCCAGTACTGTTCCTTAATGTAAAATCTCTTTTACTAATAACAACCTCCGCCTTTTTTTTTTTTAATTATTAGTAATTCGACACCCATCCCGTCAGCCTCTTGAGCTCCTGGCCGCCGGTGATTTACACCCGTACAATAACATTGCTTGCGAGAGATTACACAAACCTAAAAAAAAAAAAAAAGGTTGTCGGATGCAATTAACGGGCAAAGCAATTAAAATGCAATTTGCTCGGACCTCGCTGCAATAATTGGAAGTGTCGTCGCGCCATAACGGCATCGTGCCTTCGTGCCCGTGTCAGGCTCTGCAGGAAATTTATGTCCGTAGCCTCCAATTCTTGGAGGAGCCGTGACTGCCTCAAAATGGAAAAAAAAAAAAGGCCTCGGCAGCCCCACTGCTCCATCCGATCGTATATCACCAGTGACTGCTTAATTATAAAGAAGCCATTATTTCAGTCGCGCAAGGTGCGACATCGTCCTGCATATCTATCAGGACCAGATAAGAGATAAGAATAGTAGTCATGTGACTTTGGCACATCCTCTAAGTTTAGGCTGAGTCCAGAAATGGCACGTTAAAAAAAAAAAAAAAAGAAAAGAAAAAAAAAAAATTTCCCTGTGAAAAATCGGGACACAATGGATGTTTAGTACAAAACCACTCTCGGTTTGATTTCTGGTGCATCAGCAGCTTCAGTCACGTGGGCGTGCACCGAGGCTCCGGACTGGCAGCCTTTCACTGCATCTCATTTTGCTAAAATACTACCTGTCCTCGCCGTGAACTCCTTGGCGCCGTTTGTTTGAGAAATCTTCCGCCGCGCCACCCGCAATGTGACTGATTGCCGTTTTCTCTCAACCTGCGCGCCTCAAATCCCCTCCTGCATTCCATCATCCCCGAGTAACTCACGGGGAGGGGAAACAGTCGCGTCTCACCCGTAATCATTTTTTTTTCCTTTTTCGATCTGAGAAGGAAAAAAATAGGGAGAAAAAAAAAATTTTGCACACTGCATCACGCATTGTTGTGCATGGTGAGTGGCCTCTGCTGTGGAGGTTTCCAGTGAGTTCAGGAAATGGCTTTTTTTTCCGCTGCGATCTGTCTCGGTTGGGACTCGGGGGGGCCTTTGTTCGGGGTATTGTTTTGGCATCATCAAAGGCATCGCAGTGCAGCTTTCTGAAGGGGAAGCCGCCAAACTGGGACGTTAATAATTTCACCAGGCACATTTTTATTCCCTCCTATTTTTTGCAGAACAATGTTGATTCCGTACCAATTCGTGTTTGCCTGTTTTACAGACTTGTAAAACCAGGACTGGGTTTCCCGTTGCTTTACGACGTCGCTTAGGAATTTACACTTTGTCTGCACAGGTATCAGCTGAGGAGTATAAGTAGTATAAGCATAAGGTGTGTTTTTTTTTTTATCACAGACATTTAATCTGCACTGAACCAATGTTGTTGTTAGAAACAGGGTGCCAGACTCATAAAATCTCTAAACGGCAAGCATTTATTTCCATGTTTACAACCCATACCTAATTCCGAAATGATGAAGCTTTAGTCCCGTCTCTCCCTTGAATGCTAACTCCGCCCACAACATCAACAATGGCGGATTACGGCGTTGCTCTCGTTAAAAGTTCTACCTCGTTGTCAGTCGACAGTAGCGTCTCCTTTCTCGCTGCAAATTTGCCGCTTTCTTCTTCATCGCCATTTCCGCTTCTAGTTACAGCGCCACCCACAGGCGTGTCACATATACTACGGCGTTAGCTGCCACATGATATTCTCGATTTACGGTCTGACGCATCGCCTGCAACAAGACACCACAGAGCCATGTTGCAACAGCTCGACAGCTTGACAGTAACTACGATAAAAGCACTGCAAGTTTGTGCGATCATTTTGATAAAACAATATAAATAAAGTGTTTTTCGATAAAACCCTACAGGTATGGCTGGTTTGTGAGGCGATGTAAAACAGCCAGTGCAGTATATCCAGGAGCAGTTTGGACTGGAACCACTGCGGCCTGCAGTTGCTTTTAAAAGGCTCGTACATAAATATATATGGTCTGACCTTTAAGGTGGACTCGAGTAACAAGCTGCTGCACACTGGAGCATAATTTCCAGCATTAAAACCCTGGACACACAAAAAAAAAAAAAAAGTAGTGGCGGCAGCAAGCTAGTGCGGAGCGCCTGAAACAGAGCCTGCGGCGTCTAATTCCACCGTTATTGGACGTAATTGTAATTGTAGGTGTGAAACAACAACGTTGGTGCGCGGGCGCCGCTGCAGCCCACACTCAGCGCCGCTCACCTCACCAAGTCAGACTGACAGGGTAATCACACCTGACAGGTGGCGGGGGGGAATAAAGATGTTTAAAAAAAGAGGTTTCTGTCTGTGTAGGTAGGTTCTGACTTCTGTCAGCAGTAATGATGTCAATTACAGGCGCCCGCGATAGTGATTAATTACACATCAAGAGGGAAAAAAACCTAATATTCTGAAAGGATATGACAAAAAAAATCAAGCCTAGGATGTCAAGAGTCTTTGTGTGCATGCAGAACACTTGCGTTGTTGTTGTGCAGGGAAATAAATCAGTGTTGGCTGTGAGAACTGGCGCCTTGATGTCATGTGACACAGCGTGCGACGGCATCAAGGTTCAAAATGAGGGTTTCACTCGACGGCAGCTGCGTCCTATCACGAGCACCGAGCCTCCACTAAGCCAATGAAGATAGAAGACGCTGTTTAATGTCTTTGGATTTCTTCTGTAGTCTTTGCGGAGTACAACTGAAGTGTTTACGCAGGCTACGTTAACTTTAGCATGGGGCCTTGGTTGTTCACTATTGTGGTGTTGAAACAAGAAAGAAGAAACATATATTCATGGACATTATCACACAATCTGGCCAGTAAACAACACAGAGGGTGTCACCGCCACAAGGTATCACTGGAAGGTTTGATAACTCAGACAAAACAAGACTCAAGTGTGGAGGCAAAGCGATGGGGGAAGTAGATAATCTGATATACAAACCCATTCTGACGACATAATAGGATTATAATTGTCAAATCAGTCAGTCAGTCACAAAACAAATCCACTCGATTGCTCTATTAATCTCAATTGTCAGTTTAACCTGTGTGTTAAACTCTGTGACTGACTGCCGCTGTCATGCAAGGGAGAGCCAGCGCAGAGGACGACTCACACGCACACAGACACACGCACACACAAGAGTTTGGATAATGATTGCTTGAGTGAGTGAGTGAGTGAGTGAGTGAGTGAGTGAGTGAGTGAGTGAGTGAGTGAGACACTGACAGCTCAGCGCCGGAAGAACAGGATGCTCACTCTTGAGTCTGAGCCAGAAGTGACAGCGTCAGACATCGTGTCGTTCCTCCAGAGAGAGAGAGAGAGAAAGAGAGAGAGTGAGGAGACACCTTGGGGCCACAAGGACAAACCGCCACACCTGGTGTGTGGCCCCCCGTTTTCCTCCCTCACCCACTCAGAGCTTTTCACTATCGGGTCTATTTGCTGTGTCAACACCGCAGTAAAAGAGGGAAACAATACAAATAGTCAAGCTACATTCAAAGGTCCGGATCCCTTAAAACAGAGCAAAACTTGGTGAAATGGCTGAGAGATAATGACCTATTGACCTTGATGAGACTGATGGGCGATAAGGATGAGATGCTGGAGGTCACAGTGCAAAACTGCCAATGACGTTGCATTCCAGTTCCGGCTGCAAGTTGTAAATAGCTGCAGTTTGCGTCAGATTCTGGATCTTTGACTTTAAGATCTGATGTTTTCCATCTTGATCGCCATGCTATTAGTTTCGGTAAGAATCCAGCAAACGAGGTATACGCCATTATATTCAGTCATTTCTAATTTGTTTAGGGTCAAAAGTCCAGCATTGTTTATCATTATCTGAGTCTTTGTGAATGTTTTTTTTTTTTTTATTTGTCTTTATGTCCAGACTAATGATATCACACCGGGTCTCCGAAATAAACAGTAGTAATTTGCATTCACAGTTTGAAAAGATTTAACCGCCGGCGTTTATCAGAGGCGAGGACCGACTCCCGCGCATCCGTGAATCATAAACAAGCAGAAGTCGAGGTGATGATTTGAAGCAATGATGGAACGAAACAGGCTGGTCTGATTATAAAAGACGTACGAGAGAATAAAGAGCAGAACAAAGATATCCGACCAGCCTGAGCAGGGAAGGAGGGAGGGACGGAGGGAGGAGGAGGAAACCACACTCATTAATTATTCGGCTAATTACGGCAATATTCTAATGAATTAATCTAATGTTGGAAGCGACAATCGGAGCGTCGACCTTTGCGTCTGTTTACAGAGTGCCTTGTTTTGTGCTGGGGGAGAGATCAGCTGAGCTCAGCCCCTCTTTGAAGCCGGTGTATCTGAAGAGCCGCCACACGGCCAAAAACAGGCGGTCAAGGTTGGGGGGGGGCGTATAAAAAAGGATATCCGCCCACACGCCTCACCCCGTCTCAGCAAAGCAAGTGTTACACATTTCCTTAATATCCAAGAGATTCAAGCGACAAGGCTGATGTATAAAATAAAAAAAAAGAGTAATGGAAAATATAAGAGGCCGAAAAGCAGACGGATAAAAAGGAAAACTTGGTTGAATTGAGAGGAAATTTTCTTCTGGGGTTGACTTTTAAAAACGGCTATAAATTTGACAGTTTTTGTGATGTAAAGCTCTGAAGGTCCGTGTCAGGCAAAGTGAATACGAGGTGTGACCTCTGAAGTGGCGGCAGGAGAGGAAGAAGAGGAAGGGAAAAAGAACCTTGAAATGAAAAGCTCACATGTGCTTGTTTCCCAAGTGGTCACATTCATTTTATTTTTATTTTTATTAGATTTTATTTTATTTCAGCGCGCCCTTGTATATTAATCCAATGGTTTTTGAAGTCCTTGATAGACCAAACAAGGGGGCAGAGCAGTTCAAGTGTACCGCGGCACCAAGTTGCCGGCTCTTGCTGGGGAACGCTGCACCGGAAAGTTTGCGGCAATACAAAAAGTCCTGAGAATTAATGGACCTCACTGTGTGCGAAAACCCGTTGGAGCAGATATTAAAAAAGAAAAAAGTCTGACCGTGAGATTCAGAAGAGTTCAAGTTAGCAGAAATTTACAGTAGCAGCAGGTCGTCCGCGTCAACTTTTTTTTTTTTCTTTCTGCTCCTTCCTCACACCTTTAAAATTCCTCTTTTGTTCCTTTGGCGATGAATGAAGTGATTGACTGAATGGCTGGACGCAGAGGAAATGTCCAGCTTTTTTATGAATCACAAATACAATTTCATTTGTCACCGCTTGCCAATCACGAAACAAATGTCGGTGCTCTTTTTTTGAAAGGAGAGGGCAGAGGGGGGAGGCCACTATGGTCGAGACCCCCGGTGGCGAAACTGAAAGACTGACAAAGAGCGAAACAAGAACTCGAGCGACCCATTAGTTGGGAACATTATGATAATATAAAAACAATAAAAACTGAAACACCTCTTCCTGTCTGACCATGGGGCAGAGCTGTGGGCATGCTGACGGAAACAATTGGGGGGCAGCTGAAGAACGAACCTCCCAACGGCCGTCGAGTCTCCTCAGGCACATTTTTCATCATTTAACCGGAAAGAAAATCAAGTTCATAGGTTTTTTTTTCTCTCTCCACAGAGCAGAGGATAGCAATCAGCGAGGGGCGCTGCCTCATGACCTTTTAAGTTGTGCAGAGAAGCCGAGAAAAGTTTAGCGCCCGCTCTTGTTCTGTTCATTATGTTCACATAAATTAAGCTGCAACCACGCGGCGGCCGTTTTACATCCCTCGCTTGAAAGCTTTGAATATTCACAGACCTCTAAGTGAGTGGAAATGTTGTGGGTTTTTTTTGCTGTTGTTGTTGCCTTATTTTTCAAGCCATTAAAATATCATCCATTGTGGTGCGACACAAACTGAAGAAAAGAGGCTGGAAACCAAAACAGAAATGAAGCTGGATTTTTTTGGGGGGAAGGGGAAGCTGCGCTCCAAGTCAAACAAGAAACATATATCCTTAATTTTTAATTTCCAAAACTGCGTGTGTTCCAACAACTTGGACCCGATGGTGTCTCGGACATCACCGCAGCAGAAAAAAAGTGTCACCAGACGGCTTGAGAGAGGAGAAGGTGGCAGCGGCAGAGGTGAGCCGAATCGCAAGAGAGAGCACGGAGGAGGAGGTGGTAGGGGGAGGAGGAAGGGGAGGTGGAGGAGGAAGGAGAGATGAGATGGTGCGTGAAGAAAGTGGAGACAGAAATAGAGACAGCGGTGTACGGGCTGAGCAAGGGGAAGCAAAGGGGAGAGGAGGTGAGGAAAACACAGTAAACAATGGGACAAGTGCGAAGATGCCTGGAAAGTTGGAAGGGCGAGAAAGTGGAGGGGTGAGAGGAGAAGAAGAGGAATGTGGAGGAACCAGCTGTGAGAAGAAAGTCGGCAGTGAAGCACAAACCAACTCGATCTTTGTTGTTGTTGTTGTTGTTTAATTTGTGTTAATTGAAACTCAGAGCTTGCGTTTTAACATCGTCGCCTCTTGTTTTTACGCCGTGCAAGGCTCCTTCCCCCTTTGGAATTCGCTTTGCAAAAAGCAGCCTGGCGCCATCAAAATCTCGTGCAGGATCGCACCTAGAGTCACGTGAGACACCGCGTTAAGGCGCGCTAACGTGAGGAGAAGCCACACGACGCAACACCCGGGCCGTTGCCACGGCGACCCGTCGCTAAGGCCGCTGCCAAGTGTGGCGGCGGGTTGTAATGATAGACGCGAGTGAAAAAGTTCAGAATACAGAAATCTCGACAGCGGAAATGATCAAAACTCCAGGAAGCAGCATATTTAACCCCGTGTTTGTAGTCAACCGCAGAAACTCTCCGTTTCGGCCTCGTTTTTTAAAGCGATGTAAGGAACCAGGAACCAGGAACCAGGAACCAGGTACCAGGAACACCCTAACCCAAACCAACCTGGGAGAAACATCAGCAAGGAGGCAGTGCTCTTTGTGACATCACCAAGGGGCTGTTTCTAGGCACACACTTTCTGTGTGAAGTGGCCCGAGCTGAAGCATCCGCTGACGGACTTTCCTCATTAGCCGAGAATTTATTGACACGCCACAAGCGCGACTCATTACTGGGAAGCACTGGGAGGATTAATTCCGCAAGACGTGGGGGCCTTCAAAATCGTGTTTTTCTCCATGTTTGTGTGAACGGGCTGTTTACCGTTAAACCAAGCCACGTGTAATGTCTCTCGCCTCTGGGAGAACGATGGAGTTCAAAACGAAGAGCGCTCTCCGGCATGTAAACTGTGTTATAACATTAGCTTTTAATTAACTCTGGAGAGGAATGGATTATAGACAGTGGTGAGGAAAAAAAGAGAAGAACTTGAGGCAAAATGTCTTTGAAAATAACGAATGGAGGAAAAAAAATGGGCATCGAGAGAGGGAGAGGGAAGAAGAGCTTTGCGTGAAGTGCATTGGTTGAACGTTGACCTAGCCAGCATGGCCAGAATAGAGCCACACAGACTGTAACTTAGTTTGCAGCCACTGAAAGGTGGTGTTTTTCCCTGAAGTGATTAAAAAGTAGAAAAACTGTTGAACTGCAGAAAAACACAGAAAACCGCCCAAACTTACCATGACGGAGATGTGCAGCAGGTGCATGTGTTCGTGCAGGACGTTGGCAGGCTCCCGCGCCGTGGACTGCGTCGTCTGGGCCAGGAGCTCTGACTCAGTCATGGACACGTGGAAGTAGAGCGTCCCGTTCTCCAGCCACTGCTGCTTCCAGTGCACCTGGGAGATGTCCTCCGCCGTGCCGGACATCTCTGAAAAAGGAGCCGCAGAGCGGATGAGTGTGATCCAAGTCAGGAGGAAGAAATCCCAGTGTGTTTGCATTTGAGATTTTTATTTTTTTTCTCTTTGTTTGCCTCTTGACAAAGCAGGAAAACGTAACAAATGAGCAAACAATGACTTGGTGGAGCTCTGCTCAGTCCAAACTGGTTGCAAGGAGCCTGTCTGTCCGGCCGTCCCGTTCTTATCTGCCCGAACTGGCCTACATTTCCTACCAATATATAAAACCATTAGCTCCAGGGCCAGTTTTGGCATTAACTACCAAACATCAAAGGGGAGCGAGGGAAAAAAATTTGTGAGAGCGAAGAGAAGTGGGGTAGGGAGAGTTGGGGGGTCCTAAAAAAAGAGGGGAGGAAAAATAAAAAAGGGAACCAATCGCAATTTCCCAGGGAACGAAACGCGGAGATGAAAAACAGCTGGAGGACGAAGTTTTATTTGGATGTGGATCGCGGCGCGATCATCCGCGTGCTGTCGAGCAGGAGTGGCTGTTCAGCAAAGAGGTGGCAGGAGGCGACGAGGCCGCCGGCGTCTGCCAGACGTCTGCCGTCAGCGGCGGGTCGCGGGTGGCAAACGGCTCCAAACGCAGCTGCTCATTAACCAGACGACTCTGGGTCGGAGGGGACGGACATCGGAGGGGAGGAGGGGAGGAAGGAGGCGAAGTGAGAGCCATGCACATCGTTGTCCCACCGGTCCCCCCGGTGGCAGGGAGGCAGCATGCCAACATCCACGTGAGTGTGGGGATGGAAAAATCCTTCTTTAATTGCTTAGGGGTGCAACAAAGGGTTGTCCTATAGGCACCTTTGCAGTTAGTATATACAGTAGGAGGAAGTTGGGGTGGGCGGGAGTGTGTGTGTGTGTGTGTGTGTGTGTGTGTGTGGGGGGGGGGGATTGGGGGGATTAGGTCAACCACGTGTGCCGTAGCCCTGCGTAACAAGTCAAATCTCGGCGGCTGCCAATTAGAATTAAATGCACAATTTATTTGATTAGCAGGGAGAGAAAAAACAGAGGCTCGTTCATGCTGCCAGGTTTGTCACAACCTTCTGCAGCCTTTTTGCAGGTGCCATTAATCCAATGAGTGCTGTTTAATGACCGTACACTACATACATTGTGTAAAAACACAACGATCAAGAGTCTGCAGAATGTGCGGAACACGTCGCTGTGAGGGCAGAGCAGCTTCGTCCTGCGCACAGCATCTTCTGCAGGCATTGCCATCCTCCAGCTGAGGTAACGCACGCAAGTTGGAATTTGTTCAATTTGCTGAATTAAAAACTCAACCCGATCAATAAGGCTACCTGAAACTCTGGCTCTCTGGTTCGGGATAAAGTTCTCACCTCGTGAGAAACCGTTTAAAAATGCAAATATTAACACTGGAATGAATTTGCTGAGAGGAAGCTTCTATCCCTTGAAAATAACGCACAAATGTGCAGTGAGTGAAAATGGCAAAAAAAAAATTTCCTTTGAAAACCCGAGAGGTAAATTAATTCATCCATTAATGCCAGGAGAGCTGTGCATATTAAAGCAGAGACGGAGCATTAAAAGGTTCCTCTGCTAGAAGCAGCCGTGATCTTAATACTCACGTCCGCCGTCTGAAAGTGCTCTTGAGCTCCGCCCCAGCCTCGTACGTCAGGGAGGTGTGCAACACAAGTTTTTCTTTTTTCTTTTTTTTTTTTTTTTTTAAATTTTGCTGACAGCTCACGATAAAACTTTGTCGGGCGTGAACACTTTTAAATGCCGGCTACTCAGCTTCTTCAGGTTTAATCCCGCGGCCGGTGACACCGGCGCCCTCTCACACCGCCAGAGGATAACGTTTTTCTTTTTTGTCTTGCCGGGACGACAGCAAGGCGGCATCTTCTGTCATTTGTTACATTTTTATTTAAATATAGAGTGTCTGTCAAAAGATTGAAAAAAAAACTAATTTGCAGCAGCTGCATATATACATTCCAGGTGGCTTAAAATAGCTCAGATCATGAGGTAAACACTGACACTGGGTTTGATCCAAATGAAGAGTGAACACTTGAAAGGGAGTCTGGAGGTAACGGAGGCAGGATGGATAGACGGTAGCGGCACGTGGCGCCGGGCTCCTTAGCCGCCGGCGCGCGGCGGTTATGGAGATTAGCGCGCTATTAAAAGACAAAAGGACGCTGCGATTGTGTGTCCTTGTCTTTGTCGTTGTTGTATACTTTTTTTTCCCTCCTTCCCCCGCTGCGCGGCTCATCGTTGGGCTGGGAGCCAGACGAGGGCGGGCCACAGGTGTACGGCCCTCAAGGTCTGCTCGTAAGTCATTAGGAGGGATGACGTTCCTAGTGTGTATTGAGCGAGTGCGTATGTGACAAAAGCCACTTTGCCACTACTGCTGCAGTCGTGTTGTCAGCATTACGGCCTCCCTCTAACTCGGGCCAAGGACGGCCTAATGGAGCAGCGCCGTAGTGGACGATTCATCCACCGGGGACAAAGAAATACTGCGCATCGCGCCGTCGAGTCTTTTGCGAGTGAAACATCGCAGCGGGTTCAATGGAAACGTTTCCTTGTCCAAGGTAAATTGGAATGCAAATCACCTTGAGGAGGTTAAAGGGATGCTTGATGGAGACTGATTCCAGACCAGACAAGAAATTCAGTCTCCTTAATAAAAGTCAGGTGTTTGACACTTTGACTTTTTTTTTTCTTTTTTTTTTTTGGATCAAGATCAAATTTTTTGTCAGCACTACTTTGGGTTAAACAGTTTTGTTTTTTGTTTTCTCATCACAACTGAAAGCTACTGAGCCAATTACAGACAGGGACTTCTTCTATTTCCAACTGTGATGCAAATCCAATGTGGGACAACATGAACATTTAACATTTACCTTTCTTTAAATATCAAAAAAATATCTCAAAGATACCCAATTGCCAATGATGCTACTTTTAATAGATGTTCATATGTAACACAAGGGACAGCTCAACGGTCCGTTTCTGAATTTCCTCCCTGATCCATCCATCGTCTTTCCTTCCACATCATTAGTTCTTGTAATAGCGCATCGATATGTTTTTGCTTGGTATCATGTCAGAGAAACGCTCAATAGCCTCTCACATCACTACATCCGCCACTTAACCCTGACCTCTGTCGACACTGCTGTCCCGATTTGGACTTCATCACTTTCAGTCTTACACGTGATAAGTGAAACAGTATCAACTCTGACTGGACCTCGAACTCTTGTACTGTGAAAAAAATACCTTTCAAAAGTTTGGAAAGTGGCTTATAGTCGCTTTAGATCATCTTCCCACACACACATTTTCTAAAGGTGCAAATAAACATTTATATATAAATATTATAAACATAATTTGTAAAATAATCCATTGTCAATATAATGTAAATATCTTGTGATCATCATTTGTTCCCTGTTAGCCTATACATATTTTTATTTTATTTTATTTTATTATTTCATTGAATCAATATAATCTCCATTCTTTTCTATCATATTGTTGCTGTAATTATGCAAATTTCCCCAATGTGGGATTTATAAATGCTTCTTCTTCTTCTTCAATTCGAAGAACATTTAAAAAATTGCTTGGCCTTTGTATTTTCCACCCATTGGTGGACTTTAAAAGCTCTATCAATGTTATCTAAGAGTCTTTGAACTTTTTGTAACAGTACAGTAGAGAAATATTAAAGGCATGAAAGGCAAAAAAAAAAGGTTCCTCACTCTTTGCCAAGTCATCACCGCAGGTGGTGAAGTCGTTAAGTCACATCTATTGAACACTTGATGCCTCTTACTTGAAGAGCCACAGTTTATGTAAGTGCTCACATTGATTTTTTTCCCCCCTCTCAACATTTATCTCGTCCATCCTTAAGAAGCAAAAAAAAAAGAAACTTTAATCTCCTCTTCTTCATTTTGCAGGGGTTTGGCCAGAAGTGTCCAAATCCATTTTCACCACATAGCTTTTTAACACTCATTAAAATCCACCATGACTCTAAACCTCTAATCCCACGTCAACGCAGCCTCCTCCACAAATCACGGCCCAAACAAATGTTTATTCAAAGCGAGATGCTTCGTTAGGCTCCGGCTCGTGCGATATAAATACACACAGGCCTCACTCACTCTGCCACCACCGTAGGGCTTCGCGTTGGTAACAATAGTCGTCGTCGGGGCCTCAAGCAAGAGAGACGGCAAAGCGACAGGACCGAATCCAAATCCTGCTGTCGAAGCTGACAAACGCACGCGTCCAGGCACATTCTCCGTCGTCTGTCCGCCTACAAAAACAACCACAACAACGGCAACAACACCTATTCCCAAAAGGTTGCCAGTCGTAAGTTTTTAAGTCCTGACTGTTGCGGCGCCAAGTCAGCACGACGGCGCCGTGACAGGTTGACAGCGACGCAGCGTCGGCCGCATCCTCCACGTGATGAAAGCCGGCTTCCTAAAGGCGCCTCTCCGTCTGTCATTAAGCACGAGGCAGCAGGCGTCCGTCAGGTTTGCCTATAGTGCCGGGCGCCTGGCGGACGCACAACAGGCGCATGAATATTCAATGATCAGCGAGAATAAATAAGCGCCGGCGTCATTGGTTTCCAACGTCTCTGGACAAAAAAAAGCAAAAGAATCGAAGAGGAAGAGGAGCAGGGAGATGATGCGAGGAAGAAAGAGAGAGAGAGAGAGAGAGAGAGAGAGGGAGAGAAAGAGAGCGGGGGGCGATATCAGCTTGACACTTGTCAAAAGTGTTCAAAAAACATTAGCATACCTCCTAGACAGCCCCCAAATCCTCCTTGACAAAGTCTCTGTCAGCCGTGACAATGGCAAATGTTGTGTTATTTACCTTTGAACCGACAACGCTGCTGTCTGTCGCTGATAGGAGCCGCTCACCGGCAGCCCAACAAACAGGAGGGTGGAAAAAAAAGGTTCATTAGACACCAAATCACCCGGATGTCACATTCTCCCATTTTTTGAAATGCTAATTGCGCCATTGCCATTTACAATGACCTGGATTGGAGTGAATGCCTCATTCAGAAATTCAGAAAGGCAAAGAAAAAAAAGAAGAAAGTTGGATCTAGAAGGCACAGGGTGGTTTTTGCAACCCTGATGTCTCACTAAAAAAAAAAAAAAAAGAATTTAGCCGCTGAGAAGTGAAGCGCACACACGACCCGACGGTGAGCCTTGGCCGCCGTTCACTCGACAGACAGAATGTGGCCTTTATTCGTGAGTGTGACGTTGGAGCATCCAACCAAAACATCGAGCCGCTGGTTTTTTCCAATTAGTTGCTACAAAACTGTCACATTGTTTCTTATGTCTCGATCTTCAAACCGCTTCCCGTGATTTTTTAACTTGCGTCGCGAAGGCACAGCGGGTAGAATTTGTCTCTGACAATCGCCGACAGGACCGGCCGGGTGTAATCGAAGGACAGAAACATGCACCGTTTTTTTTTTTTTTGTGGGTAGGAGTAACACCAACAGCATCACTGACATTTTTGCTTCTTAGCGGGGTTCTGGGAGGGAGGGATCGCCCGCTAACCGGAGGCCCTGCCGGTACCACTCAGGCCTTATCACTTCGGTCCACACCCACCGCACCAGCTCCAGTCGAGCTCAATCACAGCGCCAGCTGTTGGACTTGGCGCTAGCACCCGCCTCCCACCGAAAAACCAATCATATTTTTCAGAGACACTGGCGGCGAACCTCGCAGCGTGAACGAGCAGGTGCCTTATGACTTTAGAGCGCGCGGTCAAGGCATGGCGCTAACAGCATCAGGCAGACGCAGCAAGAGGCGTTTGAAAAACTGATATTTGGTCTCTTTTTTCCCCCCGCTACAATGAACATGGAAGTTAAGTTAAAGTCAAGCACACTGACACATAAATAAATCCACTATGAATGTAGTTGTGAGCGTAAGTGTGTGTGTATGTTTTATTTGCACCTTTTTTGTCTTCAAGGTCGACTCGTTTAAACCGCCGCCCAGCCAGCAGAAACTCAAAATACAGTTCAGTCCCGATCATCAACCAACGGGAAACCGTGTTAAATATGTGAGGACGTGAAAATGAATTGTCCCTTGTTCTTTACAGGATTAGCGAGGCAATGTGCCAGAGAGGGGAGGGGAGAAAAAAGCCAGCCCACTCCTAATGTATTGAAAATGACACATTAACAGGATAAACAGCCTACTTATCTGCTGAGTACATAAGGTTCTTCTGAAAACACTACAATCCCATTAAGGAGACTTATTCTGATTTCCCATCCAGCACACTCCATTTTAAAAGAGGGAGGAAGGAGTGGGGGTTCGGGGGGTGGATCTGCCAGGGCCAAAGTGGGAGACCTTGAGCGTAATGGTACACAGATTTAGATTTATTAATCCTTTGTTGACAACCTCCTGGTCAAATGTGAAAGAGTGTAAAAAAAAGAAAAAAAGAAAAAATGCAATTCGCCCCAATCACTGGTGACAGCGGCAACACCAACGGTGAAGCTGCAAAGGCATGTAAATACACCCAATCGAATTTCAAGGAGCAACAAAGCTAAGCTAAGCTAAACGTCATCAGCCAACTGGGGTTAGCACAGAGCGGAGAAGTGACGAGATTCCTTGTCCGCTCATGACAGGCGAGCTCCATTTGCCGAAATCTCACGATGATGGTGTTGTTGACGAACCAAAGCACAACAGTGACGACCTTGATCGCGACCTGTTTCACCTCATTACCACATAACCCCGTTAATCTCCCCGGCAATAACTGCCAAAGCCTCATATCTCTCCCAGCAATATGCAGAGGCTGCCACCACAAGTCATTTTTCTTCTTCCTACCGGAACCGATCCAGGACCTGCACAAGTTACCAGGACTCTTCGGACTTGCAGGCAGTTTGCACACTTCCGTCAAGTCCTACGACGCCTGAATCCTCACTGCTCATTTCAGGGTTGAAAATGAGAATGACATCGCTAAAGATGACCCCGTTTAGGGTTTCATTGGATCAGACTTCTCACTGGGCAAAAGAACTCCATGATCCGGATCTGTTTAGAGAGGGATGTAGAACATTTCTAGTCGGTGCAGTGGTCCAGATTTCTTCTCTGTAATTAATTCACCTTTATACAAATAGGGGTTTGAAGGTCAAGCAATTTAACGGCTGGCCTACGGTTTTGTTCTCTGATGTATGTAGAGTTTTTTTTGTAACGCTACGGAAGGTAGCAGGGAGAAGTCGACTTTAACAAAGTTGGATTTTTTTCTAAAAGGTCAGCAGTTAAAGTTTGGAATATGGACGTTATCAAGCTGCTTGAATAACGGCACCGCCGGGTCACTGCCAGATGGTTCCAGGGCCGGCGCTGGCAAGCGGAGACGGTAGCAGTCGACAAATAAGGGAGGCCGAGAAATTTTCAGAGAAGCCGGATGAACCGAGTCCGTAACGGTCGGATTTAGAGAGACAATTCAAGTGGGACCTTATTTTCTGCGTTAGCGGGGAGGAGAAGCTGGCGGAAAAGCTTGAGTCAAAACACTTGACACTCATCATACCTTTCAGGGTTCCCCTACGCGGGAGTTTCTTTTTTTGTACATGTTCCGCCATCGGCTTTCACTTTTTTTTCCTTTTTTTTTTTCACAGCTCCTCCATGTCACGCTCTCATTCCCTTTGCTGGAAGTCAGCCCTTGCTCATTAACCTTTCCCTGAAATAGACTCGGGATTAGAAACCAAGTACATCTGTCGCTGAATGTGCAATTGAATTGTCCCCTCTGAGCTTCGACTCGTCCCATTGTTGGGTTTGACAGTGAAAGTGTCTCAACGTGTGCCCCGCGCTAACAAGGACGAGGTAAGGTCCGTAAATAAAAGCGAGATCACCGATGGAACGCATCGACGTTAGGAAGGCGTTTCCGAGGCAATTCCAGGAACAAGACAAGCGCTATTAACAACCGTGTTTTCTTTCACCCCATAGTGCCACAACCCGTTTGTACAACAAACGTCCCCGCATCCAGACAGATGCTTAGCAGGTACTTTCTATTCCGAGCGTGCCAGGTGGCCGGCTGTTCTGCAGCCCGGGAGAAGAAGGTACCTGAATCTGAAGCGAACGCCATTCTGCCGTACGTGTTGTGCCCGCATTGCATACTTCACCGGCTGCTATTATTGTGCAAATTTTTGGGCCATCGCCGCGTCGCGCAGCCGTAACCTCGGTGATGAGTAGTTGCCGCTGGCAACCTTCACTCTCTGCGTCTCACTCGGCTGCGGGGTCAACGTGGCGCGGCCTCGGCAGCTGCCAGTAATTTTGCAGTCACTTAATCAACTAATTTCCCCACTTTTTGAAGCCTTCTTGAAATATTCAAAGGTTGGAGCACTCGCTCCCGACCCTCACCCGTGGATGCTCATGCTAATCTGGCTCTTAACATTTCATTTAAGGCAGGGGAGGGGGCTCGAGGGGGTGGAGCGCACCCGCAAAATAAAAAGTAAAGACTGACACGGCACTTTGAAAAGCTGCATGTGGCCACAGACAGATTTAAAGTGAGGAGGTTGTGAAACAGGTTGATAGCAACTCTCCTGGCTCAATATTCTGACACTGAACTCCACTCGGGATTCAAAAAAATCTCAAGTCTGCATCAACCAAAAATCCCAAAAATTGGTGATTGCATCAATTGAAACTACCACTAAATCATTCACCGAGACGTGCGGAACCTCACTGCAACGCCCCAGTTCATCTGCCTAGCAACAACCACTGCGGAATGGTTGGATCCGTGGCTGCAATAAAATAAAGGATGAGTTTGAGGGTCTTCAATGTCTCATGAAAATTAAACATAAAATTCCTGAGATTGACTCATTTTGGCCCATTTATTGATAATTTCTACACATGCAACTGAAAAATACTTGTGGATGGAATCGGTTTAGTGAGTGATCCAGAAAGCTCATGATCATTTCTGCGACTTTTCATGGCTAATGGATAGTCCCTTTGGAAATGCTATTCTAAAGCCCTTTAAAGTCTGCGAGACAGCAGCAGTTCTGTCGAGCGAATTGCCAAAGTGACACAGAAATGGCATTTGGTTTTCACCTTTAACTTGCATTATCTTACTAATTAAACACCAAAGACAGGGGCAGAAAAATGGAGCTGCTCTTTTGTCATTTTGGTTCGTTTTTTCTTTTTTTCTTTTTTTAAACTGCTATGATTTTAAGGTCTTTTCTTCAGGCCTCTTCCAAGTCATCAAGAGAAATTCAGTTCCAAGCTGTGAAATGGTTGTGTGAAGAAATGGTAATTGAAGCTGAAATCTCTCGCAGCAAAACACACTATATGACCACCTTTTGTCGTTTTTTTTCCCTTAATTTCAGCAGTTCCATTTTCCAAGTATGGCCTTTTTTCTTTTCTTGCCTTTTTTCCACGCAAACATCCCTCTTCATCTGAAACGTGGTTTTACGTGATACGGCAGCCATGCAATAAATTAGCCTCTACAAATAATGAGCCTATGCTGATTCTTTTTTTTTTAAAGGAGTTAATTAATTTCCTGCGGGCATGGAAGTGTCAGGGGCCTGATTAATGACGTTAATGCTATTGGCATGCTGGGTTGGGTCGCCTATCACTGGATATAAATCAGTGCGCGCAGCAAGGCGTCATGGCCCAGCTGTGTCCGCCGTTCTATCCTTAAACTCCCTACCTGACCTATAACACAGTCTTTGCCTGCAGATGTGCACACAGGCCACAAGTCAAAGACCTCCGACTGCTTCACTACTGCCAACACTTCTCATTCAGAAATCTGGATATACCTGATGACCTTATTTTATCAATCGCTGAGGATGTCCTGAGAAATTACTTACACAGTTTTACCTCAACACAGGATCAAAGCTCACCGAATATGGAAGGTTTTGGCGGACTTCTACTACCGGGTCAAATTCCAGTGTGTGAAATCTGACTGTTTTGTTATGCGGCCGTGGCACCTCGGCCTTCCCCTGCAGCAGTGGCCCCGTGGCAGCTGTTGCAGGCACAGTAAATATTTATTTTGGCCCGGCTGGGCTAAAGTGCAAAATAAAGTTTTATTTTCCTGATACTTTGGTCAAATTTTGAGAAAATATCCATGTATGTTCCTCGATGTTTGGGTACTTAAAGTGCTTGGTTAGGTCGGGGCAAAAAAGCACAAAAAAACAAACAAACAAAAAAACTTATAGACATATAAATTAATAATAATACAGTAATAAAGTTTCCACAAGTTTCCTATTGTGTCCGGATAGGTGAGACATTAAAAAAATCCACACAAAACTAATAACCATAATCCCATCCAATACCTTTTTCCTTTGTTTTCCCATTCGTGCAAGATAAATAAATATTCGAGGCATCAGACTCAACTTGACATGGTAGACTTTATTAGCACTAAGAGGCTTACTGTCGGCGTATGGAGCCAGTTCCAACATCAGTCCGCGCCGTATGAGCTTACAGCTCAGAAGACTGACAACGCTGACAATGAAAATGAAAAATAAAAGAAGATTAGGCAAAGCCGCAGAGAGGAACCGCAGAGACATCACTGGCGCCGCCGATAGAACGAGGCGCCACCAAAAGTTTAGGCAAAGTTGAGTGGGAAGCAAAGCACAATTGGAAGCCAGCAGCCTCGTGTTAGGGAAAGAGGGACCGCCACACCGATAACATGTCCTCAGGCTATCAATCAAAGATTAGTCCATTGCCAAGAGCCGAAAGAGAACATGAAACAAAATGAAATCTGATTGAAGGATCCTTCCCTCTGCCCCACTTAAGGAAGAAAAAAAACGCAGCTGCCTTGCAAGGTTACAGCGAGAAAGGAAAAGAAAGAATTAACCTTAAGTGGGACAAAACCAGCTCTGACAAGGAGAAACAGTCTGAAATGTCTGTGAAGAAGTCTGTGTTCCCTGTAGGACACCCACAGCTTGACGGAACAGTTCCACCTCAGACAACACTGAGCTTTGTCACATTTCTGTCAGAAGCGAACCTTTCGCCGCCGTCGTGCACGCCGCACCTTTTCAACAGGCCGACGCAATTTCAGCGAGTTATGGCTTTGACCTACACCGACAGACGGCGGCCACAGGGGGCCGATGTTTCTGACAGCTGACAGGAAGTGTGCGTCTTTACGATAGTTGCGCAGGCCAGCTAGCAGCCAGGCGGCAGACTCGGCTACATCTGAATCTCATTTTTGACATCCCGACCTGCGGCTGCGCTTTCAGTGTCGCGCTGCTCAGACAGCCCCGTTAAGTTGCATATTACCATTAAAAATGAAAAAGCAAGAATTCCGTTTTCCTCTCTGAAATTATACAATAAAAACTTGGACTGCCAAGCCAACTGCATGATATATTGCAATGGTTATTATTAGCGACAGCTGTCCTTGGTATAAGAGGTGAAAAAAAGGAACAAAAAAAATGAAAGAAAACAAACAAAAGGCAGCCAAGAAAAACAGCAGCGAGTCTCTGAGCCAATAATAAAAAAAAAAAAAAAGAATAAAGGAAAGCCACTCTTTTGTCCGGTCTCCAACTTCAGCCGCATCATTGTGTGCTCACTATATGGCGGCGCGATACCACTCATTCTTTACTACCCGTCTCCTGGACGCTCAGGCAGGCAGTAGGCACTGCACAGCAAGGCACTTCAGTGTCCTGGCGAGGAAACATCAAATCGACATTCATTCATTGTGTGTCGGCAGTTTCAGCCCTCGTCCTCCACCTCAGACTGGTGCGTCGTTCCCAGACAAGTTACTTCAAGTGGTTTGTACTGTACATTGAGGCACCGTGAGGCCGTCTCTCTCACACACACACACACACACACACACACACACACACACACACACACACACACACACACACACACACACACACACACACACACACACACACACACACACACACACACGTACTCCCTGTCCTCTGCTAGTTCAATGTAGAAGCTATTAGACCTCAACAAAACATTTTGTGTCTAAGTGATGCTTCAGACATCTGTGGTTCAGGGATATGAAACAAAAAAAAACAAACAAACACAATGCCAGTCTGGGAGCAGCCATGATAGTCGATGCTTTATTATTACATAATATTGTTTTCGAGCAGTTTCCCCTCCCTCGTCGGAACAGGAACGCACGGCTCTGATCAGAAACGTGCGGCCCAGCGGGGAAGTGAGCTCGACTGCGGCGCACACCAGCGCAGCCGTGAGATGTTAAAAGACACGTTATTAACCTCCTCCATGAAGACAGCACGTCGGGAATCCCGGCCTGCCCGCTGCTTCCTCGCCGTGCGGAAAAAAATGACACATGATTTCCAATGATTTCCCATTTTCGGGTGTGGAAAGTTAACGCGAGCCGGTAAACACTTTCTAATCAACGAAGCCTTTCGGTCCTTGAAAATCAGCTCTTCTTTCATCCGCTACGAGAGGATGGGGGGGGGGAAGCGTATCGGTTTCGCAGCGTGCACTCACGGTATCAGTCAGTGCATCGCGCTAAGAAGATCAGGAGCAGCTCTCATCCCAGCCAGACCACCTACTGGCCTCCGTCAGTCCGTGTTAGTTCTCTGAATGCGGCCCAACGTGCTCCCTTCCTGAGAGGCGGCTGCAGCCTCCTGCCGGGCGGCCCTGCAGAGTCGGAGATGTAATCTCCTCTTCTTCCTCTTCCACAGTGGTCCCCCCATTGTGCTGCCACCATGCTGTGTTTTTTTTTTCTTTTTTTCCCTCCTTCTCCTCCTCCTTCTTCTTCTTCCCATCGCTAAAGCCAAAGAGCTAAACCTGCCTCGGTGCACTTTGATTGTAATCAGAGGTCTATAAGTGGATTTCTATCTCACCTGGATTCACTTGACTGGTACATTGATTCGTATCACAGCCGAGGCCGTTTCAGTGGAGGATATGGAGGTGTACGTGACTGACGGGTGCATAAAACACTCTATGTGCACATATTAGTTTTTTTTCTTCTGTGTGCATGGCTGCAGGTGCAACGAAGCGTTGCGATGCAGCGCAATGAAATTGTCTGAATTATTGAATGTGCATGTGCCGCCTTATTATTATTAGGTCAACTAAAACAGTGAGATATGTCTTCCAAGATTCAATTGTTTTGTTGTTTTTATTTTCCAGCACGGAGCAGAAATTGCTCAATCTACTCTGGCAAAAACAACACTGCGCCGAGTATGACCTTTTTCCCAAGAAAAAAATAAAAAAACATGCACGCACGATGCAGTTGTGCCAAGGCAGTCGCTGCCCCCTTCACCCTGTTGGGAAAATGGGTTTCTCTTTACAACTCCAATGGAATGAAAGTACATCATCCCTTCAATCTGATAACGCCCAACCGTGGAGAAACGACTGGGCGAGTAGTCGCCCAATAGAAGCGCTGCGAATGGTTCCTCAAGCCCAACCATGGATGTATTATAAGAACTGATACCGGACTGGCAATCCGGCTGGTGCCCGATTTTACCCAGTGACCACTTGAGGTACTGCAGCAAAAAAAAATCACATGGGCCCAAAAAGCTTTTAAAACGGCTCACAGGACGACACTGTGACCTGAAACGCAATTCATAACAAATCTTTCTATTGTAGAATTTTCAGTTATGGTCTTTTAGTTGTTTAAAGAAAATGATAAAGGCCAGAAATCACCAGAAAAGAGTTTATTCCCAGCGTGATGTCACAACGATGCGGAAGTCAAAAACTTTTTTGAGCAGCTTCATTGAAATGAATGGGCCATCATCTTGGACTCTGGGGGGTTTGAGCCCAAGGCGGCTGAAGAATCACAACTAAAAAAACTAAATTAGCGTCTACAGTTTTAAGCACATATGCAGCGCCTGCTTTGTTTATAGCAAGTAACTGCGGAACAAAAACAACTGTGGAACAAAAAAAAACCTTGTCGTTTGCACACCGGCCACTCTCGTCTTCCATGTGTTGTGTTGTTTTTGTACGGATCGGCCGACCATGTCTGCTTTCAGTCAGTATCGCATGTCTGTAACAGACGGCCTCTGTCAAAACACATTAGCCGTCAGCTGTGTTTCTTCCAGACAGCCGAAAGTGTCAAGACAAACACACACACACACACACACACACACACACACACACACACACACACACACACACACACACACACACACACACACACACACACACGAGGTCGGGGGGTGCCTAACCCCAGAAGCCGTGAACGCGCAGAATAAATAAATCTCTAAACGCCGGCATGCAGAGCTGTTTTCCTGCCAACAGGGGCTTCGCACTGCGGGAGCGGCACATAATAGCATAAATTAAAAGCCCAAACGACTTAGTTCCCGATTTGAGAGGAGTTGGGGTTTTTTTATGATTCCTTTTTCTTATTTAAAAGTTATGCAGGTAACCGCTTTGTGTTATCCAGGTCTCCGCAGACGGGGGGCCCAGGCAACGACACAGATTCAATTTTCCATCTCGGTGATGAATACCTCCAAGGCAGCCCTTTGAAAATATAGCTCTAGGTAAGATACATTTCTGGCAGCCAATGAATAATATCTCCGGACATAGTTAACTTTTTTAATTGGTTCTAGCATGTATAATGCATAAGGGACGCTCACCTCCAAATCCTTTTAAACATGCTGCGCTGCTTCGCTTCACGGGGGGGGGGAGGTAAAGCTTCGGATACATTGATTTTTGTCTAGGTGGGTGAAAAAAAATCCTGCTCAAAATTCAGTGTTTTCGCCTCCCGAGATTGAAAAACGAAAACGTCTTCGTTTTGTTGACACGCTATCAAAAATATAAAAAAATGTTTCTGTCTCTTTTTAATTTGTCCCAACAGCACATTTTCCCCCGATTCCGCACTTTCTCTGAGGAAATATGGACTCTGGGATACGATGATTGATCTGACGTCGCCTCCAACCACACAGAGTTTAGTGAGGAAAACAGAGTCGGGGACGGTGCCGCTGCCAAGAGACTTAAAGATGAACGATGCAGAGTAGGGTCGGGGGATGTTGCTAAAGTGTGGTGTCCAAAAATAGATTTATTTAACTTCTTTATAAAGACATAGATCAAAATATGGCACATTCCCAATAGACAATATGAAATCATGGAAAGGCTGACATATGCATACCATTTAGCTGACAAATACTAAACTTGTCAAACTTTTTGATGTACTAATTTGTGTAATACTTCAAACAGTACAAACAAAAGATCTGATCTACATGTGAAAAAATAAAATAAATGTTTCCATAAATGAAATTGAATGAAACTTGGTGTGTGGTTTTTGAATGTTTTTCAGAGTTGGTACAGCATGCTGGAATTGTGCAAAGCATCCGTTTTTCAAAGAATTTATCCAAGCTGTCGTACATTCATTCATTCATTCATCTTCTATACCCGCTTATTCCAATTCAGGGTCACGGGGGTCTGCTGGAGCCTATCCCAGCTGTCTTAGGGCGAAGGCAGGGTACACCCTGGACAGGTCGCCAGTTCATCGCAGGGCCACACATAGAGACAAACAACCATTCACACTCACATGCACACCTACGGACAATTTAGAATATTCAATTGACCTCACATGCATGTTTTTGGACTGTGGGAGGAAGCCGGAGAACCCGGAGAGAACCCACGCAGACACGGGGAGAACATGCAAACTCCACACAGAAAGGTCCCAGGTCCGGGCCCCGGAATCGAACCCACGACCTCCTTGCTGTGAGGCGGCAGCGCTAACCACTGCACCACCGTGTCACCGCTGTCGTACATTTCACACACAAATCCCCAAAACAAACGTCTTCGATGAGAGGATTCTTTTAATGTTCTTTACTGTGGACGTGCCAAGATTTTGAAATAAATAAATAAATAAATAAATAAATAAATAAAATACGGTGGACAATGGTTGGCCGCACAGCTGAATGATAAAATATGCACAACTCCTAATAGACGGCACTATTTTCAGACGCTCGACTCGCTGATGATCTCATCTATTGTCTTTTGATGAATCACCATAATGCATCAGAAGACACGACGGATGCCTCGAAACCTCGCCGCTCTGACGACGTGCGCCACATTAGCTTAGTCACGTCGAATTAGCAGCAATTAGTCAAAAATCGCTCGCACAAACATGACGGGACACAAGCGAATTAATTGCGGCGCACGGGGCAAAAATAAAAAATTGAAAAATAAAAAAAAAAACAAGAGAAGCATTAGTCACTCCACCTCATCCCCCTGCAGGCCTGATCCCAATGAGTTGCCTAAACCAAGAAGATACGAATGCATAATAATCCCGGGATGCACTAATTATCCCAGTCATCCTAATCGAGGGTTTGCTGGGTGGCAGCTGTGTTCAGGTTGCGTGGCCGTGCAGGGGTACAGTGACAAGCGGCCCGGTGCTGAGACTGCCTCTGTCACGGTGACTCAGGAGGAGAAAGGATGGTTTAGCAATGCTGTAATGAGACTCGTTGGCAGAACTGTCCAAAAAAGAGAAATGAGGCCTCGTGTAGCTCGCCGCCGATGAACAATCACTCAGCAGCGGCTGTTGGCTTTTTTTTTTTTTTTTTTCGGTTCGGACATTTGAAAACTTTCCAGGATTTGCAACTTGCATCTGCTGCTGCTGCTGCTGCTGCTGCTGCTTTGAAGGAAAGTCCTTGAAGGGACGCCTTTAAAAACCTTGAGCTGAATTACCGCATTATATGCAAAAATTGCTCCTCTGGGATGCATCTGCGTCCCGCGGGGGGAACAGGGCGGCGTGCAGGGGCATATTTAGATGTCAAAAACGATCTTTTCTCAAAACATGCATTGTCACTGAACAAAGCAGTCCCACAGGCCACGCTGGTGCATGTATGTAAAAATAGAAACTAAACTTGCAACTTGCTCCAGCTTTGACAAAGGCGCAGCTTCAAACCAATCCATTAGAGGGCCGTGTAGCGCATGAAAGCAATTGTGTAACCTACATAAAACCTGGCAATGCGAATATAGTGGGTGCTGAAACTTGACAGTTCCTCTGTTCAACTTAGAGGCGAGGGGGAAAAAAAGCACCAAGATAATGAAAATAAAACAATCAGGAGCTCGACTCACTCTTTAGCAGAGATGTCAACACCTACAGTGAGAAAATGGGTTTTTCTGAAAACGAACTAAACAGTGGCACTTTATCTTCTTATGCAAAAATTTGAAACTGAAGAGTTTCGATAAAAGGAAAATGGGGATTTCAGCAGCGTCGTGGACAAGTTGCCACGTCAACAAGGAATATCTCTGCTCTAAGGAAATACCAACTGCTAGTTATTATCTGTGTCTAGTTCATGTATAGCAGAGTCAGACCCAACTGAAGCCACGGCAGATCCCCAGAACTTCATTGTAAAATCAGCACCCTATGATCTCGCCATAATGGAAGACCGTCCATTCACGATGACCTCCTTTTTAATTCACTCTGACCTACTTAGTGCATTTATATATGGAAAAAAAAACTGGATCCAGATTGGAAAAAATAAAATAATAAATGGAGGTCACAACACGGTTCGACACTAATGATAACTTTCCACCATATGGCAATTCATTGGGCTTCCCTGCTCCACTGTTTGAAGCAAAATGAAAAGGAGGAGCATAATGTATATGCCAAGGCAAAGATTCAAATAGAGAAGTAAACAGATCCCCCAAGTGTGGAGAGAATGACATCAAAACGGTTTGCTTGTGAAACAAAGGCAGTATTCTGACTGCAAGGCATCCACTGGAAAGATACCTTCTTCTCCTCCTTCTTGGCTTTCACACACTGGCTTCAACAATCTGCTGCTCTTGATGGAAGTAAAGCCAAGTTGCGCAGCCACGTCTGTGACTGTTATGTAAGGCAGAATGGTGCCAAATGGTGAGCAGATTTGTAGGCTGTCCTTCCTCCCCGCCCCCCCGAAAAAGAACATGTTGATTTACACGCTATTGGCATGATAAAGAAGTCAAGTTTGTAATTCCGAACCAACGACTGCTTGTCGCAGCGTCTCTGTGGGTCTAACCAAACCGCTTTTTCACTCTTTGATGCCTCCATCGCCCCAGTTTCCTGTGGCGAGTCCTCCTCACTCACTCTGTATCTTTATATTTGTGTGTAAAAAGGAAAAAAAAAAGTGTAAAACTGTCTGCTGTACACTCAACACCAACCGCGCGCGCTCGTGCTCCACTTGTGCCACGCTCCGGCATAATCGTCGCTTTCTCAGTATTTATTAACGCTCCGCGTCTGTTTAATTCAGCAATATGTGCATCAGATGCCCCATAAACTGAGTGAAGGCGCAATAAAGAGGTGCTGAGTGAAAATGTTGCCATACGCTAGGCTGCACAGAGCAGCGTGTAATACGGTCCCTCACGCACCGGAACTGAGCCCGACTCAAACCCTCAGCCGAACCACCACATGCCGAACCTTAACCTGAGCTCAGATGTCCTCATTCTGTTGTGTTGTGATCCCTGAAAATGAAATATTCACAACAACAGAAGCACGCTAACCTCTTCTGTGCAAATTTAGAGGGCAAACTGGCACGACCTAACTTAGGTTCTTGACGGGATGGCTAAGAGGAATTATAGCCAGAAGAAATGCCATGTGAGGCACGGGCCAGATTTTCAAATCAGAAATTGGTTGCATTATCTAAAAACTGCCCAATGTACTTCTTATATGTGTGGTCTGAAAATGCAAGTAAAAAGCGAGTTCTGTGTACAAAATGAAGAGCATCTGTTTACAGCTACGGCCAACCCAAGCCTGCTTTGTTAAACTTTGGCAATAATTTGTTAATTTTTGCATCCTCATGCTCTGCCAGCATTTTATGAAAAGGCATAATGTGACCATAAGAACTTTGATTGAATTTAACTGCCGAGCTCAGTGTGGCTGCTGGTTAGCATTAAGCAACGGTTCACACCTTCTTCTGACAAATGCATGGAGATGGCGCGCAAATGCTTGGTAGATTGTCATCTTCTGTGACGGCAAACATCAAAAGCTTTAAGGAAGCATGAATAAATAATAATTCCTGAAGTGATTGAAAAAAGGGGGAAATGAACAAAGCACCTTCTGTTGCGGGACTTTTTTTTTTTTTTTTTTACAGCTGTCAAAAATTTGTAGCAGCCGGTAATTTGTTTTCTCACGTTGACGGTCGTCACCTTGTCAAGAGGGACTAAAATACGAGTCTGTGACTGAGAACACGACAACAAGGTCCTACAGGCAAGAAACTACAAAAACAGGCACCGTTACGTGGACCAAAAGCAATCAGATTAGACGACCCAATTAAAAATGCACAAACTCTTGGTTCCCGCTGTGCACTACACAACCACAAATCATATCCGATGACTTCACTCTGTGTTCATGAAAAACGGGACAATCAGATCTCAGATTCACATAAAAAGCAACTACTTCATTTCTCCGGCTAATTCCCTTTACCGCAACCTATTCCTGTACTTGGTAAAGATTTCATACTCTTCATAGTGTATTTGACAAGCATTTAATGTCTGTTGATGCCCTTTCAGCGACTCGTGTAAAGCTCTTTGTCATCGAAATGAGCCACGCAAAATAAATCCACCTTGAGCACGACTCTCCGCAAAACAAAGCTGGTCCAAAGCACGGCAGATCTGAATCATCTTCCCACTGCTCCGCTTTCGCGTTTCAAGCGAGCTGACACAGCTCAGGAGGAAAATCTCTGCGGGGGAAGGCAAACTCGGTGGCAATATTAGTTGTAATTTTTATTTTTTGTTTTTTCCATCATGGAGGTAACCCAATGAGAGCAGGGAATGAGCGGCATGACTAAACCGGCAACTTTAATGAGAAACAGAATATTAGAAGAGTCTTGCCGTCAAGCAGTCAGTGAAAAGAAAACAGATGGGAGCCTCGGCCCATTTCAATCCTGTCTAGTTTTTTGTTTTTTTTGTCGGTTTTGAATACACATTGATCCTTCGTAAATTTGCCGGCCATTAAATGCAGACACCCAACACTGACCACGCGTCCGAAGACACTTCCGGGACATTTACGGCCCCTCGTTGTCAAAGGGTTAATTGTCGTGCGAGCCAAACAAGCCGTAGTAAAATGCGACCTGCTGTGATGCGATGCGACCGGGCCATTTTTATCCGCGCGCAACTCGGCAGAATATGTGGACGTTTACGAGTGGCTCCTAATGGCTTATGCTACCTCGGTGACAGCTTATTACGGCAGCCCATTCAACGCTGGTGGGGAGAGTCCATAAAAACTCACGGCACATCATTAGGGATCTGCCTGACCTTATCCAGCACGCGGCCCCGTGACCAATCAGAAGGGCCCTCCGCCAGTCAGTCACACGGGGTGGCTGCCGTCTTGAGTGACAAGAACCCTAAACCGGCCAATTAAAATAAACTGGATTGTGTAAAATGCGCTCTAATTGTCAATCAGCAGCTTGACGACAGATTCAGACTCGCGCAACTGCTGCAGCTGATTCGACCAGAGGCAGCGAAGTGGATTTTCTCAGTGACCAACGGTGACTTGTAGCAATTTTCAGGTGCCTCGACATAATTTAGCGTGCAGCCCAGTGCACAAAAAAAACAACAAAAAAACAATAAGCCAGTGCCAAAATGCAGGTAAAAGTTTTGCAATTCGTGCAGAAAAGAACGGTATCAAAGTACAACAACAAGTGTAACTGTTGAAGAGCAACGTGAGTCAGACAGAGACGTCTCAGAGTAGCTACACTCACAGTCAGAGCTCAATCTCGAGGCCGTGTGGAGGTTTGAACAGAATGCAACACGGACAAAAGAAGCAAGAAGCAAGTTGTTACAAATAAAAAGTCCAGGCAGCCCGATTTTAAAGCACGCATATTAAAATCACGTGCAGTTGTCAGGGAAAATCCGAATCATATCCGATTAATCTCCACGTGAAGGAGTCACAAATTTGATCACGAAACATCAGAATTCATTCAATTTTTTTTTTCCCTTTTCCCCCCTGGAGAGAAAAGGAATTGGGTCACATGAGCCACGCAGCGCAAATCCAAGCTATGATAATGCTTTCTAAGCACATCATTTCTTGAACGTCACATCCTCATCAGCTTCCTGTTCTTATCATGACTGTCTACTTTATTTCAAGCACATCTAAACTACAGAGGAACCAAGAGAAAAGTCTTTTCTGCGTCGCAGTCGTGGGATAAAAAAAAGAAAGAAAAAGAAATCGATGTGTTAATATGCCCTGCGTGTGTGCTGGGCGTGAAGTATGTTTTGATACGTGTATATCAGATGTTGACTTTCTTAAGCCATGTAACCTTTAGCAGTCGTTAAATCAATAGGTCGGAAACTGAGAGGGCCTGTTCAAATGAACTGACAAACGGCACAAAGTAGCCAAAGCAAGCAACAACTCATCTCGAGACGCCGGGGAAACAACACAGCACTCTAGTTGCAGTTTGCAGATGGCGGGTGGGGGAAGAAAAAAAAAAAGACTGGCCCCAACTCAATTAGGTTAAGCAGGAGAGAGCAGCGAGCAGCTCCCATCCATTAGGAGGCTATAATAATGACATATAAATGCAATTAATATGACTGATGAGTGGCAACATCTTGACAATCATTTGCCTACTTCATCATAATAGTCGGTCCAGAAAAATCCCATTAGATCAGTGGATGTAATAGTGGAAGAGCGAAGGAATGAATCCATCACTCGGGCGGTCGGAGAGTTTATTTATGATTGTTATTACTGGATCGCCGAGCTTTGGAGTGAAAGTTTGGACGCCAATACGAAAAGCAGCCTTTTGAATATTTGGAAACGGATGAAAAACCATCTCAGTGCTTCTGTGATGAAGCATAGAATACCTAAAATGTTGCGATGTGCAAAGCCATACCACTAAAGAACATTTTGCCACTGCCCGAAAATGCCAGAATATGCCGATGCTCTTAAAAAAAGATGACTGGAAGTGAAGTTGAAAGTTTTCGGGAGAAATATTCAACTGTGGGCGGCGAGTGAAGACGTGTCAGCGGCGCTGCGAGTGGACAGCCAACGGTCAGCAAAAGCGGGCAAGGACTGCTCCAAACTTGTGCCTTACAGCTATAATGTGATGTTTTGTTTTTTATTTCTTTTTAACACCATGCTCCTTCATTTACATAAAGTTCCTTTGGGGCAAAGACAATTCATCTTGTTCCACAGCCAAAGATGCAACGTCCCGGAGAGGCCGGCGGCTACGGACTGGTATCATTGACCTCTAACACCCTGACGAGGCTACACGGAGAGAAACTTGGGGGCTGCTAAAAACTGCTGAATATGGAGTGGCCTTTCCTTTGTGTCTTCAGGATATAGCCGCAGTTACATAAACAACTGAAAATGACTGGGGCTGCGACAAGCCAAGGGGAGCACACAAGGCTGTAAGGAGAAACGCACAGGACGACAACAGCAAAGACCTGAGTGGTTAAGAATTAGGGCCGCTGGACAAAATGAGAATCACCAGTTGTTTTGCTTAGAATTTAGATCACAATAACAATCGAAGCAAACTTCGGCGAGGCGGTGGAAATCGGCAGAACCAGTGACTCTCACACGCTGTAGCTGTATCTGTTGAGAAGAAGGTAGAAAGTAGGAGCGCTTGTTTTCAATGCAGCTGATGTCCTAAGAGAAAATGCGACAGAATCGTCGCCATTTGTGAATGAGATTCCACGGAAGTAAGGAATCGTGATCGAAACAATTGTGATTTTAATATAATTCATGATGCAGCCCTGCTAACAATAACTACGCTGTGCTGCAACAATACTATACTACATTCTGTATTGAGAAACTTGCACACAAGCACAGTCTTCACAAACACATTAAATCGGTCACAA
Source organism: Thamnaconus septentrionalis (assembly GCA_009823395.1). Lineage (NCBI taxonomy): Eukaryota > Metazoa > Chordata > Actinopteri > Tetraodontiformes > Monacanthidae > Thamnaconus > Thamnaconus septentrionalis. The sequence goes on from CM020518.1 coordinate 7,774,512, forward strand.
ACGCGATGCGTGTCTTCAACAGGGCCAAACTGGCCCCTAAACAACATCCTGACTCAATGCTGTTTAGCCACTGATACATTCAGTGTCAGAGTCTTTCTCCGGGATGAGGCGCAGAAGGAACAAGGAAGTCTGCCTGCGGCCATCAGACTTTACAACGCGTCCCGCGGGTGTCAGACTGAGCGACTCTCAGAATGCCTCGTCCCTGTCAGCGAGCATTGAAGACGGCGTATTTACATTTTATCTTCGGCCCTGAACTGCCGTCGCGTGTAATCGCAGCAGCCATGCGTCTCCTCTACGCTGCTGCAAAAACATATATTTCTTTAAATCCCCCAAAAACTAAGGCAATCAAAATTGAAATGATTCTGATCAGCACTGATAAGGTTATCGCATCTCAACAGGAAGCTGGAGACGAGATAAATGGATGCCATCAACGCAACTTTGGAAGGCAGGAACGTTGCCAGCATTTAGCTGCCAGGGCTGAAGTGGCTTCACACCACCTCCACACTGCATCTTCAGAGCAGACACAGGAGGCGGCAGCGACGCCGAGCTCTTGATATACCGACTGCACCGTTTTCATGTCCTTCCGACAGAAGAACAAAAATTAGCTAAAATAGATGCTCTTTGATACGTCCGATTTCATTTATATAAAATAAGGGGGGCACATCAAGAAAAATGGCTTTGTACTCATCGACTGGATGAAACTGGATAAAACTGGAGTCACTGCAAAAAAAAAAAAAACAAAAAAAAAAACAAGTGTGTTTTGGATCTGAGAGTCAGAAGCAACCACAATATCCAGCCACCTCTGCGTGTCTGAGGCTTTATTTCTGCTCGGCCAGGCGGTTCTTCTCTAATCGCCGGCCGTATTTACAGGCCTGACTAAGAGTTGATTGCCGCCAAGTGCCACTGTGAATGGAACCATCAATTATGTTTGCTGAGCTGTCTCATTACTGAGTTAATAGTGCATTTTTCCTGATTGCGGTCACGGTATGGAACGGTGATCACATTGTTAGCCTAATGGCTGGAAGACACACACACACAAAAACACACAGTTGCAATGCACGACGGTGCAATCTGGCTAGCGTTCTCAAATTAAAGCCGATCTTTAACTCATGTAAAAGAACCTTTGACTGAAATGCTCTGATGTTTCAAGTTTGTGTGCACGATAATTCACCTAACTGATGGAAACGATCAGGAAAAATGTGCCGTTATTGGGCGTGACCTCAATAAAACCCACCTTGCAGACATATTTTCTGAAACCAGTATAAACCATTTCACCCGGCTGCACCTGTCCACTGCAAATCACTGTGATTATTTATTTATTTATATATATTTTTTTGGAGGGGGGTGGTGGTTTACTGCAAGTTTTTTTCCTCCCTCAACAAACCAATTTCAATGCCACCGTATCGACTCTCCATATAAATTACCCTTTGACACTTCCTCGCAGTTGTTATGAAGGTCGCGGCGAAAAAAAAAGAAATTGCGGCGAAAATGCAACGACTCGTAAATTCGCGGGCGCAGATAATATTCGACATCCGACCCACCCGTCTGCCACCAAAGGCTAGCCTTGTAAAGCCGAGACTTGCCGGCATAAAGCGGAAGCCACAGCCGTGACAGCCGTGTAGTATATCGTCTTTACCCTCTGGCAGAGGGTATTAAAAGCAAATCAGAGTCCTGACCACCGTGCACACGCTCTCTCACACACACACACACACACACACACACACACACACACACACACACACACACACACACACACACACACACACACACACACACACACACACACACACACAGAAATTCTGCTGCCACTGGGGTACCCGGCGCACACAGAGAGATGTGAAAACATTTTTTTTTTTCTGCAAAGAGCGAGCAGTCGCCGAGTATTATCAGCCCTCAGCAGTTTTTGCCATCCTGTGGTTTTTGTGTCTCCTTGGCACACCAGACAAAACGCAGTTCAAGTCGGATCTGTCCAGACTCATCATGTACTGTGTTGAAACTGCAAAGCAAGTTCTTGTTTTACTTCTTTTATTTCTTTCCACGCGGCAGAACAACAATTACCTGGAGCCGAGGATCAACAAAAGCCTCGGCGGGAGAGAGTTTAGCGGCCGCGGCACCTTCGGATGTTAGATGTCGCGGCGTAAGAGCTACAAATTCCACAGCTGGCGTGATTTAGCGTCGCGCTCTCCAGCCAACGGCACACCGGAGCCACGCAAGAGGAAGATTCAGGGTGCGGGATGTGAAATATGATTATAACCTGTACCTTCTGTTCCCCTGCAGAACATTAATGTGGTGGCGGTGAAGCTGACCTTTGACCATCTGGAAATGAAATGTCATCGCTTCATCATTTTATCCTTTCCACATTCATCTGATTTAACAAAAAAAACAAAAAAAACAAAAACACAGAGAGATTATATTTCTCCAAAGGAGGAGACAGAAATGTTTATCTGCCCATTTGTTGGATTTATTCGCCTAGAAGGAATGACATCAGCGCTAAAAACAGACATCCGGCAGGTCAACGCGCCACGTTTATGTAAGAAACCGGCGCTGGTTGTGCAGCTTAATCGGACCCAGCCTCGATTGGTGGAGCTCGCACAGCGTTGGGGAAGTGCGTGCACGACAACAACAGCGACGACAACCGCAAACTAGCCACAACACAAAGACGTGCGGATCCGCACTCGCCCGGCTGCTCACCTTGAAGACACATCACCCACCAGTAACCTCGGGAGAGCGGCGCTCTGCCATGTTACGCTTCCAAGGGTAATTGCTCTTAGATCAGAGCTAATCCAGAGGCCGACAAAATACCTGCTGGTGGAGGGGAAAAAAGAAAAGTGGGGAGGAAAAAAAAAAACCCACACACTGTGTGCTGAGCCTCTGAATGGGGAGGCTGCTGGAAACAGCTGAGACATACCAATGAGCCTCCGCTGTGTACAACGTGTGAGGCCAAAAGCCTGTTTACCCCCCCGAGGGATGACGAGAACAGCAAAGGTTTGGAGAGGGGGGAAAAAAGGCTCTGGGAAGGCGACAATTTAATCTGATTTGCTGAAAAATATGAATAAAATGAGAAATGGAACCGCAACATGCTGCGCCAAAGCAATTTAAAAGCCTTCAGATGACCCCAACGTCTCCGAAAAACAAATTTGGGAAAATTTGGGCAAAATACCCAGCAAACAAATTGCTGCTTTATATGCACTCACCAGCAAGAGTGCAGTTTCCCACTACCGGGTGCCAAATAAAATCTTCGGTGCTGCTTCAAGTTTGACGGTCACAGATGCTATTCTGCAGACTTTGGTTGTGGGTCTCCAACAAGTCAGCCCATTCTGACCTCTGACCCCTGACATCTACAAGGCTTTTTCCTTCCACTGGACGGCTGCTGCTCGCTGGATATTTTGTCTTTTTGGCGACGGTTCTCAGTGAACCCAAGAGACGGCTGTGATGCTGTGACAATCCCAGTAGATCAGCGAGTTGTCAGATACTGACCAACAACATCCATCACCGCCTTCAGTCACTGAAATCCTTTCTCTACAGATTTTGACGATCTCCAAGAAGTCCGTCTGCATCTCGCCGCCATACAATTGGCTTAATGGCTGTTGGATGTTTTTCACCAATAAAGTGGACAAGTTCTGCAGCTCCACTGGGAAAAAAAAAAAGTTAGTAATAATGCAGGACAAAGCCCAGAATGGTCAATCAAAATTTAGTCAACAAACACGTGGTGTCCCACTGAGCGTTTTGTGCGCAACCTGAAAGCCGCCTCAAATGGAGAGACTGTCTGCTGCTTTGTTCGAAACCAGTGGGCTGAAATTAACCAGATCGGCAACAGCGGGGAACCTGGGAATATGTCTCACCATGCAGATAAAGCAGCAGCCGCCGTCGCCGCCGTCGCCGCCAGCGCCGGGACACGTGGACGGCAGATGTGCATGATGGGGCATAAAAATTGTTAGGGGGAGGAGGAGGAGGAGCGTCAGTCAAGGGGAGATTAGCGCCGCACAGACTTTATCTTGGAGGGAATCTCTGATTGTACAGCTTGCAGGGGAGCAAACAGTCGCAAATGCACAAGCGTAGATAAAAGGTTTAAAAATCTTTTGTCGGGGGACCACGAGGGTGCGAGCGAGCGTGCCGCGCAATGGCTGGAGTGCTTCCAAGGTGCAGAGCAAATTCTGGCGAGAATCAAATTTTATGGGTCTTAAACATCATTGTGTCCGGCTTAAACAAACAATGCCTCTTCTTTTTCGGGGCCGCGCGGAAGGCACGCGCTGCTTGTCATCTTTCCAAAATAATACCCTTCTGTGGATTTAATAACGCATTAACTAGGCCACTTGGGAATACTTAAACACAGGCTGCAATGGTGACAATAAACTAATATGCCCATCACTGTGACAATAAAATAATAAGCACAGCGTTGGTGCAAAGTGGAATATTTTTATTTTTCTCTTTTTTTTTCTTTTTTTTTTTTAAATGGGGCTGGTTTGTAGAAGCGTTAAATCCCAGGGTCAGACAGGAAGGAACCGGAGACAGTTTGAGAATGAAAGCAGCACTGGGTGAAACGCTATAGAGTGTGCATGAAAGAGGCAAAGACAAGAGGCGGAGAGCGCAGACGAAGCCCAAGGAGGGGAAGAAACCAAGCTTTCATCCCGCCAATGATCTGAAAGTCTAACCTGTCAACGGGACATTGGCGGGGCCGTTTGGTCTGCCGAAGACAGAGCGGCGGCAGTGGCGGCAGCGGCGGCGGCAGCTGCACAGTGAATTCCGGAGAGGAAGGTTCTGGGTAAAGTCTCTCCCGGATACTTTGATGCCGACTCCCACTTCCCACACGACTCGGCAAGCTGACTTAATCGTATGCGAGATGTGTTGAGGCTGAGTTCTGACGACTGCGCTTGCTGCAAGACCAAACGTACAGGACGGGCGGGCTTCCTTCAGTGAACAAGAAAACTGTGTAAACACCCCGATTGGCCCAGCCTGGTGTGGAATTATCTTGGCTAATTAGCGTTAAGCTTTTGGAAAATATGTGATTGAACATCGATTGCTGCTAGAACTAAGGAGAGGAGTATAAAGAGATGAAGAAATGAGTACGAGCGCGGCACTTGGAGACTTTTACGACGGCGCACTTTTAATTTAGACGGATGGAATTGGTCTTCGTTGACATTTCTGCGTTGGCAAACAAAATAAAGCGACGTTAAAAATAACAGGAATTGCTGGGACCCAAGGGTGAAAAATTTCTTTAGTTTGCCCGAATTTATTATGCATGAAAAGAGCACAAATCTACTAAATAATACAAAAAAATCTATCCTTGAAGGTATTGCAGCAATACTACAGCAGCAGACTCATTGATTTTTGCTTTTCTTTAAGAAAAAAGAAAGGAAAAAAAAAGGCATGCTTGCACTGCCGTTTGTCAAAGGCTGCATTCCCAGAGCCACCTCGCACAGCCGTCTGAATCTGACTGGCCCAATATCGGTTGGAAGCGATGCTGTGTCTTGATTGCAAACTCTTGCGAGGCCGGTCGAAGTCTGCAACCGGAGCGGGAGGACCGGGAGTCCAGCTGGCCTGCTGTGCAGCGTTGCAGTTACGGGTGATGAAAAAAAAAAACACACAAAAAAAAAAAACAATTGATGCCTGCAGCCAAAGTTCCCCCTTCAAAAGAATCAACAAGGTTTTGCGTGTTGCACAAAACTACTGCTGTAAATAATTTGGCGTTTGGAGGGCTGTGAATGAAAAGCAACGCGTCGGAATCAATCTGCACCGCGAGAGCAGTGAAATATAAGAGGGGAAAAATTTTACAGCATTCTCAACAAGAGAGCGAGAGAGAGGGAAAAGTGTTCAACTCAGATTACTCTCCTCAGCATGAACCGGGCAAAAATCAATCAAGCCGCCTCACAAACCAATATGCAGCGAGCTGACTCACCCTTTCGAAGCGTCCGTTGCCTTCAGTTTTTCAGTAATTTTCGCTCAAATTGAAATAACTCCAAGTTTGGAAGAGGCACAGTTTGCTCGCTCGCGCCGGAGAATCGGCTCTCGCTTCGCTCAAACGCGCAATTAATCGCGAACCTTCATTCAATTAACCTGAATGGGAAACCTGACCTTCCATTTCCCGTCAGTTATCCAATCCAGTCGCAGCTTTGTTCACAAGGTTGGCGAGGTTCCCGAAGCGCGGCCGCAGTGATCCTTAAGGCAGACTTGAACTTTGTAAAATATTCAACGTCTGGACGTATCGGCGGGTTTTCAGGACACTTTCTCTATTTTCCATTTTTGCTGAGCGCCTGGTGCCCTAAATGTCTGCTTTGCCTTGTAGAAAGTATTTCATTAGGAGGGTACATGCATTACACTGTTTTTTTTTCCTGCTCTTTTGCCACATGGGAACTCACGTTGAGTGCCGAGAGACACGCTAAAGGAGACCAAGGGAAGCAACTAAATATAAATCAGTGTCAAATTATGCATTCGGTGCACAGATCAGAAATCCCCTCCATGCAGGAAGTTTATAAATCTTCTGAGGATCCCCCTTGTAAACTGCTCCCCTGTCACTTACACAATCCGCCACACGAGTTCCAGCTCTGCATATAAAGATAAGTGGACTTAGACTGATAAAGGCACGCCTACAAAAAAAAAAAAGCAGCGCTCAAAGGAAGTCGCAATGAAATAAAATTTAAAAAGGAAAGAAAAGAGCAAAATAAGAAAGAGAGAAAGAAAGAAAGAAGGCTGTGAAGGCAGCTGAGGGACGACTGCGAGGATTCAGCAGAGGCGCCGCGTCCCAATAAAACTCTTAAGTTGCCTGTAAATTTTTACGGCTGCCTCTTAGAAAATGCGTCGAATCCAGACATGATAACCTTTCACCGATCGCAGAGGCGCTGATGGGCGACCTGTCTTCAAACGCTAATGGTTGAATTACAGGTGCGAGACCAGCCGCATTTGGCCCGCTCCGAGCGGCCAGCGGGGGCAGTGTTGTGCGGAGCCTCGCCTTCATTTACATCGGGTGGCATTTAGTGGCTGCAAGATCAGTCATCGAGGCTCCCTGTGTGTCACTGACCTTTCACTGAGCCGTGACACCGGCCGCCACCACCCACCACCACCAACTCCTCCAACTCCCCAAACCCAACATTAAAATGGAGCCAACCGGTCACAGCGACGCTGAGCAAAAACAGCACGATCATTTCCGCAGAGCGCCGCAGCCGGAAGACGAGGGCTCCTTGCCGAGCCACGACGGGCAGATTCTAACGACCACTTGTGCATCACTTCAAGAAGGCGCCCCCGCCAGTCCAGTTCTTTTGAAAAAAAACACCCAGAAAATGAAAAGCGGGGGGCGTTGGAGCCTCCTCACTCTCTGTCTCTCTCTCTTTCCGTTCTGCATGTCGCTGCGTGTTTTTACAAGAATCAAAGAAAGCAAACAAATAATAACAAAAGAAAACCTAAAAAAATGCTTGTCCATTCATTTGAAGGGGCATTTGCATAAAACTTCTTTGTTCCGCCCCGTCAAAGGATACTAGAATGCGCCTCACGGCAATGGAAGTGATCAGATGATGTTGCTGGAGATCAAAGCTGCCCACCAGAGCCAGAAAAAGAGAAGAAGCGCCGCGAGTGAAACAAAGCGTGCAGCCCTGCAACGGAGAGCAATCAGCACAGGTCAGCTCACCTCCCCATACAATTGTTGTCCTGCACCCTGCATGAAGGAGAAGTATTGGGACGAGCCAACGCTGACTCTCCACCAAATGAGGCTCTGATTGGTTGTTGGAATTATTTGGTTGTTTGTTTGCTTAATAAAATTAATCTTGATTTAGTTCAAATCAAGACATTTAAGTTGTTGGGGTTTTTTTTAATGCAGAGCAGCAAAACATATATATGTATATATATATATATATATATATGTATATATATATTTTATGTTGGAGCTAAGTCAAGGAAGTAAAAATCATAATGTGCGTATAATCAGAGGGGAGCTGGGCTGCATGCTAAAACCTCTGCAGGTGCAACAGCAGACCTTCGGAAGAACAGAGAGCCAAGGATTTTTTGTTTTTCCCCCAACTTTGAAGGTGGAGCACGTCTCCGCTCCTTTTCTGAGACACTGCTCTAATCTTTTTCTATTATTATTATTTTCATGTCTTGTTTTTCAGGCACTGAAGACGCTACCGTGATTCCAGAAATGTGAGTAAACAGCAGCGCTGACTTGAGGTCAAAGATGCCTCTGCTGTGGATATCAGCATAATAATCATTTGGCTCCAGTCCAACCTATCCCATAATGCTAGTTTGTAACACCGTCACCTCTGGACGAGTTCGACAAAATCTCAGTTTAGTGAATTTTTTTTTTGTTTTCTTTCACGTCAAATAAATCTGTTTTTCTCTGATATTTTTGCTGATTTTTGCTGACATTTAGGGCACGGGTTGGCTGATGGCCACTGTATCATGCAACTATAATACAACAATTCAATCCCAATAAAACATATTAAAAAATGACTTGCGGACCCTCTCTGTGATAGCTGCGGAAAGGGAAATTTCCTCGTCAGGCATTAACTAGAACAATTTTCCGCGACCAGATCCAACTGTAGAGATTCTTTTCATTGATCTGCCTTTAATCCCGACAGCGTTTCTCCATTAGCTGCGTTTTAGTGTTTTTTCTCAAGTGCATCCACGTGTCATTCTTAGGAATGAAAAGGAGAGGAAAGCGTGACTACCTTTTTTTTTTTTTACAAAGCGCTCGCTGCACCTCCCCGTCAGCTCGGCACATATAATAACTAGCATCACTCTCTTGACCTTTTCCCGCCTTTCCTCCTCCTTCATGGCTTGTCCTGCAGCGCCGAGCTCAACTAACCCACGCCCTCCCCCGACAAAAAGACTGAGATGTAGTACAGTGTGTACATGAGCCAGGGAACAGAGTGCACCCATGCAGGATTCCTTTCCTTTCTTTGGTTTCTTTTTTTTTTTTCCTAAACTTTACCACCGTTTGATTTAATCCTCCATCTACTTGCGAGCGGAGTCGGGTGCAACTGCAGCTTAGTAAGATAGAGTGTGACAGACAGAGATGAAAGGCTGCTTCCACATGATGTCTGACTTCGATAAGAAGCGCAGAGGCAAAAAAAAAAAAAAAAGATGCCACACAAGAGTGAAAAAGCATGACGGCGGAAGCGAGGCACAGCGGGGGAGGGGGGGGGGCACATTTGAATGTTTTCGATTGCCTGCATCACGTGCCCTGAGGGCTTTTCTTTCTTTGAGGAAGGTAAATCTCTAATGAGGTGTTCACTGACTCAGCCATCTAGCGGAAGGTATCGATTTCCACCCCGTTCAACAGCATCACTTGAAAGGGTAAAATAAAAAATCATCCCAGGTGCATAAAGTGCATGTGAAGAGGAGGGAGGGAATAGCTTTCACCTAATTTTTTACGAGAAACGCTGAGTCAGCAGCATTTCTGTCACACTCGAAAATGTTGAATTTAATGCGGTGGCGTTCATTCTGTTATTTTTTTTTAGACAAAATTGGAACATGTCATCTTTTAAGCCTTTCAATGCTCATTTCAAAGATTACTGGGTTCGAAAACTGAAAATAAGCATGATTCCAAAAACAGTGGTGGAAAAAGGTTCAGTTTACTTTGGTGATCAGTCGCCAACATTTACCCACATGCTGCAAATAACTTCCGTTTGTTTGTGTGCCTCTGATGCAGACAAACCTTTTGAAACACACCCAGACACACAAAAAAAATCTCTAGTAAAATTTTAAGGGTGACTGAAAACTTTCTTCCACTACTGAAAAACGTTTGCTGGAAATATATTTGCAGAACAAATTTTGAACCCTGTGAATGTTTTACATCTTTGTTGAATGTTCACGAGCGAGGAAACTCAAGATGGCCAAAAATCCCAACCTGTGACCCAGCTGCAATTCATCTATCCTGACACAGTCACAGGACAACACTTGATGGAAGTGCGGCACTTCCAAATTTATAAAAGTTTGCTTCTAAGTTTGCATCTAATGAAATCGCAAATAGTAACTCCACACAAACAAGTATGCGCTTATGGAAAATACTCATTTCTCTCTGCTTTGGCGTATTGATAATGATTAAACATAAGCCTGCTGCCAACAGGTATGAATGGGAGAAGAGCCGTGAACGTTTCCTCCACTCTGCCCTCTCCGCTCATCCATCCTCCGTGACACTTGAGGTAATAAATCACAGCCCAGCAGGCAGGCCACAGTGGGAGCCAGCCTCTTTCGTCCTTTACCCCCCTCTGACCTCTGACGTCCATTCGACAGAATCGAAAAGCAAGAAAGGGCTGCAATGTAAGTGTACGTGAGGAGGAGGCATGATCCAAGTTTGCTCAATTATCACACTGAATAACATCACAGGGTAACATAAAATCTTCACGACTGTCCTTGACTTAGCTTCTCAAATAGAAAAAGGCTATTATGCTATTTTTAAGCATGAGGTCAAAATGTTTCTTCATCGGAAAAGGAAGGAAGAGATCAAAAAAAAAAATCAAGCAATCAAATGTCTCGGCAGATTAAGAGGAGTCGGCCGGCGTTCACTTTCGGCAGCAGCGAGCAAAAAATCCAATTCACAAGAGCGCATGACACATTTCACCAGTGCGCGTTTACATTAATCACAGGCCCACCTCAGCTCAGATCGCATTATTGGAGGCAACGTTGATGAAGGCTGGTCTCGTCTGTCCGGGGCGGTAATGTAAACGGCTCCGTGCAACGGCTTCACAGCAAACAGACACACAAAACACGGAGTCGGTTGTTGGTGGGCGGTAGCCTCAATCCAGCAACGGCCTGCCCGCCTTGCACTTCAACACATTGTTTAGAGAGTCGCAGAAGAAACCACAGGGAAATAAAGGAAGGGAAATAAATAAAAACTCACAATGCCGACACTCAAGGCCACAGCGCGACGCGCGTGCGGCTTTATTTAAGCTTTCACACCATTAGGTCTTAGACCTCCTTTCAGTATGTTTTGACAAAACGTGGGAAGTTCAAGCAAAACTCAGCAGAATTCAATATGCGTTTTTTTCCTTTCTTTTTTTTCCCCAAACAAACAAAGAGTGCATTTTATGTGATGCGCACAGGGCTCACTAATGCATCCATCAAGAGGGGGGAAAAAACATCACAAATGGCAAAACGCATCGCCGCCGTCAACACCGAGCAACAACCAACACAGGTGTCCTCATCTCTGCCTCGGAGCGAAGCCAAGTATCGTCAGCCAATCGCGACGTCAATCCGACGGTTTCGCCGTCGACTCAACTGTCCCTGCAATACCTGCTATCGCTCTCTTGCTGATAGCTACAATCTCTCCCCAAACACAGTTTGCCCCAAAGCTCGCTTGTTATTTCAGTTGAAGCCTCGGCGTCAAGAGACACAAATCTGTACAGGAAAAGAGTTGAAAAAAAAAAAAAAAAAAAAAAGCATCATCATTTACCTCCAGTTGGAAGAGCCCCCAGTCAGTTTGCAAGCAGAGTCGACGGGGCGAGCGGACGCACTCGTGTCTAAACTGTTAAAAGCAAAGCCCCCTTCTTTCCTCCCCGTGCCCTCGCCATGTCCTGTCCTCTCTTTTTTTTTCTTTTCTCCGCTCTTCTCCCCTGCGGTATGAAGTCATCCACTGGAAGGGCGAAGCAGCAAATTTGCTAGCTGGCTGACTGGGAGGACAGAGAGGCCTTTCTCACCAGTCAACAGCTGTCCCTAATGAGAATAGAAAGTGATTTACTAGCCTAATGCGCCTGCCCTCAGCCCGCCTTCGCTCAGCACAGCCAGTTCACTCGCGCACAGTGAAAGGCAAAGCGGAGGAAGTGTTGGGGTGGGAGTGGGGATGAAAGATGGAAAGCCACAGTCGGGGGGAGGGGAAAAAAATAGTAAAGAGACTCAGTCTCATTTAGAACCAGCACGACTGACCTCCACCGTGTCTTGCATCTTTGAATTTGCCTTAAAGCCCTTTTTTTCCCCTCCCACCACGCAACCCCCCCGCCCAACAGTCTGGGAGCTGGGAACTAGAAAGCAAACAACATTTTGCAATTACGCTCCACCATGTCTGGCTTATTGCGTCGAACAAACAACCATGTCCTCCTCCGCACAGTCACAAACCACACACCGCCATAAATACAGTTGCTTCGGCTCGCGCCGCCACCGATGGGACAAGTACGAGCCCATCCGTCTCTCACGTGGCCCAATGAGACAAGTGAGAAATACGGCAGGAAGAGCAAGGTAAGCAAGTTCCCCCAGCTCGCACTCACTCACACGCACTCACACTCGGGCAGGGATGCTTTGCCTTCCGTGCAACCATGTCCTGTGTCATCATCCTGCACTGTGCAAGGTTTTTATAGCCATTCCAGGAAAAATAATAATAATAATAAAAAAATAAATAAAAAAAACACATGCCACATAAGCACCTCAAGGTTCCATTAAAAAGCCTGGCAGTGACGCAAGCTTTAACCCATCGCTTGGTTTTCCAAGAAGAGGACCAGCAGAGCATGCAGCGAGTTATTTTGCTCAAATGAGACGAAAAAAAATACCAATTTCATGCTTATTTAAGGCTAAATTATATCCCTCGACTGGGGCACCGCACTTCCAATGTGCATGAAATTCTGAGCTGAGTAATAATCATATTAAAGTAGAAAATGGGGAGGAGGTATATAGGGTAAGGTGGGAAAGTGTCACCTTAACATGGGTACCACTTTGTGACAGTTTGCACGCCCTACAAAGCAGAGGTGACCTAAATTAGAAGGGACAGACAGGTGTGATTGTTGGGGTTTTGGTTGTATATCACCTTGGCGATATTTTGGGGGGTAACAAACTAGGTAACGGGGACTTTAGCTTAACATGCAAGTATGGGCCGGGACAAGAGGAGCTGGCTGCTGTTTGCCCCGCATGAGGGACGGAGAGAGTGGCGAAGCGCCCCTTACCGAGAGTGAAGTAGGGCAGAGCGGTGTTGTCCAGATCATCCATGACGGAGATTTGCCCAGGTAGGTCGGTTCTGACGAACAGCAGGAGTCGGGATTCCCCGCCTCCGCCGCTTCCACCACCTCCGCCAGGTCCTCCTCCTCCAGCACCAGCACCACCAGCACCACCACCGGCACCTGCTCCGACGGCCACCCCGCCGCCGACACCGCCAACACCTCCTCCTCCACCACCACCACCACCACCACCTCCTCCGCCTCCTCCTCCACCACCACCACCGGCGACGTTCCCGGGGGCTGCGCCGGTGAAGCTGAACTCGTTCTCGCGGAGCACGGGCAGCGTAGAGACGGTGACGGTTTTCACCTCACACGGCGCCTCCGCGTCGCCCTCCTTGTCCCTCTCGTCGTCGGCCGGAGTCGCCCCTTTGTTCGCGCGGACCGTCCGGCCCCGCGTCAGCAGGAGCACCGCGAGGAGGACGCGGGCAAGGTGCGGCGGCGGCAGCGGCAGCAGCGTCCTCGCCATCCCGCTCCCGGTGTGTGCTTCTCTCCGCTTTGAGTGGGGCTCATAAGCTGCCGCCCGTTCACTTATAGTACACTCGCTGCGAAGGAGTCGCGTCCGTCCAGGAGGCGGCAGCACAGGTGGAGCGTGGAGCTCATGTCCGGGCACCACGCGCGCAACCGTACGCGCTTGCTCACTCGCCGGGATGACGCGGATCACAACACACGGGGTCAGAGCACGCGCCGTCCCTCAAAGGCGGCGTTCGTGGACGGCGTCACGCTCACATTTCAAGTAGCCCCAAACGGAAGTGGATCAATGTTGTTGGAAGCGTATTCCTGCCGATCGTTTGTCACCTAATTGTTTGCGTTTTGGGAATGAACGACAGTTTTTTGTTTTGTTTTGTTTTTTCCCCCTTTGTCTTTTTCGTATAAGTTTGTTTATACTTAAATTACTCGTAAATTGGCTATATTTAACTTAATCACCTCTAAAAACAGAATAGCCAAACAAAATAGAGCGATTAACAGATTAGCTGAAAAGTAACGTTTTAAAAACGTCATTTAAAAACGCTGTGAAAGAATTGAAAGAACTAATTTATTCTTTTAATTCAATCTTAACTGAATTTAATTGAATTTAATAATTATGGTAGAAGAATGTCGTATGGGAGAGCAAAGCACTCAACTTTTGTATGAAAAATTTGTAATGCTTTAAAAACAATTCCTTGGTGTGTTTGTTGTGCTATTTGAGGTTAATATTTTCACAGAATGGTCTAGGTTGATATACAAGAATCATCTTATGAACACAATCGTGTATATGTGTTATGTAGGATTATTACTAAACCCGGATGGCCTCGGGTGAAACTCTTTTCTTTCCATCTTTTTTGTGCCGGTCGAACTTGGCCTCAAGCGTAAATCAAAGCATTTTCTTTCATTCCATTCATTCACACACTTCTGTACCTTAGTTCAACTTCAAAACATCTTTTCAACTGTGAAAGGTACAGTAGTTACACTGCACTCTACTTACTGTGCCTTCTCGCCTGAAAAAAGCCAAGTTCAGTAGAGTTTCTTCTCCTACTTCAAGAAAAAACCAACCATAGACTTATTCAGTTGCACTGCTTTGTTGTGGAGCTTTTTAATGCGTTTGGATGAATATTAAAACAAGGTGGTCTCAGAAGGTGTAGCAAACATCTGGCAGGGGGGTGTGGTCACTAACTTGGAAGAGGCATCAGTGCCCTCGGTGACACCACAAAGGGCTAATTTTCTGAGATATGTGGTTCAGCAGACACTTACTGAAAAATGAAGCAAGCAAAAGAAGTAAACAGGCTTTTCTAATTTATCTGGCAAACTTAAGATACATTCTAATGCTGAACAATATTGATGGAGTGAATTTGCATATAGTGGGACCTTTAACAACGTCTTGAAATTTATAAATAATCTCAAATGCGTTTATTTTTGTTTGAAAAAAAGAGTACTTTATATTCAGCCATCCCAAATGTCATCCCACCGTTCAAAACAACTGTTTTCCGGCTGTACCGTTCCCCTCTTTGTGTTGCATTGTGGTGCAGAAACTGTCATCAAAGCAGAAAATAGTTGGGATAGAAAAAAAAATAATCCATGCCTCCTGACATCTTTTTTTGTGAAAAAAAAAAAATTAAATATCTTTCACCGGTGTAAACAGACTCCAGACTTGCTTAAAATAAAAATGAAAATGAAAAAAGAGAAACAGAGCGACTCTTTCTGTCGCTCTCCATGGTGCTGAAATATTCAAACACACAGTTTTCCTTTTTCTTTTTCCATCTTGGTGGTGCAGCTGCAGCTTCATATTACAGTCTCTTACTCTGCATATACACCCGAGCACTTAGGTCAACATTAACATGGTGGCCGGCGAGTAAGTAAATGTGTGGTCAGTCTGAGATGGCAGGCCCACATTTCTTGGGCGCTGCTCTCCATGACCCGTTGTTCTCATGCTCGACTGCCCTCCCCTGGAAACCAAATAAAGCCTCTTGTTTGTGGAATGTGTGCGCAGGGGAGTCTGGCATAATCACTCTCCTAGGCGTACCTTTCACCCCCATTTAAAGAACATTAAATCTAGTGTGAAACCGTACTTAGATTATTCATTCAAAGAGATATCCCATAATTCCTCACACTCTCCCACACCGGTTTTGCCCTAAAAGCACCGATTAACTTGCATTCTAACTGAGCCAGACCCAAACAGGGCCATTTCTCAACATCAGTTCCCTTCTTCTCATTTTTCTTGTTGAATTTACCTCTGCTTTTTGTCCCACTCCGCTTGTGGAAATAGAATATATATCAAATGTGGAGGAGGATGGAAGCATTTGAGCCTAAACGTCTGAGGTGACATCTGCCTCGCAGAGGCTTCATTAACTGGAGTTCAAGTGTGTCTTTCGAATCCACCAAACAAACTCGTGTTTTCGCACAAGTCTGCTCTTATCTCACAGTGTACCGCAAGTCTGAAGGAGCTGCAGTGTAGTTCACGCTTTATAGGGAAAAAGTGAGAAATAAGAGTATTGGTTTCTGCACTAGTTCTTTCAAAAGTTGTTTGTCAGATATAAAGATAAGAAATTCACCAGTGCCCATTTTTGGCAATGAAGGCTGACCTAGCTCCTCAGTTGTCTAACTTTGCACATGGACTTGAAAGGCACTTCTTGTCTTTTCTTCACCATCCATTTATAAATAGGAGGAAGACACAAGACACATTTGAAAGACGAGAGTCGGACGGCGAAGAGAAGATGACTCAAGACAAATGTGATGAGCCCTCTGCGAGTTACACACGCGGTTCAGTGACGCATTGAAACCCTCCAGTCTGACAGTTTCACATGTTCATCTCTTAAACAGTCTCTTGCAAACCTGCAGCATGTATTTTACAGTCTGCTTACCTTGCTAAAGATGCATTGAGGCACACAGCACGTCGGGGTGTAAAATGGTGAGCTGGGAAGACTAAGTTTAGCATTTCAAGCCAACTTTAAATGGTGAGATTGAATAATAAATCAAAATCAAAATACTTCATTTCCAACCAACCCGCAGTTATTTGCATTTGAGCATTATTTTTCTCTCTCTTGTTTGTGTTAATTTGACATTTTTTGCCCGTCTGTCACCGCCGTGATTTCCGGATAGAATAGCAGGCAACAAAGATTTGCCTAAAGGGCACATCTGACAAGCCCTGCCTGCATGGAAGTGCTGACACCGCCGAGAGATCTGGCGGAGGTTCGGGAGAGCGCACGTCATGCTTTTGCCGACATAACCTCATTTGGCTGGTAGAATTCAGAGGGAGGGGGAGGCGGCTGCCTTTTTTTAATAGGGGAACAGTAACAAGACATCTGATAGGGTGTGATTGATGTTGGCTACAATGTAGTAACTGAAAAAAGGAAAGTGAGCTGGTGTTAATTGATGGGAAGCTGCGACCGACTGTATGAGATTTATTGCGGAGGAAATTGCTTCGACCCAAAAGTCACGGCGGCCGCTGACGCTTTGAAAAGATTTCTGCAATAGAAATATAAAAATGTAATTCCACAGATTTCTGGGGCATGATGACCTGAGCAAAACAGCTCAGGCATCTGAAATCTGCAATTCAGATTGTTTACCTTTCTATTTTTTTCTTTTATTGTTTATTTGTTTATTGCCTGACCTTGCCTGAAGCAGGACATTCATATTAAATTAGCTCTCAGCAAAAAAAAAGAAAAGAAAAAAGGAAAATGGCCAATAAACAACTATAATTCTCTGCATCTTCTCTTGGTCCTGCACCAGGATCAAAGGACTGGGATGGGCACTTCCTATCCCCCAACAGCATTTTCATTCTGAGCAGGTGCTGTCATCATTAGAAAAAAAACTGGTAGAAAATAAAGTGGCCCAAGCGAAAAAAAAACAACTCATCCCAAGATAAAACATTCCTTCAGTCTTTTTTTTTAATTAACTTGTTACCCCAGAACGAGGTAAAATTTACTTCCCCACCCATTAAAAGCCACCCACTTGGTGTTTTTAAAGGCGTTTCTGACGTTCAGAAGGCTCCACTTTATTTGTGGTTGAGTGCAAACCAGCGATGAGAGTTGCGCTGCCACTGCTGCTGCTGCCGCTGCGTCCCGCTGCCATTTCCCTCCACTCCCCTGCGCTAATTGATTGGTTTAAGTTACCCGGACTGAGCCAGGTGTAAACAAAGCCACCAGCTCCTCAATTAGAAACTGGGTTACACCTGGAGGAGAAGCAGGTGGCTCTCGAAGAGCCAAACAGCCTCCAACACGTTTTTTTTGTCATGTGTGCTGAGCTCCACCATTCCAACAGACGTTCGTCGCTTTGCAGACTGTCTGTCTTCATTCAGGCTCAACTTCTTCTGGAGCGTCTCATTATGCAGCAGCTCCAGCATTAGGTCAAGACACGGATGGCTGCCGCGGATTAATGCCATTGCCGCCATTTAGGGCCACGTGCGGCTTCAATCGACAGGTCTGTGGCTTGATGACAGACTCTAAGTGTTCGGAAATCCACCTCCGGGTGACCTCGCTTCCCTGCTCATGTCCTCCTCCATCATCCCCACTGGGAGCTGCCGGGTCAGCTGTCACCCCCGCTTACCGTCCACCTTACCTACACCACCTCACCCACCCGTTCGCCCCTCCCCCTCTCGACCGGTGACGGACGGGGTGAGGCGGGACAGCCGAGCAAGGTCGGTTGCGGCCGCCTCACTTCTCATTACGGTGGCCTTGTGTCCTGCCATTACTTTTGGAGTCCTTCTGTCCTCCGCTTCATGGCAGGCAGCCTCCGCCCATCCCGTCCATCTGTCACCGGCACGAGAAGCGGTGCCATATACTCCTCCCACCCTCAGGGCTGTTTTATGGCCGCGGTTTAAGCTGCTGCACTTGGACGGCACCAGGAAAGTTGTTCTGAGAGTTTTGTTTATTTATTTTTTTTTTAAGGTCAGGTATGATGCAGAATTCACTTTGCCAGCATATTCCAGCATGCACATGCCAAGCAGCCTGTCGGTCATTCTGTACAATAAACAAGAGGTGACCTTTTATTTGCAGGAGGGCCACATGTGCTGCTTTCCTGAGAGTTTTTATGATGATTATTCAAGGCTGCTCCACTGGAGTTGGACACTTCTCCAGTGAAAAATTAATCTGAGGCCAATTTATTCAAGGACAGGGCCAATCCTCACAGGCCTCCCACGGCAATACTGGTTCCAAGGTTCAGCGCCACCTTGTGGCCCATCACTGTTTCCAGCTCTTGTCACCTGTTTCTGATTTGAAAACTTAAAAAAGCTCCAAAAAAGGCCCTCCAGCAACAATCAGCGACGAGGAACAATAAAATTTCTGTCTTAATGCAGCTGTCAAACGTTTCTATTGCATTTGTAGAAATTATTTGCCTGCTTTTACATTTATTTTCGTTCCCTCTGACTCATTTCCATCCATTAGCCGGGCTGATGCTGCGTGTTGTGCTTGTGAAAGTGTGAGCCACTGCAGTCAGGCTCCTAAAAACATTGCGGTTGAAACGTCGGAACTATCACAGCCTGTCCCCTCACACCAACCTGGAACACAGGGGGATGTAGTTTGACTGGCAGGCATCAAAAAGTTCTGTCCGCGCTGCAGGCTTCTCTGACTTTTAACATTTGTTTTTTTGTTTTCTGCAAAGTAAAACCTGCAGTTCTGCCAGCGCAGTGTGTTTCTCCAGGAAGATGAAGCCAGACTCCAAAGCAAAGCAGAGCCGACGCTGGAAGTGATCGATCCCTGCTTCCCTCCACTGGCCTGCAAGTATTAAGTCTCTGCGCGTGGAGTGTTTGCTTTTTTTTTTTCCTTCCACCTTTTCTCCTGGAGGAAAGGTGAAGCTGGCGAAAGGGAAAGGGAATATAGTGCAAGTCTGACTGTAGGCCAGTTTTATTTGACAAACAAAGGCTGGGATAATTAAAGTATGCAGAATGTTCTCAAGGTTGTGCGGCTTAGTTTCGTAAAATGTAATTTTAATGAGCCATTTATATGCATCTACATAAAAAAATGGGATTGTTAAATTATAAAAGGCGTGTCAGTAAAGGTCCAGACATTAATTGACCTAATCTCTTTGTGATAACAGGGTTTTTAAAAAATCAAAACGTAAGACAACAAACGCTGAATTACTCAAGCAAATCAAATTAAATCTGGCATCCATGTACCCTAAAATCACAAATAAAGAGTTGATGAGAGGTAAAAATTAATAATATGAACACCTATGAAGATATTCAAGGTATAAACATCGAATTGAAGGATTTCTATTATTGTTTATACCCTAATTTATAAAAAAATATTTTAAAATTAAAATATTTTGTTCTCGTGTTCGATGGGATCTGATCCTTTTCCAACTGGCCTAAGCCGCAAATAAAGTAGAGACACCGTTGTTAGCACGAAGGTTGTGGGTTTAATTCCTGTGGCTTTCGCAGCTCAAACAGTCCAAAGACATGCAACTGAAAATGAGCAAGCAAGCCGTGACAGAAAATAGGTGGACGGAGGGAAAGAAAAGGGCCCTGATGCTTAGCGGAGGGTGGCGAAGGCTCAGAGAGCCGACTCCCCAAATTGCTCCCACTGCGTCTTTATGCCTGCGCGACCCCTGGTGATGCCCTCATCCCACCACAGCGTGTATGGGTGTGTGAAGTGAGCACCAGTGACTCAACCCACGGCGACTGCCGCCAGGAGTCGCTGCGCTCGATGTGAGCCTGAATCCAATTTGTATTCACGTCCCTCTCTTGCAGGGAGAGCAGGCGGATAAATAAACGGCTGATTAGCGGATCATTTGAGCAAATTAAAGAGAAAGGAGCAGGCGTCGAGTTCAGAGAGAGACCAAGCAGCTGCCAAGAAAATATACTTTTCCCTTGCCTTTGCGAGGAACTCGGCTATACGCGGCTAATTAATTAGCTCCCGGCAGATTGGCATCTCATATTTCAATATCAGCGTCAAATAATGGATTGTTAACCCCTCAATTAGGAAACGCGAAATGGGGAGGCAAAGGTAAGAAGGTGCTGGGGGAGAAAAATGAAAAAATAAAATAAAAATAATAAATCATTACCCTTCTGCTGAGGCGCATTCTCTGAAAAAGGCCCATTTCGCTCCACCTATTAATCATACATATCCCGGTGCTTCCATGGTGCAGATCAGCTTATATAACTGTTACTCTTGACCTGATAAAGAAACAAAGTACGGTGCAGGATTCCAAAGAGAGAGACAGAGAGAGAGGAGCGGGGGTGGGGTGGTGAGGAAGGACCTGGTTTCGGCTGCTTGCTCTTGCAAAAGAGATAATTACAGCGCCTCGCTATCGCTTTCATCTGGTCACGGCGAAGACTAAAGTGGCCCTCCGGCTCGTCAGCAACACCCTGGGCTTCATTTGCCATTCCTGGCATGACCCTCCCACACTGTGACCGACTGAAATAGGCGCCCTCTCACTAATTAGATGGACACGGAGCACAACAATTACAGCAAATGATAATCCTTCCTGTGACTAAATAGGTGCCTGCAAGTTTGTGGTTTTATTTTGTTTTTCTCCCCTGTTCTTAAAGCACTGTTTCTCAAAGTGTCCGGGGGGCGCAGAGTCACGTCTGAGGGGGCCGTGAAACACCGGGTGGGAGGGAGAGGGGGCGCCCGGGGGAACTAATGTTTTCACGTCAGAACTTTTTCCACGGCGGAACAATTAACAAAAGTGTTCAGTAAGTTGTAGCTAAGAAAAACGCTGCTCAGGTACACAGGGTGGACAAATATTTGACAGGGACGAAAAGAAGAATTCAGGAGTCCGGCGGTGGCCAGTGTTCTTTGTTGTTGGCCACTTTTGGCTGTAGAATCGTTCCGCGACTAGCTGCGGAACGATGGTGTCGTTCACGCCAGACTTGAAGCGGGGTGCACCTCTGCGGCCGGCTCGCGCCGCACAGTAATCGTTTCGACGTCTGGTCTATTTTCTTTTCAATGCGCGAGCCGCGAGCGAAAAAGCCAGATGACAATGAACCGTTGAGCACTGATAGAACGTAATTAAACATCTTTGAACCAAGAACATTTTCCTTCTTCCAAGGTTGGGCGTGACAGAGAAAGTTTGAGAACCACTGCACTAATGCCATGCAAGTCTATGGGGTCAAAAGTCAACTTTGTCCTAGAGACATGGGGCCACTTGCAGGCTCATCGGGATCCCTCAAGACACAGCCACGTCAAATTTGGGGCTTCTAGCCCATGAGGAACCCCGTAACCCTAACCCTAATTCCAACAGTAACCCTAACCCTAACCCTAATTCCAGCCTTATCGCTAACCCTAATGCTATGCAAGTCTATGGGGTCAAAAGTCAACTTTGTCCTAGAGACATGGGGCCACTTGCAGGCTCATCGGGATCCCTCAAGACACAGCCACGTCAAATTTGGGGGTTCTAGCCCCAAAAGAAAAATTTTCTTCCTCCAAGGTGGGGCGTGACAGAGAAAGTTTGAGAACCACTGTCCTAAAGTAATAGATATCATGTAAAAGTATTCTGTCTTTGTTATGAATGTTAAAAGTGTCACCTGATTAACGTGATGAAAGTGCCAAAAGAAGTTGAGGGATACTGCCAACGGCCACTGTCCAATCCTGTGTTAGTCCTTCTTTAGTGAAATCCTTTTTTTCTAGAAAAAGAAGGCCCATCCAGTTCTGTCACATCAATCTCACCCAAAATGCAAATTTTCAAAATATTAGCGTCTGACCCCCTGTTTTAAGCTTTATGGCTGATAATGGAGTATAAAGTCCAAGTTTCGCCTGAGGCTGATTATCCATTCCCTTCTCGGGAGCCCGTTTGACGAAAAGGGAACAAACAACATCTGCATTACAAATTTGTGCTCTCAGACAATACGGAGAGAGAGAGAGAGAGACGACGCTTAAGATGCAAAACATACAAACAAACCTGTTTAACAGGCAGCCGCAGAGCTCCGGCTGCAGCGCAGGGTTTGATTCGGAGACAAAGGGCACAGCTCGGATTGTCCGAATGAGCGCCGCCCAAGTCGAGCCCTGAATTGACGATGTTCGGAAATTTCAGGTGGAAAAAACCAAACGCTCTCATTTGAATGACTCGTAAAGACGCACTGAGAGAGTGCCTGGCACTGCGCCTTGCATTTGCAAATTTAATTTCAGCCTTTCGTTTTATATCAAATTGAAATGCGAACAGCATCGACAGGAGTGCCGCATTTCAAGGAGGTGGTAGCTTCAGTGTCATGCATGAGAAAAGAATTCCGGAATTCCAGCCTTTTTTTTTTTTCTTAAGCTGCCCTGCCGGTGAGTCAAAATATGAAAATATAGCCCTTCTAGTTTGTGATAACTGAAAATATAAATAATATGTATGTATGGGAAAGGGATGTGCTTTTTGGAAGTTGTTTGCCCCAGTTAGATTATGTGAAAATGAAAAGGTCCTGAGTGAATAATATAAACGCAGCAAAATATTAAAAAAAACACCAAGGGGCACTTTTGGTGGCATCCCGTGTGAAATATTATGTTTCCTCAGCAGGAAGCCGCTGGGATCAAGTCCTTCTGGCTGCATAAGCAGCTCCTACCAGCTGATCGGGAGGCTATATAAATATATATATATATACATACACACAGACACACACGCGCACAAACACACGCACGCACACACATATAAAGAAGGGTAAGGAATGAAAGGGAGGATGTATTACGTCCCTGGTGCAAGGAGAGCTGCTGAATTTATGTGTACTGAGTCAACAGATAATCTGCACTCTTAAATCAATGTAGAGGAAGAAGGAGGAGGTGGAGAGTTTAGCAGCAGCAGCAGCAGCAGCACTTGCAGCAGCAGCAGCAGAAGCAGTGATGAGTTACAATTGAATTTACAAGAGAAAGAAACTGAATTAGAAACAGAGACTAATTAAATGAATGATCATCATTTTGTTGTGGAAAGTATAAGAGGGGCAGTGGTTGCAGGGGGGTGATGGGCTCTCAAGGCATACTGTATGTTTATGAGTTTAACATGGTTGAAAATGTAGCACAAGGTGGATGTAAACATAATCATCACCATTCTGCTCCCTACTGTGTAGAATAATGAGAATCTGTAACGCAAACACAGTCGGCCAGCCTGGCTTCCTCTTCCCACGGTCCAGAGACGGTGCACGTCGAGCTAATTGGCGCCTCTCAATTGGTTGTAGGTGTGTGAGCGTGTGAGTGCGAATGTTTGTTTTGTCTCTTAGCCCTGTGATGAACTGTCGACTTCAAGCAGCTGGGATTGGCTGCAGCAGAAGCCACGACCCCGGATGCATGAAACTGATAGAAATGTGTCGAGTTGCAAGTTGAGGCTGGATGTTTTTCCTCCACCTAATATTATATGAGGCCCTGCGATGAACTGGCGACTTGTCCAGGGTGTCACCCTGCCTTCGCCCTAAGACAGCTGGGATAGGCTCCAGCAGACCCCCGTGACCCTGAATTGGAATAAGCGGGCATAGAAGATGAATGAATGAATGAATAATATTATATGAGGACAGAAAAAATGCACAGAAAGGTAAGAAATACACATACATGCTCTCCCGGGTACCAATACCAGTCCTCGGTACAAAGGTACAAAGAAAATACTCTGGTAAACTAACTTCGGGCTCACTCTGTATAAATTATTGAAACTCCAGCAAGTCGAGGCGCCTGCAGACTCTGTGATCCCCTGCTGATTTACACCCCCTCACCTGGGAGCCTCCTCGGCCCCGACAGCAGTTGGCGATGCTGCATTAAAATAGATAGATAAAAAAAGCAATGATATGATGGTGTGAAAGTTCAGTAATTACCTGTTACAATAATATACATTTGGGGGAAAAAAAAGTGTGGAACATGTCTGGTTCCTTCAGAAAACATATCATCGCTGGGTAAGGAGGGAAAAAAGAAAAGAGAAATTTAGACCGAGAGGTTTATGTGATGTACTGCCAAGAGGGGGCAGTGTTGCTCTGTGAGTGAGCGCGCGCACGCAGAGGGGAAGGAAGAGGGAGGGGGAGGAGGTTTGGTACAGTGGGAAGGTTGTCAAAAAAAAGGGAGGAGGAGGAGGGGCAGGAGAGAGACGGAGAGAGAGGGAGGAGGGGAAAAAAGGGGGGAAACGTAGCAAAACAAATGAATCAAACCAGCAGCGGAGATAAGTCCCGGGCAGAGCCAAATGACTTCAGGCAGCTTCCTTTAGAACGCCAAATCGGATTTTAGGGAGAAATAGTTCAATAATTAGAGAGTACTGTAGAGGGCCGTCATGAATGTCAGAGCAAATATATCAACACGAGGTATCGGACTCAGGTATCGGTGCCATGAGACCCCGTGCAAGTCAGTCCCGACCTCGCTGGGTAATCACGTCTGCGAGGCAGCTCTGCGGCTCGGCCCGTTTCTCTTGCTGTTTGCGCATGAATGTATGATGAAAATGTATTATTTAGCATCTGCTGTGTTGTGACTTGTTAGGCCCGCATGATGCGTACCTATTTTTTCCCTATACAATCTGTATTTTTCCTCCCGGACTCCAGAGGAAGCAGCCTTGTTTAATTCATCATCCAAAAAAATAAAGCAGAATACTGAACCCTCTGTTTACAGCCCACTGCAAAAACCTGTCTGCATTTTTGGAAGGAGACGTAAACGAGGTGCCCTCATCGGTCGGAACATTGACACTAACCTGTTTGTTTTTTGTTTGTTTGTTTGTTTTCTGAGTGAATGATTTTGCCTCCAATGTGGCCATGTAATATCTTAAAGTTTTTCTCTTGTAGTGATGTGTGACGCCCGGACAAGGTTAAAGTTCCAGTGATTGTCACATCCTGAAGGAGGCAAAATTTGTCCTCTGCATTTGACCCGCCTTTGAGCCATTTGGATTTCTGCACACGCTAGGAATCAGTGCTTTTGATCATGGCTTTTTGGTGACAGGGGTTTGGGATCTTATATCAGCTCGAGTCAGTAAAAGGAAACTCATCTCCACTCACAAAGACAAATCTATTTTATATCTTGAAAAAACATGTATTTGATATTGTTTAAGCACAACCAACAATAAATCCGATTCACAATTTAGACCGATCTCTGGACTTGTTTGGCAAAAAAATAAAAAAAGAATCAACAGGTGGCACTGCATTTGACCTGAATTGAATTGAAGTAGCACAGCGCGAGCTCAGAGACACGTTTCTGCTCTCTGAGAGTAACGCTGGCCAAACGACTGTTTGCTTTTATCCTTGCCAAAATGGGATCAATATTGTTGGGGTAAAAACGAGGGCTCTCCTGTTAGGAGATTGTATCTGTGGAGCATTGTCCTTGGAATACCAAAAAGGTGTGATTCTCAGGTTGCACAGTAGAGCGCTACCCAGGCACCGCGCTGCAGAGAATTCTGCAAAAATAAGGATTTGTGGACTTCAATAAAAAGTTAAAAAAAAAGAAAGAAAAATGCTAGAATGAGGGTCTGTACCCGCCGCGCTGCAGTTTTCATTACAGCTGCACCTCTCAATTATAGAGAAACTGGAAGAGAACAAAATGACTACGGGTGAGAAATCAGCACCTCTCTGGCAGTTTCTGCGAGAGCAGTTCAAGTTATAAATGTCTTAATTGGTGGGGTTGCGTTCGCTGTACCTCGGAACATTTCGACCCTGACGTTCCGCTCATCCATCTTGTCAACCTCTGGCAGACGGCGATTTCAGGAAGAGCCTTAATTTTTCATGCTCTGAAGAAAACAAAAAACAAAAAAAACAACCACCAAGCAAACCCTGCACCTGGACCAGGAAGTAGCAGCCACTATGAGTCGCAGTGTGTCCACTTTCAGATTCAGCAGGCTGCCGAGCTGAAAGCCCTGCCAGGTAAGTAAAATAAGGGGATGTTGATGACAGCAGCGGTTCTCGGCAGGTGTTCCCTTTGCCGAGGCGCCGCGTCATATCTGTGGCAGGAATGCAAATTGCAAGTTATCTAAAAAGGTCTTTACAGCCCGTTAGAAGCCGCTGGGCCTCAAGTCATTAATTTTAACCTTCCTTGCTCTTTCCAGGAGCTGGGATTATGCAGTTCCTTTTTTTTTTTTTTTTTTTACGACTACTGAGAGATTTACCTCACAAGACATAGCAGTGGGGGCACATCAGAGCATGGCAACCTGTGGTGTCAGCTGTTTATTGTCTGGCAGCAGTCAGCCATCGTGCTGTCCTTGCTGTTTTTTCCCCCTCTCTTTCTCTCTCTCTTTCTTCTTTCTTCCTCCCTTTTCCCAGAAAGAAATGCTGATGTTTGTTCCTCAGTGTGCCTTTAGAAGCTCAGGATTTAGTGGAAAAAAAACAATCTGCATTTCAAATGCAATTACTGCCTTTGCCTCACTCTGTCACTGGCGGCTCCATTAGCCAATTAAACTTGCAATATCTTTTTTTTTTTTTTTAATTTGAATTGCTTGTAAAGTTAGTGACAAAATGTCAATGCGTATTTGTGTGTGTGTGTGCGTGTTTTCTTCCTTTATGACACATAATTTCATTTTCAAAATATAATTGGACACAGGCTTGAGAATGCCCTTTATGGGTGTGAGATAAAAAAAAAAGCAAAATGAAAAAATAAATCTGGAATGACTCAATTGATAATTAATCTAGTCCAGCACAAGTGGGTTTGACTTTATTTTAACTCCCTTATTGAACAAAAACCTGTTGAGTGTTGCTATGCTAATACACATGCTAGCCACTAGCTACTTTAGATAGAGCGACTAATATTTACATTTGTCATTATTGTCTTGACGGTTCTTTACCATCTGTTCACAATCATCTGGTTTCTACTAAAGAAGAAGGAGAAGAAGACGTGGTTAAAAAAGCAAACACACAAACAAACATGCCACCTTTGCTAAGTTGAAAATGCTCGGCACATCAAAATGTAAGTGCCACACACTAAGTGCAGTGCATTTACTATGCCAGCGGAAGTGCAGTTGTTTGAACACAGCTCAAAGTATCCGCATCTGCACCTAGATTACTTCCACAGATAGGTGAATGCACTGAAGTGCGCTCCCTTGGACTCCGTGCTATCCAGTCAGACCAATCTTCAGTATGACGCTGCGGACCACCAGGCCTCGCCGCACTGCCTCAGCCGGTATTGATCCGCATACACCTCTGTCTCACCCGCTATGAATCCATAGCGGTGTCAGATAATAACCCTTTATCTCTGTCAAAAGGCGCAATGACTTAACCTCGTTGCACGGTGGGGGGAACTGCCAGCAAACTATTTAGCCTTGAGAGAGAGCAACAGATCAGGAGATATGGCCGGCTGTGCGTGTGTGTGTATGTGTGTGCGCGCGCGTGTGTGTGTGTGTGTGTGTGTGTGTGTGGTGCGGAGGAGGAGGAGGAGGAGGAGGGCGGCTGGAAGAGTGACTGTATCTTATGAGCGAGTGTCTGTCGGTGAGAAACAGCGAGTCAGAGGACAAGTACTTCCTCCACTCGAGCGTATCGATCCTCCTCCAACCGGCCATCCAAAAGAGCATTGATCGCGGCTGCCTCCTCCTCATTAGTTATCTGCGCGAGAGCCATTGACACGTTGCAAAATCTCGGCTCTTAACGAGATACCTCACATCTCATGTTAAATGCATGACATATGTTCGTTTTTTTTCTTCTTATTTCACCAGATATTTCTAATGGGGGTGAATGAGGGTGGGTGCCGGAGGGGTTGTTCGCACATGTGGAAACGATACAACACTCAACTCCACTTTAGTTTCAGCAAAACATCAGCGCTGTTGCTGTGATTTTAGATTTTACGGCTCCACTGACTGGAAATTGTAGCTTGAGGTTGGGCAAAATTCAGTATGAACGTTTCAAACATTCCCCTCAATTTTTCCTGCCTGCACCGCAGTGTGCTCATGGGTAACTGTGATGAGGCCACGTGAGGGTTAAACAACTTTGATAACAATAATGACAACGACAACAACACACACAACCTTTTATTGTGTGACTTGGAACTTTCCTGAAGCCATTTTAAAGAAAACCAAGTGATTGCAGGGTCCGTGAGAGAAGCCAACCATCACTGGCTTGGTTCCAGCAAAAAGAAAAATGCAGTTGATCGTGGAAGACGATGCATAAGAAGAAAGTTTTTCTTTTTCATTTGTTTGCGAACCAGTGATTAATTTATCACCACGTATAAACGGGCCAACCGGGGACAGCCGAGGACAGCCATTCAAGCTGTTTACCTCAGATGCTAAATGTTAATGCTACATCTCTATCACAGCATTCTGTTTGACATTTTATTGCTGTTTTTTTCCCAACCCCATAAGAAAAATCACAAAGCCAAAAGGACGCCTACAGCCCTCGTGAAATGCGTTAACAGCCGCTGAGGATGTTGAATCTTCAGCGGCTGTCTGTCTCACTTTGTAAGGTTAAACTTCAACCACTGCCGCTTTGCGACGAAATGCCAAGGGGTCACAGTCGGGGTCGCAATGACTCAGCGGCACGAAAAGCCGGCACAAGACCGATCCTGACAGGGAAATAGAGGCGGGCAGTCTGGGATCATCTTACTTCAGCGGCACAAAATTTTCACTTTATGCCCCATGACAGATCAAACGCTGCTCTCGTGAGTAGAAAGCATCAGCAACAGTGGTCCAGTTTTTTTGTTTGGTGTTGGATTGACGCCAATTTTGCTAGTATTGCGAGCAGCTAGCAAGCTATCTGATCATCTGGCCAAACAACCATTTAGGGCATTTTTCCCCAAAGTGCAATTACAAAAAATTTGCTATCAAATTCAAAGCTGGAGCATGAGCAAATTCCTGTTCAGTGACAGGGGTTGAATTAGCTCTGCCAGAGAGCTACTGCGCAGCACGTATGTGCTAATTGCCGTCGGATAACTCATGAGCATCACAGTTGAGCCAAACCGATCAGTGTCGGGGAAGAACAAATTTGCTTAATTGTCCGTCCCAGCTGTTGTTATTTGATCCATACCTTACTGTCAATGTGGGCGGGGCTTCGAGGTGCCGATTGACTGGACTCTAGACGCAGTGTGAGTCTGTTATCGAGCAGATTCTCCTCCCCCTCCCCTTCATCTTTTGGCACACAGCGTCCTGCAGCGGACCAGTGTCATGGGGGTGTGTTTGTGCCATATGGGATGTGCTCGACTCGCTCGGCTGTGCTGGCAGATGGTTCGTCTCTACTGGCACCAGCATGAATGCCAGGATGCCGGCTTGGCTTTCCAAGAGCAGTGCGCAGTTGTTTGTTTTAATGTTGTGGCTAAAAGATGAGCTGGGCTCCTACTTCGTAAAGTTCCAGCAAAGGCGAAACGTTCCAGCTTTGAAGTTTATTATTAGAGTTGATTGTTGTTTTGATGCGTTTGCGACAAACACGACAGGCACATCGGAGCTCTAAAGTTTCAGTACCGCAACCTCATTCATCCATCTTGCCAACTTCTAATAGACAGTGTTTTCAAATTCACTGGGGAATAATTTACAAATTAGCTTCCTACAGTTCACTAAGCTAATATTACAGAGAGCAGACTGGCGTGGATGCTGCTGAAGCAGGAGTATTTTATCACAACTCAACGGTTCCAATGGCAGGAAAGCAACAAGGGATTTTTCTTGTTGGTGAAAACATTTTATCGCAGTTTGTTCAGGGATGGCAACGTGCGACCAATGTCCCCCGTCCCTTAGACCAAGGAAGCCTCAAACTGTTGTTACCCGGCTCAGCTGGTATTAAAATGTATATATATATAAACAAAATTGATCCACTTGAGCATGATAAAAGGGCTGTGGTCCAATCATCTTCCAATTTTTTCCTTCCTGTCTTTTCAAGTGCTTTCTGCCAGCTCTTCGCGAGACTGATAAGCAAGATAAATCCAAAAGAATCAGGAAACGTCAGAACCCACAATGCCATTTTCATAACGTCCGGCAATATCTTTGGAATTTGCCGGGACGTGCAGCTTGCTCCTCCCTTAATGCGACCGCATTATTTTATGGTGGGCGCCTCCTGCTCCTCGCCCAGCGACTATCAGAAGAATGCGTAAACAGAAACGACCACCGGAGGCTCGGCTTAATGCCCAAATCTGTGGCGCTTTATTGCTCTGTACATCCAACTTTTATAATGCCATTTGTTATAACATTAACAGCTGTAAATACTGGAGAGTCCTTTTATGTCTGGGATCGATGCGGGCGCTTCGCTCGCCTCATTAATCACGGACGGAGCCCTTTTATGAAGCAATCTCACTTTATTCATAAAGGATAACTGTATGGCTCCATTAAGGTGTCACACTATTTATCTTTCTTATAACCTGCCTGTGGCATTACAAAATGTCCTGGCTCGTTCGTTCACTCGCTCGCTCGCTCACTCGCTCGCCCTGCCGCTGCAGCCCTCCCTCCCTTTGTCCCTTTGCCCTCTTCTGCATAAAATAATTTGAAATACATGGTGGCAGTTAGAAGGGGTCAGTTTACGGCGATAACAAGCGGGCCATAAAAAAAGGTAAAAAAAAAAAAGAAAAAAAGAAGGGGGGAAACGGTTCATTTGATGGAGTCCAGCCACTGTGGGTGCTGAAACGGAGGAAATGTCACGAGAGCCTTTAAAACTGTAAAACTTGACATGCAAGATGGAACGATTCCCCAAATCAGATGGGATTTATTATTAGTATTTCGCATCTGTTTGAGGAAAGAGTCCATGGATAATGGAAAGAGGAGGACTTTAAGAAAAAAAAACAATATGTGACATCATCCCCAGGGTCGTCCTCTCTGCTGAAGGCAACCTTGTCGGTTTATTTCACAAGTCCCTCTGGGAACAGAGTCCACTAGTGGTGTGTGTATCGATCCAAATAGGATAATCAATATCAGTATCGATACCAGTGGAACAAGATCAATACTTTTGATATTTATCTAGATACTGTTTTTGTATATATCAATTACTATGTTTAAACTACTACAGAGTCGCTTGTAATGTGAAATACATTTTTTTAAAATCTCATCTGACTATAACATTTCAAGGTGGGAACTCTGCCAGCTCCTTATTAATGGCATGGGCATGTGTTTTCTATTTATTGTAAAGCTTAGCTCAAAATCTGTCCTAATAATCCACAGGGAGGAAAAAAAACAATGAAAGGTCATGAAAATTTATTCAGATGTAGCTAATCTGATGATGCGTCCACCTTTTAACCTAAAAGTAGCGGTATCAGTATCACCACTAGAGTCCACAGAAAAGAGTCCGGAAAGAGACCCTTAAAAATAACCCGGAAGGTGATTGGTTGAATCTTGGTACAATATATTAAAGATGCAGTCACGATGAAAACCGTCTACCTGCAGTCTCACTCTTTCACCAGCTTCAGGACGGTGTGCAAAGTCTAGTCCTGTCGTGGCGTCCATCAGCACAAGCGTGTGACTACGCACGCGTGCAAGCTAGCAAGCAAGACGTCACACGTCACCCTCCGTCTCCAAGGCAACTTAATACGAGCCTGAGCCAGTTAGGTCATAAAATATACAGCATGTGATTTATGACATCTGAGCCGGTGCCCAGAGCGAGACAGGGGAAGCATGTTTTATGAATGTCCAAGTTGCAGTATTTGATGAACCGACGGGTCACTGTTTGATCCTTGGCAGCGGCTGGACCCGAGCACATCATAGAGTGTTGGGAGGCCCCCCCGAAGGAACCTCAGCACACATAGCCGGGCCAATTTTGAGAACTATCAGAAACCCGCTCCCCCCATGGAGTCTCGGGTCACGCATGGGCAATTTATTTTTATGATAGCCACCATCCTGGAAGGCCACAGCAAAAATGAATGCGCGCAAAGAACTTATTGCAAAGACGTCGGAAGTTACTGCCCTCTAGTGTTTAAAAGTTGCTCGCAAGGTAGCATCCGCCAACCTCACAAGCACACACACACATACACACTGCTGGTCACGTTGGACTGACCAATAATAACACTTGACTGGACACACACTCGGAAAGTGGAGCACAGTCACCACAAGGGAACTTTAATAAAAGGCAGCAAAAAATGAATGAACTTTCAACTGCTGAGCCTCCAGAGGGGAAAACGCTTTCCAGCAACGCCAGGCAGGCAGGCAGGCAGGCAGACACAGGAGAATCTGGGGCAGCTGCTGCTGGTGATTTAGCCTGGTGGTGACCAGGCCAGGCGGCGATCCTGCCGATCCTGTTCAGTAGGCCACTGTAGCTACAGCCGGCTTCAAACTGTGTATGAAATTTGTGCTGAAGTAGTAGTATGTGAGAATCTCATCTGATTTTCTTCATATTTGAGTGTCAGATATTCATCATCTATGGCAAACAAACTGGCACGCGGCCAACGCTCTGCCGTATCAAGAGCGTTTTTTTTTTTTTTTAGGCTGCAAAAGACAATGAAATGAAACAGAATCTCAACATGTCGTGCGTCCCGTCTCGGATATTCATTCTGCGCGCACACGCGGCTTCGAGCCTGACTGATAATGAGCCGGTGACTGATGTTCCCCCCAGACTGCGCGGGGGGATTGTGAAAGGTTGCACGTCAGCGGCGATGAAACGTTGCTCTTTTTAATGAGCGACGACTCTCGTCGACGTTGCTCTGAAGCGGAGCGCCGCCAATTTAGCGGAGGCCTGTTCGTCTCTTTTCGCCGCAAAATTATTTTGTTTGATTTGAGTTGGCGGGGGGATGGAGCTGCTGCTGGTGCTGCTGGTGGTGGGGTATTATCGTCCTCGTCATTCATTAGCTATGTAAGCCTTAAAGTAATCAGCCATGAAAGGGCGATCAGAGCGTAGATAACTGCTCAGGTAGACTTGACTACAGATTTACTGCGGCTTACCCGCTCTCTGAAACGAGTTGGAGAGGCTCTTAGCCCAGAGGTTGAAAATGTTCATTGAGCTTTGATGCCTGACCACATCTTTTTGATATTCAATGTAGAAAAAAAAGAGAGAGAGAGAGAGAGAAAAGATAGTTAACACAATTCATTCACACAGGCTTTTATCCGGATCCCTCAACCTGCGTCTTGCAGCTCTGCTCTCACGTTCACGGGAGGCTTTTGTAGCCGCTTCCCAAATCCGCGTTTGCCTGGAGTGGGAGCGAGACTCGCTGCGCGCTCGTCCGGGGAAGGCTGCTTCCATTGATTCCATCAGACACGCTAATCACCGTCATTACGGAGAGAAATATAATTAAAACGTATTTACCGAGGCAGATCCTACAGTATGTGTATAATATGTGGAACCTCCAATTTCCTCAGCAGTCAAGCTGTTTTGCGGACGACAGACGGCGCGAGAACACGCCCACCGCTGGTGGGTTTTTTTTTTTTGGATGGCAAGATCACGGTCTAAGGGTCACGCAACCACGCCACTGCTCGGAATGCGACAGCAGCAATAAATAAAGAGTTTTTTTTAGTTTTTGTGTATTTGTGGCTACTTGTCTCTTCATGTCAACACTACTCAAGTTTTTTTTTAATTTTAGACTCTATCACCGAATATTATTAGTTAGTTAGGGTTAGTTAGTATTAGTTAGGGTTAGTTTGCAAGTGAAAGGTTGTTTTCTCCGGATTTAGGGGATTTAAGATTTTTAAAAAAAAGTATGTTTGACCTTTGACCTGATCCGATTCAAGTACGACAAATCAACTTCAATCTAACCTTCTTATTTCAGCTATTTGGTCAGAATGTAACTGGGCCAATCAATGGCATTGAAGGAGAAATGGGCGGGGTTTGGTCCAAGTCCAACAACTGTTTTTTTTTGTTTTTTTTTTGCCTTCAGTTCCAGTGCAGTAGTAGTAGAAGTAGCAGTAGCAGTAGCAGTAGTAGCAGCAGTAGTAGACGAGGTCCCCCCCACCCCCCATTTCCCTCCCCAACCCCTTTTTTTTAACGGCAATAAATATTATCGCGTGAGCACGTTGCGGGTTTTAATGGAGGTTAAGGCACGCAAAAATAAAAGCTTCACTCAGACACAAACTCGCTCACTCATGCTGCCTTGCTTCGTGATGAACAGTTGGTCCACCCACTTTGTTTTTTGTTTTTTTCCACCGCAACACCTCCTTCACAGTGTCGAGCCTGAACAATCGCTTTTGATGTCTCATGCAAATTTTCTTTGGCTTCACTCAATGTAACAGCAGGCCAGGTACACTCAGGGACTACTGACAGGAGTCTGCTTTTAAAAATGGTTTCATAACCCCCCCCCCCAAATCACGATTAACATTATTGATGTGCCGCTACCTCAACCAGGGTCACAGCTGGCAATTTTGGGCTGTGTGGTTAAAAATCAGTCTACGACTACCACAACTGCTGCTGCTACGGCAAGCCGTTTGAGTCTTCATGACAAATGCTCAGTATCAGACCTCTCTCCTCTACAAGTTTGCTGTGCAGAACTCGTTTCAGTGCGCGACAGATAAAGTCGTACGGCACAGAAAACAATTTTTTTTCAGTTGGAGTCGGGCCGCAAACCGATAAACGTTTGGTGTTGAAACCTCCTCACTTTGACTTTCTTTCTTCCCTCCCGCAGCCACTGAGCAAAACAGATTCCGTTTTCTTTTTACTCCAGTTTTAATCCCGCCGGGCTCCGATTGGGCCCCGATAGAGGCAGAGGCAAGCGCTGCCGCCGCACCAATTTTCAAGCAGTGGCCCTTTGTGTCTCATTGCATCTGTGGCGACTCGCCATCTTAAGGTTATTGTATTAGGCGAGCTCCCTTCACCTGATTAAGGTTTAATCTCCAGCCGCTGCCTCCCCGAAGATTACTCACTATTCTGTGACATTTTAGCGAGCGGCGGGAGCCGCGGCTCCAGCTGCCAGGAGGAGAAGAAAGAAAGAGGGAAGAAGAAGAAGAAGAAGGAGAAGAAGAAAAGCCTTCTGGCTGATAAATCAGCCTTTAAACATGCGAGCGTGACCCCGCATTTTATCGGAGCCGCCATAATATATTGAGGGATTTGAATGTGTGACCCAATAAACAGTTTTCAAAGGGGAGACTTTTTCTCTGTGTGCACTGCTTTTGTTCTCAAGCTGCGTTTGTTTCCAGCACTGTGGATTGAGGGCCTCACGTTCCCTGATGCAAGTGGTCAACAAAATAAAAACAGAACACCGGTCTCTGAACCATTAAAGGGCCTCAATTGTCTCTGAAGCTCTTTACAAAAACAGTTTTTTTAAAAGGTTTATTTAGCACGAGTGGTGCCCATTAATAATCATGGTCTGACTAGTCCTGAGAGAGAGAGTTCTACCAAAATAAGTCAAGCACAAAATCAATCCAAGGCTGTAAAGACGCTTTTAGGAAATATTAAAAAGTTTGCAAGTTGGCCACGTGTGCGGCATTTCGTTTTTGTCAGGAAATATAAAGAAACATCTCATCACACGCAACGCTCATGCTTACGCTTTAGCTCTCCTGCCGCAGATCCACGCGCTGGTCAGGCACCAAACCGGATGCTTGTCAAAACAAAAAGCTCGTCTCCATTGAAAACAATTTAGTTTCACAGTGGGGGAGAAAAAAGAAAACAAGAACAAGAAAGAAAAACATTATCAAGAAAATGAAGTGAAATCAATTCCGCGAGGGTCCCAGAGAAACCATACACATCTCAGAGATGAATGTTTATTTCTGATTACACATTGTTTGCCCCGGGTTTTTCATGAAAAGGTGTAAATAAAACAGGGAGAGTCGTGGGGTGGTTTGTGTGACTAATAAAAATATGCATTTAGATGAAAATATCACCAGCTCGGGCCAGCTTGTTTGGCAGCAGTCATCTCGGGGTTGTTATATTGTTGCCTGTAATGTGGACACGCGGCGGCAGGAAATAGAGATGCGGGATAATAGGCGAGGCGGCACGTCGCCAGTCTGGGACATGTATGTCAGTGCTGCATGGGCACGGACGGGAAACCAAACGGCTCTGGGAAATGTTTGTGCAAATGTCGTGCTGGCGGCTGGAAAGGTGAGAAACACAATCCAAGGTGGAGACTTTCTTTTTGAAAGCAAAACGACAATAAAAAAATCCAGCTGTACCAGAGGTGATGGGGGAATTGGGTGCATTTTTCATGAATACATCTTTGTATCTTTGATTATTTCCTCCATGGCAGGTTCATATCTTTTTGTTTTGGCTTTTCTTGACGTTGCATAACAAGGAGCAGTAATTGACCTCTCCTTGTCCTTCCCAACTGGTGAGGTCAAATGTCAAAAGTCAAACGCCCCTCTGCAATTTTTCACAACAAAGTCCTGGGATGCCTGTTTTGGCAAATTAAACTCTGCTCTGCGGGCAGAGAAATATTCCTGCACACCTCTGTTGTTGATTTTTTCTTCTTCGCCCCACAGAGACGGAACAAAATCTGTTTTCTCAAAGAAAAATCTGTACATGCGCCTGATGCAGCCGGAGGAAATGTGAGGCGCAGAGGCAGGAGCCCCGGCGGGGTCTGACTCGCATCTTAAGTTGCTGAGGCCGGTAACATTTTGGCAGGAAGCGCTGGCAGGAAGATGGATGCCTGCACAAAAGAGTCTCTAATACCCCATTTTGCACCTTTTAAAGAGGTTCCTCAAAGCAGCTCCGGCTCATTACAAGACAGCCGGAGACACACCATCGCAGATAGGATTGAGTTTAATCCCCCACTTTCACCCCATCTGCCTCCGGGGGGCGTCTACAGTCAGAACCACCGGCGCATCGGTGACGTCTTCCACAAAAGAGGGGAGGGTGATGGGGAGAAAGGGGGTGGTGGTGGAGGGGGGTCCAAACCCGTGCTGAGTCAGACAGACGCCTAACGTGACGCCGCGTGTCGCGCTGCACCCTGCCGCTGAGAGAGACGTCCCTCTCCGCTATCAGGCAGCCTGCAGCCTTCCAGCTCGTCTGTATCTCCAGCGCGCCAATCTGCCGTCTCCATGTGGAGCTGTGAGCTTCACTCCAGGAAGCGGCGGCGGCGGCGGCAGCAACAGCAGCAGCCCGGCGCTTTTGAAGCACAGAGACAAATCTGAGAATATCAGAGGGTTGATGTTGTTGTTGTTTTTTGGCCCATTGCCCTGTCGTGAGGCCAGTTGAGACTCAACTCTCGAGGTCCATGGAAGAAATTCACTTCTTTGAGCTCCAAAAGAAGCTAAGGCACCACATTTTCCATGACAACTTTCCAAATAGTCCAACCAATATTTGGAATTTTCTAACAATAATCTGCCTCTTTATCCTGCCAGTCAACTGCCCAGCAGTCTGAAATGCTCATCCTTCACATCTTAAGCATGGTCCACTTAATCACAAAGTACTTGCCAAAACACACTCTGCTGGAAACCAGTCCTTTGTGAAGCCAGAGTGGGCACTGACAGCTCTCCCTTGTTAGTGACAACATCAACCAGAAGCTAAAGATTAGATCAAAATAATAATAAAAAAAATCTTGTAAAACTATAAAGCACAAGTCATCGCAACAGGAACAATGACAGAATTCTCTTCCTGCTGGATAGGTTTAAACAGGAGTGCTATATGTTCACTA
Source organism: Thamnaconus septentrionalis (assembly GCA_009823395.1). Lineage (NCBI taxonomy): Eukaryota > Metazoa > Chordata > Actinopteri > Tetraodontiformes > Monacanthidae > Thamnaconus > Thamnaconus septentrionalis. The sequence goes on from CM020518.1 coordinate 7,812,136, forward strand.
GTGTAGTGTGACCTTCAGAGTGCAACGTATGGAGTCATTTTACCCAGGAGCTACAGTCAGGGATGTAAAGTGTAAAAGATGGTCAGAATTGTGAACTTTTTCCCAGAAACACTTCAACAGAGTTTTGAAATAAAATCAAATATATGTTTTCCTCCCCTCCTAGTCAGTGACATCTCTGTCCGTCCGACCTCCTGACACTGACTGAACTCTGATGCGACGCGTCTACTGTGGCCTCTAGGTGGCAGCAGAGGTCTACCCAGATCCTGCTCTAATGATTAGGGAGCTTGACTGCAACAACACGAGAAAGGGAGGGAAAGAGAAGAGGCTGAGAGACTGGAGAGAGAGAGAGAGAGAGAGGGAGAGGGAGAGAGAGAGAGCGGCAGAGGCGGTGCAGCACAGACAGAAGGGTAAAGAAAGAAGATGAAGGTAAAAAAGAAGATGAAGAGGAAAAAGAAGCAGCAGACAGGACGGAGGCTTTTGATTGGAGCTGATGCAGCAGCCCAAAGGCCGCCTGTCGACCTCATCCAATCCCCTCCTCTCTCTCTTCCCACCTGGTCGAGCTTTCCCAGAAGCCCCTCCCACTCTAATGACCTCACCAGAGAGGCGGACGCTGCAAATTGAGCGAAGGGCTGTCTGGGGATACGATGCCGCAGAGCAGCCTTCTCTTCGCTACGGTTTCACTGCCCCCCCCTCATTTTTTTTTATTTTTTAAATAGAGCGCCGGCTTCCTGCTGGGCTGAAACCATTAAACAAATGGCTTTTTAGCCCCAAGCTGACTTTGAAAAAACACTGGGACGCGGCGCAGCGTCCGCGTGAAGAACACAGTCACTTTGTTGTGTCTTTGCTCTCCTCCCACCTCGGAGCCTCTTTCTGGGTTAGGGGTCTGATTGGGGCTGTTAAAGTGATGCCGCTCCTTGTTTTCTGCCGCCGCCGACTGCGCTGTGTGACACCGCCGGCTCCTTAGGTGACTGACGTCTGATCTCAGCTCCAACACATTGGAATCAGTCTCCAAGTCGTCAAAGAAATGAAGGTGAACGCTTGGCAACAAAAAAAAAAAAGGAAAAACACTGTAGACATATTTATATTTCAGTGCAGCAGCTCAGTCTGCTGGAATATTCAGACATCCTTCATAGTTTGGGGCCGCATGAGGCCAAGACAGATTTTGAGAATTTCTAAGATGTTGTTATACGCAGGCTGGTTGAGAGCTGGCAAAAAAAAGAAGCAGTAGGAGCAGGGATCCACCTGCTATTGACTCATTTTCTTAATCTAATCTAGTAAGTGTCACTAATTATGAGTTTACATGGAGTCATTTTGGTACAATGAGGAAACATTTATGCAACAATCCTGTTTTAAACATTTTTGCATCGCATTTGGGAAACGCTAAAAACACGACGCTAGCGCCTCATGTACAAGCTAATTTACTGTCGAAACAGAATCGCTCAATGAAAACAAGCCAAGTCAAGTTCAATTATGTTTGCTCATGCAAAATAGAGCAACAATTAACTGTTGCTGAATATCTTAATGACAAAATTGCATTCCAAAAATTACCCCTGAATTAAAAATCCAATGAAAGACAATAAATTTAATAGCATTTTATACAACGTCCAGAGCCTAAAACCTTCTTATAATCCTGCTTCAACAGGAACTCTCTCAACTTACAGTTTCACCCGCGGGGCGGTGCAGCCCATGTCTTACCCGTTTCTGTTGAAAAAAGGTCTAGCTTTTTTTTTTTTTTTTTGGTCCTCTTGTAGATGAGCAGGAGAAAACACATTTTCTTGTCCTCCGCAATGCTTCCCTCTGCTTGTCGAAGCAGATTTTGCTCTCATTTCATCTCGGAAATATCACTGAACCCGAGTAATCAGGAGAATGTCAGAATAAACACTCAGCACATTTATTTCTATCAGCTGTGTGTGTGTGTGTGTTTTTTTTTTTAAACTATTATCATGGCACAGAAAGTTATGCAAAACACACACAAAGAGCTCAAGCAATTGACTCCAACTGGATGTTACTTCGAGACAAACATCTCATAAAAAATACAATCGCGAACCCGAATACATCTTTGCTCAAAAACAACAACACAAGGAAAAAAAAAAAACATGCCAAAATGCATTTGGTTAATTTCGGAAGAAACAGAATTTTTTTCTTGTGGTTCTGAATTGTGAACAGTTGATATTGTCGCCTGCTTTTCCCTTTTATTTAATCAGAAACAAATATTCCCTTCAGGCTGCAAATGGGCTCCGAGTTGATTCCACGGTTACGCAGGAACTCCTGCCTGAAGTCCTGAACAAATCACTCAAAACTCAAGAGTCATTTTACTGACTTGTGAGTCATGGTACCTCGTCTCTATTAAGCGGCTCACTGACTCGTCCCTGCTTGCGCCAGTTGGTTAATTGGAAATAACGCGTCACTCCTGGAAAGAGAAAGAGTGGAAGAAATGTTTCCCCCATGACAATTGATGGTGAAATGGATCATTTCTCTGTTTCAGATCAGCAGTTCCAGCAAGTCTGAAGCAGTGAGGACTGGGAGTGGGCGGAGCTTGTTGGCGCATAGGAATTGCAGAAGACTCTGGGTGACTGACTCAGATGACTCAAAACACCATTCTATTTGTCGAACGACTCGTACAAATTCAAGTCGGTAAAAATAATCACATTTCCCATCACTGACCTGATGACTGACTGAACCGAAGTGGCTGGAAATGTTTTTCACCTCTCGTTCCAGCTTCAACACAAATGCAGCAGAGCCACCATGTTGCCGCTCCAGCAGCTCGGCGGCTGCGAGTGCAGGTGATGATTCCTGCATCGCAGCCCCCCCCCCCCCCTCCAGCTTTTCCATTATGCCGCCGGGTGGGTTGGGAAAAGTTCAGGGCCTCCATATTGCGGCGCAAATTGCCGGCGAAGCCATGACAGAAGCGAGTGGAATCAATTACCACACTCACGGCGGCGCACATCAAAAGCGCAACAGTGGCAAGTTAAAAAAAAAAAAAAAATACATAAAGTAAAATAAAATAAGTTGCGTGTCGATTGGCGGCTGTGGAGAAAACATGGCTGCGGGACATTTAGAACTCGTTTCTCCGCTGCTAATCTGTCGGACCGTCAATGTGTTTGGCGCACGACAGATGTGGGCAAATCGGAGGGATGTTAATTAAGTGGTGCAGCTGCGGGAAGAGGTGAAAATTCCTCACCAAATCCCCGGCGGTTACCGTATTAACTTTTCTGGATGTGCAAGTTGAAGGTGAGGAAAGTCTTTCAAGTTGCCAGCGTGCGACAAAAACATCCCGGCTAATTAAATTCTGTTGAGTTTAAGCAATTCACAGTTTGTCGAGTTTCTTCGACCTGAAGCGAGTCATGAGAGGTGGCACTGGACACTCACGCCCCAGTGCACAGTGCATCAAGCAATGCAATGTGCATAATAGCCAATATTGATCATAACTTCACATGTTTATCTTTAAGCATTCCCAGCTGGTTTTGACTCATGAGGAAAAATGCTACAAAGAAAAGCCTTTGCTCTTCGGGGGTTAGCATCTTTAGCGTTAGCTTGGCTGGCAGCTACCTCCTGTACTCCCTCACGTATTTTCCTGGGGTGTTTAAGGTAAACCAGCTGCGGCTTCCTACTTTCACCACGGCAAAATAAGAAGTTGATCGGAGAGTGAACAACACTGCACCCGAGTTGAAACACTTTCTGGAGACAGATTAGCCAGCCAGACTGCAAACACCTTCAGATTTATTTTTATTACATTAAAGAAAAGGAAAAACGCCCGTATTTTTTCTGCCTATTTATTTGGACATTTTGACTATGGGGAAAAAACAGTGCCACGAGTATGAGCTACATTTATGGGCTGATTTCTATTTTGCAGGCCTATAGGAGAGAGGAGGCGGAATGTGTTATTCCAGACAAAGCTGTAAAACAGCCTGTAATTGGCTGACAGAGACGCCGTTGGTGCGAGTTTGTGGCAATTTTGTGCAGGACATTAAAATAAAAACTGAATGAAATTTGCATCTGGAGAGGGGCTTTTATTTCTGATTAGATTCCTTAACTGTAGGCTGATATGATGCATATACACTAAATACGGCAAAATCATTTTGTTTATGCTACCGTAATAAACTAAAGTTTTATGCAAAAGTAACATTTTGCAACATTGCAGAGATGCACGCCTCGCTGTGTTTTTCGAGACTGTCGGTGCGGCAATTTTCACTGACAGCTCCATGATAGTTTAATGATACAACTTCTGCCGACTGTGTAATGACAGTTGTTGGTTTTAACTGGGCAACACGTGCTCACACACACACACACACACACACACACACACACACACACACACACACACACACACACACACACACACACACACACACACACACACACACACAAATCAGCACACCTCGCTCCCTGTCGAGGCCGCTGAAAAACAAAATTCATGTGCAAACACGTTCCTGAAACACGAATAGAAAAGAAACAGCTGCTTGACAGGGACTTGCGCCACGCTGAGGGATGAATAATGGACGTCGTTGTGACCAAGATGTCGAGGAACAAAAGAGCCCGCTTGCGCTTTTTTTGTTTTTGTGATTTTTTTTTCCTCGACCGTCTGATGTGTTCCCTCACGATTCAGATTGATTCGTCTGAAAGCAGGAAGAATTGAATACTTTGGCCGACCACCACAAATCCAATAAGATGCCGAGACAAAGCGTGTCAGCAGTGTTTCATCATTTCAGAAATGAAAAGAAAAAAGAAAAAACAAGGCAACAGGTCATTACGACGGCCGACTTTGTCTCTGCAACCCTCACTGCTGCTCCCTCCATCAGTCGAGAGTGTCGGCGTCGGTGTGTGTGGGCCGAGTGACGGAGCACTCTCTGCCTGCTGGTGCACTCTGCAGAGCGTGTCTGATCTTCTCTAAAAGACAAACCTCGGAACCTTTGCTTTTGTATTTAGCCCTCTGCTTGCAGCTGCCTGTTTTTTTTTTTTTTGTAGCCGTCTGCTGAACCTGATCAATAAACCTCGCACGTGTTTAGACAGGGGGCAAAAACATGACGGGCTGAGTGGGAGGAGACTACATTTGACTAAGCTACATGTGCCCTTTGTGACATCACACAGGGCCCATTTCCAGAACTGAGTGAGTGTCTTAGCGTGTGTTGACCTGACAGAGTCACACTTTGTTACACTGGACCTTTTGATCCCCCTGCAGTCTCAGCAGAAATAAATGTCAAAATAAATAAAAATAAAATAAAATGGAGATAGCAGTTTTGGAGGATGATGGAACATATGTGGAAGCACAACAATGAGATTAGCTGCTGGTACAGCAAATTATTTCTGGAGCAGGAAATAGTAAACAGTCTGTTTGCTGCTGGCACTGGTAGCTGGCCGGACTGTTTTACGGCATGTTGCCATGGAGAGATCAGGGCGGGAAAAAACGTGGGATGAGCCGCTGAAAAGTGTGTGCAAATTGGAATGCAGCCAAGTTTCGGTGTAATTTCGCGGCCGGAACGTGCCTGAGAAAATGTCGACGTAGCCATGAGACATGGTGCATGTGCCATTTGCAAAGGAGTCCGTTGGAAAATGTGGTTGGGTGAGCATCCCGAACGTCATGTTCAAAGTCGGCCAATCAGGTTTGTTCACCACCACTGCTGTTGAACTCCACTCTCGGAAAGAGAAAAGCTGCTCCTTGTTTCTTTCTTGATCAGAAAAGATCCAGTTCCAATAAAACCACAGCTATTTTGGCAGCACACCACCACTGTTCACAAGCTAGCACCACTTCCTGTTTCGGTTACAGTATGACTGCAGGCTGTGAAATGGGTCACGTCCTCGTGTCAGACCAGTAGTTTTAGCATCCTGGATTAATCAGGGGTTCTTAGTGAATGGAGCCCTGGGTGGCTGACTCAGTGACTCAACACTCAAAAACGTGATTCTCTTTGATGTCCGACTCACGCGAACAAGAGTCAGTTAAAAGTATCGAGTTTCCCCTCATCAACAGGTCACATGAACAACTGATTTGCTTGGTTTCAAATCTTAGAAAGTAGAAACAACGACATTCAATTCCTCTTCCAACCCAAAGAAATCGACCAAATATGACTTCCTGCGGCAAACTAGCTTAGCAGACATTTACCGTACGCTAACAACAGCGACACAGCGGAAGGTCCAAGTCCATCTAGAAACTAACTAACCCCTATCGGCTCCACCATACATCTTGGGTAAAGTGAGAAGGTGCATTTTGATATAGTTTTGTTGTGCAAGTGTCCTGGACGCTTCAGGAACCAGCAGGCTCGCTTCCAAATTACCCACTGGGCACGAAGCGACAAAACAAGCTGTGCTCTGGAGAGAGCTTGTAATAGATTGCAGCGATTCCCCTCGGACATGCTGTTGAGCAGGTGGCGTCTTAGCTGGTGGAACACGCGGCGATGAATTCACCATTTCCTAGCCCGCCATCTGACTATAAATCACGCGATCTGGGGAGAAGCATTTTTTAATAACCGGAGAGGCAATTAAATGCGCTCAGATGAGAGCGAGAGATAATGTTCTTTGTTGGTTATTTTTTCTCATTAAGTCCGCCGACACGCGAGCGAGAACCGAGGCACGTGAATTTCGACACGAGTCGAATCGCGTTTGTTTGTTTTTTTGCTATTTTTTTTGACGAGGCAATTTGATGATTCAGAAATGCACCGCTGCGCCGGGCTTTAGACTATTATTAGGGAATTACACCCAAATAAGGATCAATTTTGAATTGCGTTTTGACTAAATTTCTGTTGTTTACTTGCTTCTTGTTTCCGAAATTCTACAGAAACTTCGATACTGAAAGAAAACCACCCCTGTACCCTTGAGTGAGGCTAAGCGTCTTGTCGGGTATGCAGGGTACAGTTGCACCAGAAGAAGCTGACGCGTTCAATCAATGAAGATCGATTTGCAAATACGACCGCAGTTGCATCAAGCAGCCTGCAGTCCCGCAGGTCACATTAAGTTCCTGTTATTTAAACAAAAGACAGATGGATCGTCCGCTCAGTCAACAAACAGCGACTCTGCCTCAGACTGCACTGGACGGGAATGTCGCACGCACAAACACACTCGACACGTAAGAGTCATAGATGAACACTTCATGAAAACGTGTTGGAGGCCTTGGCAGCAGCGGCGGCAGGAGGCAGGAAAGGAAAGAACTTGAACACACGGCAATCACGGCGGGGGCAAGTCGACATTTTCCAACATTTCGAGACGGAAAACCCCGCTCGTTGTCGCAGCTCATTTGCGTGCATTCACATTTAAGTTGCTACATGAGTGCACAAACAAGTGGGGCTTTAAATGCAAGAGCGTTGGGTGTGATATCATTAAGGTGGCAGATACCTTCTGCTGCGGTATATCAGTAAAAAATAAATAAATACATAAATAAATAAATAAATAAATAATAATAATAATGAGAGCAGGCCTTCGCTATGGCTCAGTCCCGAATAATAATAAAGACCTTTTACAGAGATTCAGTCCAACCAGTTATTGAAGCAGTTATTTAGTGAGAACCACTTGTTGGTGCTGGGGAGCAGTGGTCCGTCTGCGGGGTCTGTCGCTCCCGCCCCAGGTGGTTCATCTCTGCTTCAGACGGTCATATTTCCCAGCCTACTGCGATGGGGGATGGGGAGGGGCTCCTAGAGCCGTTAGCCGTGGTGGCTAGCGCCAGAGCAGACGAGGAGACGCGACACACAAAACATTCTCACTCCTCGGGAGGCCAAGAAGGATGACAAGCTTCCAGGAAACGACTGGTGGGTAAAAAAAAAAGAAGGGAAAATTTGGGTAAAAATCTGTAAACGCAGTAATTATTATTACTGGATCTAAACAGGTGTCATAATTCTCCCACTAGACCTGTCACTTTCTGTTCCTGTTGTTTGTTTGAGTGCGTGTGTGTTTTGTTTTTTTTCAAATTCTCTTTCAAGGGAAATCGCTGCACAAACACCGGTGCTCTGGTCCAGGGACGTGCTTGGGTTCGGCTTGGACCGACTCCACTGTAATTAGTTTCTTAGCAGAGCCTGATGCGTCCTCAGGCTCAGCAGGCAGTGCCAACACAAACACAGCCAGCGTCTCTCCCGGCAATGCTTCACTTGTGCATCGGCAGGGTATTAAAATCGTGTCGAAGTGGTTTTGCTCAATTCTGGTGTGTTTTAAAAAAAATATATATATATATATATATATATTTCAATTTTCAAACACACACACACACACACACACACACACACACACACACACACACACACACGACCGCTAGCTCCCGTCTATCAACCTGCTGTCAGGGGTTACACATATAATTGTGTTTATGGCGCGGCGCATCTGAACAGAAATATTCCGCCTACTCGCACTTTGAAAAAAAAATCTCATTTATTTTCCGTGGCCATCTGCAAGTACTCCACAATGAACCTCGCGAACCGAGTGAATCACTTTCTGTCGGCGGCCTCCTCCCCCATTCTGCGGCTCACCTCTTTCAACTTGCAAATGTTTTTTCTTTCTTTTCTTTTTTTACACTTACAAGCACCTATTCCCTGCAGCACCCGCTCTTTTTTTCCCTTTATCGTGGTGGTAAATTATAAGAGAGGAAATCGAAAGTTTTTCAAACGGGAGCTAATTGGCCGTGTCGCTAAATCAATCCAGTTTGGGTCAGAAAAGACAAATTATTGATCGCGCGGCGTTTTCATAAGAGCGCCGCGCCGCTGAAATTAAAGAGCTGTGTTTCTCTTTAGAGGCCTTGACACACGCCAGCTTGAACTACTTTCATAAAAGTACGATAAGCATCAGGTGTTTTCTGGACAAAACATCCAAGTGGCCAAAATAAGGAAAAAAAAAATTCAAATTTAGCACAAACTTTGTGATTCTAGGACAATTCTAAGGTGTAAAATGGGTTTTATTGTTTGCTGGATTCTATTCTATTTTATTTTATTCTATTCTATTCTGACTGACACCTGGTGGGATTAGGGATAATTCCTGGACGGACCCGCTGGGTGGCTCAGGCACATTTTCTCCATAATGTTTGTTGCCTGACTTGATGAATGGCTGTTTTCCACTCTCAGGAGGTCACAGATGGGCATCGGAATGCTCGGGACGTGCTGAGGGAAATGCAAATGGTTTTTGGAAGTTTTTCTTTTTTGGAATAGAGTTTGTTGCCTGACCTACAAGTCGTCTTTACCCGCCTCACTCGATAGAGAATGGGAGGTCTGAGCGGCGCCCGGCGAATGTCAGCGTGACACCGGATTATAGATTTGGTGTCACCGACAGTTCCTGCTTATTGAAGCGGCTTTTCATAAGAGCATTTGATGGGATTGATTGGTTGGGAATTGATCTGTTTGTTTTTTTGTTGTTGTTGTTTTCGTCTGACTTTTTTTTTTGATGATGGAGGACAAAAATTCAGTGGGACGGAAATGATTCAGTGCTGCAACAACAATGAACAGATGGACAAAGTCAAGGTGGCTGAAACTCTGTGGCTGCGTTGTTCTTCTTTTCTCTCGTCTCACTCGACAATCTGCCGAGCGGAGACGAACAAACACAAGCCAGACAGGGATGAGAAAACCATCCCAAAAAACAAATTCATTTTCAACAAAACAATGAAAAGCCAAATAGTTGGACTCGAGAATCAGAATCAGTGATTTATCTTCAGTGAAAAAGCCAATTTACTGGTCAGGAGGACGGCACCTGAGCGGTTGGCTCCAGTTCTCTGCCGTCTTCGACCCTGTCTGAGCTCACGCCGCCGACCGTTGGCGATTCTGATGGTTGCTTTAAACAGCGGCGGCTAATAGCTGCTGTCAGAGGCGTCTCGGCGAGGACGCCGTCTCAGCGCTGCCTGGCGCGGCGCCATGCATACTGCGGGAAGTTCTTGGAACTGATAGGCATGACCTTTCAATAATTGCCATATACATCATCTGTTTAGCGTTAATGAGCTCTACAAATTGCGGCAGATTTGCTGGAGAGGGGAAAAAAAAAAACATTGACCAACATCGGGTGTTCAAAAGTCACATGGTCTCACAAATTCATACGTATGTCCTTTCGACCCCCTCATTTAGTGTTGTGTTCTAGTGTTTTTTTTTTAAGCAATCCTGCAAATGGAGATGTTGTCTCAGTAACTAGCAAAGGAAAATTGAGCGCGGCCACTGCCTTCAGCTGCGGCATACAAGTGCATTTGAATAATCAATGACAATAACATTTTTTTTCTTCCCCTTTACCATTTTGGAAAGTTATGCGTGGCACAAACGCAGAGATGTAATGGCATTTTATGGCTAATTACGCCTTCATTAATCATCGCGCTATTGAATTAAGTTGCAATAAGACCCTCATTAGTTCTCGGCGCTGCCCGCCACCACCACCGCCACTTCTCAGGGGCCGAGTCAGGCTCGAGTGCCAGACCCCGTATTCTCCACACTTGAACGCACCGCCGCCCGAGAGGCTTTTTTCTGTTCTTTTTTTTCTCCCCACCCGCCGTCGGCCTCATTAGCATGCATGGCTACCCGGCGCAGTTGCACCTTGTGTATGCACAAATTAACATGAATGATTCCACTGTTATCCCAGTTGGAGACCCTCGACATGACTCTAATGTTAACAGACTGAATGAGAGCGGCTGCTTTCCGAAGGGCTGTGGTGTAACCGATGCTGCCAAGCGGGCGCCTGTTTGAGCACGTCAGCCGAAGCCCAGTTGTCTCCTCCTGCCCCGGATCATCGTCGTAATCAGTAATGATCTTTTTGGCTAAGTGTCGAAAAAAAAAAAATGTATATCATTTCCTTCGAAATCTCTGCATTCTTGCATAGTCAATTAATTTTTATAATGCAGCCTGAGCTCAGGCACGTAAATGCACTACTTGCAATATATATTCCGCCACCAGGTGTCGTGGTTTTACACTGCAAGTGGCCCAAAACAAACAGACTCCCTGTTGGGAGAAAGTGTTTAGGGAGGGCAACATATAGAGGTCGCTGTGTCGTCACTTTCTGCTGCAGTTGATGTCCAAACGAAAATCAGTTTTTCCTGATACAGCGAAGGCCCCTGGCCACCAGACGACCGTTCAGGGATTTCATCCCCGCACGGCTTCATTATGGCTCAGTCGAGTGGAGAGCGATTAAACCTGTCTGCGCCGCAGATTATCGGGATTTTTCACGCTGTATTAATTACTGCGGAGGCCTTTTTTTTGTTTTTAATCGGGCCGGGCAGTGGACCCAGCGCCGTTTGAGGACACGACCCCGCTCTCCGATTGGCTAATTTGTCTTCGGAGAACCTCGTTTGCATTGCAATTACCTGAGAGGTAACCTATAAGTGGATCCTGCTGCCTTTGACAATTGAGACAGAGTGGGCTTGTCTGCCCGCTGCAGCGGAATGAAAGAGAGAGAGAAAAAAAAATCATTTGATGTGGGTGTGGGGGACTGGACTTATGCATGTTTTTCTTTCCCTCCTCGCGGCTCTGTATAATTAACTGGCAGCCGAAACCAACGGGAGAACGCTCAATATTCTTTTAAAATTACTCCCCATTGTAATACGTTCGAGTACGTTCTCGCAATCCTGCTCGTTTGTTAGTTAGCTGGAGGCCTGGGAATTGTTTCACATGACCACTGGAGGTGTGATAGAAACTTTATATCCAGGACAGAAAATGGAAGAAAAAAAAAAATCTAACAAAAAACATTTGCCGATGACTTTGCACATCTGAAATTGTTAGTCCTTGACAGAACATGCCTGCAAACACTGTCAGGAGATTCTCTCTTGCTATGGCAACACTTAACTGAGGACAAAGCTTAAGAAAAGAAAAGAAAAAAAACTACAACAAGAAGACATTTGTGAATCTTGACATTCCTCCATCGATGGCTAAATTTTACGGTTTGCACACTTGGTGCCAATGTGCAGTCTCACCATTGGGTGTCGTAGTTTTGCCTTTACACCGAAAAACAACAGCTTCCCTCAAAAGTTGCTGAATAAATCATAACTAGCTGTAAAATTTGACATGACATTTCGAGTGGACGCCATTGGCCGCCATGTGGATGATCTCGAATGCAACGTTTTACCGAGACCAAGCACCAAAACCCACTGGAAGATAAAAAGTGCAGAAAAGGCAAAACCTTCTGATATGACCAGAAGACAGACTGTGAATTTCTCGACCTCAGAAAGGTTCGTGTTAGATGTTGGCATCGACATCCTGCATAACTACACATTTACAATCCCTTGTTACTCGACTTCGCAACAAACCAACTTTGCTTTCCGCGCACAGGGAACACGGCCAATCCGTTTTAGAGGAAGTTTTTAAATAAACTGCAGAAACTCTGCGCGCAATAATCCGCCTTTCATCGTCTGGAGAGTTGTAATGTTTCTGAAAGCCGTGTTTTTATTTTATTTATTTATTTTTGGTGCCAGATGCCTGTCCTTGCTCTTAAAGGCTGAGAACAACCACTGCACTGAGCCGCTGCTGCCGCTGCCGCCAAGTGCAGTGAGGAGGGAACAAGATGTGGGCGGAATGGCTCTAAGAAAATAAAGTTGAGTGTGTGAGAGAGAGAGAGAGAGAGAGAGAGCTGCAGCAGCACCGAGAGGCAGAAAAAAATAAAATAAAATCATTAAACCCTGCACATGACTAGGACAGTCTGTTGCTGTTCTCAGTTGAAAAAAAAAAAGACAAAAAAAATAATTAAAAACAAAAAAATAGAAATCTCAGCAAAGAAGAAGAGTCAACGTATGCTAATGAATGAGCTGCTCTTCCCCTGGGATATTTCCCACTCTTCTTCCTCTTCCTCTTTTCCCTTTTTGTTTCCCACGCAGCTGTTTTCCACCTGCTGAGACTTTTCCCCGTCTTCCACCTTTTGAAGAAGACGAAGAAACGTGCCGGCGTCTATAATTAGATCCGTCACTCTTGCACTTGTGTACATTATAAACGCGGCCGTTTAATCCCCCCCCCCCAAAACTCCGTCTGTTGCCACTTCACACAAACAGTCAAACGGCTGTTTTTCGAGCCTCCCGTCGCTCATCCTCCCGACAACCGTCGAATATTCAGCTTTCATTACGTCTCCCACTGAAGTGTCATCTGTCTTTGCTCTTGCCTTAATCTTATTTTCACATGTTATTTTATATATGATATATATATTTTTTTTAATTGTACTATTTCTTAGTTCAGGTGATGCAAACGATCAAAGCCTTCGCCCAGAGGCGGATTGTGTAGCAATATTTAGATTGGCGTGACAATCACAGAGGCATCCATCGCGTAAGAAGATTCCAGCAAGTGTGACCCAAACTCTCACCCGGTGGAACCTTTAAATTAATTATGGTTTCACGCGAGGCAAAGAGCGGTTCTGAGCCTGAGAAGCGGCACACACTTTATATGACTCATTTGTCATATTAAACTCTGTAAATAGAACTCCTGCTTCGCGTCGCGTCAACCACATTTGCTTGGTTCTCATTCCTCTGAGTCTATTACGGGCTCTCGTCTGGCTAATCTGCCTCATTCGTGTGTGTGTGTGTGTGTGTGTGTGTGTGTGAGATGGCTTGGATGGCGAGGTCGTGTGGGGTGGGATCGGCTGTCTGTGCAAGTTCAAAGCGGGTCGTCAGGTGTTGGTTGCACTGTGGCCTCGTTTCTCTCATCGTTTGAAAGCAAAAGTGCCTTTCAGGGTCCCATTAAAAACAAAACATGGCATCATTATTTTTGATGACTGTGTTAGATTACTTTGTTGCGGTAGTGCAGCGTCATCATTGGTAGTAGCAACTGTATCAGAGTTTTATAGTGTTCTCAATATTGTTGTCATCATCATTAGCAGTGGTACTGATATTATCAACATTATCATTATTAGCCTCGTCATTATCAAAACATTCATGTTCATTATTATCATTAGTAGTATCATCAGTATTTTTAGTATTAGAAGTGTTGTCATTCTCATCAGTATTATCAATATGATGATTGCCATTGTATTTGCATTATCATTGTTTGAAGTATTGGTTTATATTATTTTGTATAGTTATTTTTTTTTTTTATATCACCACTACTACTATTACCTCTACTACTCCTGGCAGTAGGAGTAATCATCATCATCATCCTCTTCACACCACCACCACCGCCAGGCCATTTCACCTGAGCTCTGTATGTTTTTCACATCATATTTAATTTCCTCAGCCTGCTGAGCGTCTTTGTGTGAGGCAGAACAGCCCAAATAGTCAAAATGCGCCTCTCGAGCGCCGTGGAAATAAAAAAAAAATAAAAACAAAAACGAAAAAAAAAAAAACCCGCTGACATGAGACTCGACTCTCTCACTCATATTTTTTTCATGATGATTGCACAGGGGGTATGAAGGCGGCTCGGCGAGTTTGTTTGCCTGCAGCCCAGGCTGCGTTCCATGCCGACGTTCCGGGGTTACCGTTCCCCTACACTGTGTGCATCATCCCAGGTAAGAGGAAAACAACAAAAAAAAAAAAAAAAAACTTAAAAAAAACCAAACAAACGCCTGGAGATGAAAAATAGGTCACCGCCTCCCGCGTACCACGTCGACGGAGAGGAAGGTAAAGTTTCTTTGTCAACAAAATATTTCCAGAGAAAAGTTGCATTCCCCCGAGTCAGCGGGGACACGTTGTATTGTTCGGTACTCCATGAGCCCCGAGATCCCAAATCGAGTCAAAGTCTTTATTAACGCTTCTTAAAAAACAAAAAACAAAAAACAAAATCTGAAATCTTGTGTGTGGCAGAAACTTAAAGCCTCGGCGAGAACAACCAACCCCACAGTGACCGTTTAGGATTAAATGGTGCACGTAATCTCTCTCAGTCCAAACAGGAACACTTCCCTCTGTGTGCGTGTGTGTGTGCATGCACGCGTGCCACAACCGATGACGTGCACTGTCTCGCTTTCCCCAGCGTGGCCTTTCAAAAACAGGATGGATGTTTGTGTTTGTGTCGCCGCCAGACAATTAAAAAATGTGTCACCGTTGAAAAGAAATGTTGCAAACGCTGAGCGCCAAAGCTCCCCCCTCTATAAATTACAACAGCCTTTTTTACCCCCATTTTCTTTTTTTTTTTTTTTTTTTTAAATTTCATTAGAAAGAGCCGTGATTATTCATCCACTTGTTAACATCAATTGCCGTTTGTTGAGTGAAGTGGCCCGTAAAGTCTGGACACAAGCGTCTACGGCTGTGTGATTTACTCTCCCGTCGCTCCTCGTAATGAAGCAAAAGCAATTTACTCAGGTTTTAAAAAAAACAACAGCAGCAACAACAAAACCCATCAAATTAATTGTGCAAATGGAAAGTTTGATTGTGATGTTTAACGAAACTCAGAAGCCACTTTGTTTCATTTCTGATAAATTACGCAGAGAAATTCAAGTACGCGGTCACGTGACCAGCTATTACAGGTTTGGTTTGGTGCACGGGTGCTGTTGCCACACTACGCTACACAACATTATGCATGGTAAAGATGCATTTTGCGAATTCGGTTAGCTTTATGCTAGCATCAGTACCTAGCTGTGAAGCCAATGCTGAGGGTTGACGCATCTATTGCAACTTTCCTGCTCATCGTATGCTGCCACAAGCGGAAAAAAATACAGTTTCATGCTAGCTAGCATGCAAGCTAATGTTGCTAGACAGACAAATTGTACTGATTTTGTGACATTCCCCTGGCTACACCTCTTAATCTAATGCAGCTAATTGGTCAGGTTTGTAGTTCCATCAAACAAACAAAAAAATAACACCTCAAGCCACCAAAAAACTTTTTTGTTGCCAATTGGAGAACATTTTTTTGCAGTTTCCATGCGTTTGGTTTTAATGCGTCAAAGAAGTTCCAATTTGGAGCATGTTAGCAGTCACCACTGACGCACTTTGGCCTTCGGCCATGTTTTTTTTCTTCCCAGAAAACTGTGTCATTTTCAATCAATAAGACGCGTCTACGGTGGGACGAGAGACTTTCACTGGCGACAGAGAAGCCCGATGAATTATGCTGCGTATCACTGAGCTGTCACTTCACTTCCAGCGTTCCGGCTGTGAAGAGGCCAGAAGGACGGCGGCCTCGGAGTCGGATGACATGCTCTCCGCCGCCTGCGCCCTGCGACACTAAATTACCCTTTCTGTTACGTGTCAGGCAATTGCTGTCAGCCACCCCTTAGTTAACGTTAATTTGATTTGCTCAGCGACGCAGTTTTGAAGAAAAACAGGACAGATTTTGAGCACAGCTTTTCCTTTTTCCCCCTCCGCAGACAGCCGCAAGAGTCTATACTAGCGCGTTTTTTTTTTTTCTTTTCTTACCCTTGCTGATGTTAATTTTGATGCCGATATAGCAACGGCCCTTCCCGTGCTGTGTGACTCCGTTAAAGTGTGACATAACAAGAGCAGGCAAGCTGGTATGGAACGTGTTAATGAACTGCATTTTGCTGCCAGAGGGCTTTCTTTGTTCTTTTTTTTGTCCTTTCAGTTCATTGCTGTGCGGTGACTAAACGCCGTCACGCAAACTGTGATCGCCACCATAAGATCCTCTGTCCTCCTGTTAATTTTGGCCGCAGACCTGCGAAATTTGCATGAACAACAGCCCCGGGATGAGTTTTACACAAATGATTTTGCAGTTTGCGAGACAGGGAGACTATTCATATGGGGAAAAAAAACGCAATTTGAATTCGGGATCCTGCCAACACAGCTGTTGCGGGCCAAAAAAAAAAAAAAGGGGGGTGTAGGTGTAAATTAAAACAGCGAGAGGCGCTACACCTCTGGCTTGGGCGGACCACTTACACAGCTGGGCATGTGGGGGGATATAGAGCCGCGCTGTAGAAGGAGAGTGGGAACAAATCCAAGAGTAACTGAAGAAGTGCGATACAGAAAAAATAGAAAAAGAAAAGAGCGGAATAGCCTTTATTTCCTTTTAACAGGCGACCCGGAGGGGAGGAGCCTAGGCGGTGTGGGTACGGCGAGGGGGGGGCTGCTGGACCAGTTGTAGTGTTGCGAGCATGATGGACGACACACTTGGACCCAAGCATCACATTAATCCTCCGGCCCGGCGTGACTCCGCCCCATCCAAGGTCGCCACGGTGAGCTTTCTTCTTCTTCACCGCCGCCTCAGACAGACCAGATTGTGGAGTTGAGGACACGGTCAGTTCTAGGGACCGGCGTGGCGAGTACACGGAGTGGCGTGGCGAGGAGTGAAGTGGAGACGGGGAAACATCAGAAGGAGAGGCCGAGATGGAAACAGGAAGTGGGGGAGACACGCCTCGTCTCGGACCGCTCGGACATGTAATTTTCTTGTGTGACTGATTTTTTTTATCTCTTTGGCAATCTGGAAAATGGATGATGCTCTAAATCTCTTGCTTCCGTCTGGCATGTCGGCCTGATAAAGAGGCCACAGAAAGCGATTGCCGCTAAGATTTGCTACGGCTACTTTGGCTCGCAGCTAGCCGCTGTTAGCCACTGTGCTCCACAGGTTAAATTCTGGCCAGAATGAGTCAAGGTAACGTGTCCTGAATTAATCATTCAAATTATGACAATCACAACTTCTTGTCCCTCTTAACTCATTAACTCACTTGACCCTGCCACTGCTAGCTGCTAAGTTGCTACTGTTTAGACTGCTATTATAGCATTCTGCACATCAAACTAATGAGACAGAGCTGCCAACAAACGGATCACCACCTCTTTCTCACAGTTGCCCGGCTGCCGCTCACAAAGTGCACAAATCACCCAGTGACTTGACTGACTCAAAAAAAAGAAAAAGATTCACCTTGTTGACGCTCATGCAAAATCAAATCACAGGAGCTCACAACACAACTGCCATGCTAGCAACACTTTAGCACCTGGTGTTGCATGAAGTTTCATTGAACTGCAACTCCATATGGCAACTGTTTCAGAAGTAGAGCCGTGTGGCTAAAACAGGCAAAATCTAGAATCGAGTATAAAGTTGGAGATCCAAGCCAAAAAAAAGACAAACGCAACACCACACACATTCACAAAACAGCATGGGTCAAAGGTTCAAAGCAGCCCTACCTGATCGCTCTGGGATTATGGACTCCTCCTGTTTGTTGTGCCTCCGTCTTCAGTCAGCTGGCGTTTAGATTGCACTTCCGATCAGAAATACCTTACATATCCAATATTTGCTCTTCCAAAGCAGGGTGACCCTGAGCGTCCTCACAGCAGATTGTGGAGGGTAAAAAATATATATCACTGTTGACACACTTCACATCGCAGGAAACTCGTTCAACAAAGTCCAAAGCCATCGGCCGACATCAGGACTTTGCTGACGACGTAAATCCGACTGAAAAATCCTCCCAGATGAACGTGTCGCAGACAGAGGAAGGAAAGGGAGCCGATTAGCAGAAGATTGCCTCCAGGTGTGCAGGCAGGAGCAGCAGGTGTGTGGCCTGAAGACCACGCCCACTCAAGGCCCAGTGCACAGGAAGTGCTGCCTGAATCCCACCTCACTGCGAGGGAGAACCTTTGGAATGAGGAGGATGGAAGGAACAACAAGTGAATTATTGTGTTTTTCACATCATTGGAGTGCTGATGAAGATTAAGAGCTCAAGTCGGTTATTTCCGTGCAACTTCTGAATGCAAAACGCCAATTTAATTAGTGTTTGACACTCTGCTCTCAGGGTTGCCGGTGTTTTTTTTCTCTCCCCTCCTTTCACAACTTTGCAAAAACTCCTGAAGGCCACGGACGATTATTACTCATCTCTAATATCAGAGGTGCAGAGGAGCTCAGCACTAGTTTCAAACAGCCCAAGCTTCTTCTTCTTCTTCTTCTTCTTCTTCTTCTTCTTCTTCTTCTTCTCTCTGAATTGCACCTCCGAGGCTTGAGGGTTTTTCGAAGAGGCATCAAAAAGCCTTTTTGTCTCACGATATTACTCCAGCAGCTCCTCACACTTTTTTTTTTTTTTTTTAAAAGGACACCCGGGAGATGTGGTTTTAATAGCGAGTGCTTTGATTTTTTTTTCTTTTTTGGTGCAAACTGGGGAAGAAATAAACACAAAAGCAAACAACAAGGGATTTGTTGCCAAGAGTGCTCTTAACTGCTGTTCAGTGTTCACAAATCGGTCTGATGGCTATGCTGCTGCTGCTGCTGCTGCTGTTGCAAAAAATGTTGTGACGTTTGTCACAGTTTGCGCCTCTAAAATGTGATTCATGAAAATGTCATAATAAAAAAAAAGATTATCTGATGTTGTCCCTATATTTTTTTTTTTGCTCATGCAAATTTTAATTAAGACTCTTGGTTGTTGCAAAGAGTCTCTCCGCTTGTGAGAATGTGATCGCCTGCTGTGCGCATGCTGTGAGTCTGCAGAAAATGAAAAATTCATTAAAAATTTATACATCAGCCTTCTTTTCTACTTTTCCACAATCACGAATAGATGTTAAAATCTAAGAATAACAGATGTTTTAAACCCAAATTAATTCTTGATTTCAAGTGTGATTTCTGACTTTTAAAAACACATTGCATCCCATGCTCCATTTGATTTGATAACTCCCAAAGAAAAAGCTTTTGCAGCGCAAGTTCAAGAACTTCTCATGCATTAGAAAGAAAGTGAATTCTCATTATATTTTCATATCACACACACACACACACACACACACACACACACACACACACACATAGGAGGAGGAGAACACATTACAAAATAAATCTAATTAAGAGACTTATTTTTCTTGGATGAAAATCCTTGACCTCGGCCAGTAGACCAAGTAGAGAGAGAAAAAATGTCTCCAGCTTTATGCGTAGCCAAGACCTTCAATCATGGATGCAATCAAGTGAATAAATAATATTAAGAAGAAGAATACTCAAGGTCAAAGAAAGTCAGACCGTGTTCTACAAATGTTTTCTAACATTACCGTGTCAGTGAACTGCCCACAAATGAGAAAAGTCCATTATTTCTTCTTTTTATTGCTCCAGGAAGTTGGTCTTTATTCAGTTTATACAGATTTAGACATCAGGCTTTGGTGATGTCACAAAGGGCTCTGATGCCTCACTGAACTCTCCCCCAAGCTGACGACAGCAACACTTTGTCCTGTCAATCAAACTTCACAGACGGGAGGAAAGAACCAGCTTGAGAAAGTCTGGACATGAAACTCTCTGTGATGTCACAAAGGGCACTGATACATCTCCAAGGTTGCTTACAACACCATCACCCCGCGTGGGTTCGATGTTGGCTCCTCCCACTGAGACTATCTCCTTTTCATCTGTGGCAGGTCCAACAATGCATTGGTGTTAGCAGTAAGCTAAAACCCAGGATTTTTTGTGCACAGGGTTGTAAACACAGGGCTAAGTGTTTGTCTGTTTTTTTCAAGCTATGCAGTTTCTGGGTTAATGGATCAAAATGAAGGCTGATCCATCAGAATCATGGATCAGAAATCCACCAACTCCTTCATCAAATCAATGTGAGGAACGTGTGTTAAAACACTTGAATGTCTCCTGCTGTTTCCTCTGCGCTGCTTCACCCTCTGGCGTTTCAAACGGCCACATCAGGCGGTGCCCTGTGCTGCGGGAGAGGAGCCCTCGCTGTTCTGCCCCCCTTTTATATCCTGTTAAACAAGGACTCGGCGCTGATAAATGTCTCTGTAACCTTGGCTTAAAGTCACCCAACGCCGAGCACGTTCCCAGGCTGGGAGCCGGGAGGGAGGCGTGGCCTGCGCACGAGAGGACGTGGCCGCTTGTTTATCACGCTCACCCCCCCGATGGTCCTAGAGGGAGCTAATGAGTCGCATCTTTACAGAACATGTTAGCGGTGATCGTGGTGTTTTGCAATATTAAAAAAACCCCAAAAAAAACAACAAGCGATAATCAATGAACTGACATCGTTAGCCTTTAATTTGCGCCCCCCACAGGCCATCCAATCATACAAAGGCAGCGCGTCGTGACATCACAGAGCTGAGTTTTCTCTCTTCCTGCAGTTCTGCTCAACTGTGGCGGGAACGAAAAAAAATAAAGAGGGGAGGAGGAAAGAGGGAAAAAAATCAATCCTGCACTCCTTAATTAAAGGCCAAGATTGCATTACATAAAGTCGTCCGGGCCGTTGAGGCGCAGGTTTTTTTGCCGCTGTGTTTATGCAGGGAAATATGTTGGCATGGCTGGCATTTATTTGGATGTGTGACCTTTTTAACACGCTTTCAACTGGAGGGGTGGGAGGGGAGGAGAGAGGAGGTGGCGGGCTGGGCGGGATCGTGTTCTTTCACTACGGCGAGAGGGATTTTTTTTTTCCCGTCCGTGAAAATGCCAAGAGAGCGGCGCCGTATAATGGGGGAGTAATGGGGGAGGCAGTTAGAGGCGTCTCGGTAAAAGACACATTAGGTTCGGCGTCAAGGAGAACGAGTCGCTGGAGCTCTTTTGTTTTCCTCGCCGCCGCAGTCTGGAGTCTCCACGTGAGAACGCACAAAAGCACCATGTGGAAAACAAACGTCGCGAAACAAACACCACGTGACCTCCAGCTCACGCTGATTCTCCAAACAGAAGGTTTTAAAAATCCTGACATTTCATTAAGTTCTTTATTTTTAAGAAAGTCTCTGGAGAGGTCCTTCCCTCTGGAGCGAGTTTCTTAAAAATAAACACATTTTCCTTCAAAATAAACATGTCATGTGATTGGATGAGCCTTCTGTCCATCAGAATTAACGGGACAGCCAGACTTCTTTTGGAGCGCGGTACGATATGACGATGCAATAAGTTGCTACACGATATGAAAAGTTGACATGAAATACGAGAAGTTGTGATACAATGAAATACGTTACGATACGATAAACTACGATATGATGAGATACGATAAGCTGATGCTGATGCTACGTTGTGATTTGATAAGATACTTCAGATACAATACGATAAGCTATGATATGATACGTCGTGATGTGATTTGACATGGTCTTCATACCTTCATCAGACAGACAGAGATAAGTCCTGGAGTTTCACACTTATATATTATTTGGTGGCTGAAAAAAGAAAACCAAAAAAAAAGTTATCAGAACAACACCAAATTTGTTGCTGCTTCAGAAAAATTGCAAACTCCTTTGTTTCTATCAACTGAGTGAATTAAACGCAGGTTTAGCGTTCCTGCTGAAAGGATTCTTTTAATTTGCGCCGCAAAACCCACAGTTTGTGTTTGCTGGCACGGTAAAGAAGCGTGGGATCATGGGAGTTGTTGTAGAGCAGCAATCAACGTCGCTAAAACCTCCCCCGACTGGGACGCAAGTGTAATTGCGAGCTATGTTACAGTTACTTTCGCTCTTTATCTGTAATTAAAAAACAAATAAACAAAATAAAAAACGCAGGTACCTCGACAAACGGTTCCCAGTGCGTCAGAAAAAAAAACAAAAACATCACTGGAAGCGTTTTTCACGAGATGTAAACACAACCGAGCGGAAGACATTACGCCAAAAGACTGCACCCGTAATGACAAAATGTGGGAGCAATATTACTGGAATATTTAGACAGACTTTTTTTTCTCTCTCTCTCTCTCTTTCTCCCGGCAACTGCCACAGCTGCAGAGCTGCTCAATTCTCACCCTCTTATCACGAGGGTCTAATAAGAGGCGAAACTCACAGCTTCTTTTCCCCTCCTCCAGTCCCCCGTCTGAGCTCGCGCCACCGCCGTTTGTTAACTCAGTCGGATTAGCGCTTCTGCTCTTATATCAGCTGAGAGTGTTCTCAGAGAACGGCTGGCTGGCTGGCTGGCTGGCTGGCTGGGCCGCTTGGCAGCAGTAGCGTTGTGCGTGCCGTTCGCCTCGAGCGAGGAGCATCGCCGCGTCTCGCTAGCCTGCCTGTGTACACGCTAGCCTGCCAGCGAACACGTCGTCCCGCCTCCAGGATTCCCTTTTCATGCGCCACAACATCGCTTTTAGCACGATTACCTGCTTGTATGTATCTGTCTGTCATTGTTCTTCCTCCTATTGATTTTTTATTTTGGCGGGGGAACAAAAACAAGAGAATTCATCATAGGAAAGAGGAAGGGGTGGGGGAGTGGGGGGGGGCTCCCAAGCTTGAGACAAGGGGGCCGGATTTTGCAAAGATTTTCAAGGTTGAATTGTCGCAGGTCCAAACAAATCGAGGGTGGCACGGCTGACTGACCTTCTCAGAGGAGGGAGAGGCGGAGGCGGAGCTGCAACCCCGCAGGTCGGCTGCAGAACTGCAGCTAGTTTGCAAATTACTGCAGTGAAGGGTTCATCGTGAGTCTGCAGAAAAGCACCAAAAAGGCGTTTTTGCAATGCGAAACTGACACGTGAAATCACACTGCGCACATACTAGATAGATTTTGCTCCTGATCCACCAGCGGAAGGTAAAACAGAGGTAAAGCTGAAGCACAGCTGCAGCTAATCTGTCGCTGAGACCAGCAAACTGGTGGTGAAGCTCTTTAGACGACACGCCGCTGCTCTGACTGTGTAGTCATTTACTTCAAAGTAAAATGCTGAACTTGAGGTGCGTCAGCGTCTAGAATAGATCACCTTTCACCGTCATCTGGGTGTCGAGTCGAACTCCCAGCGGTGCCGTCGGTGCGGCCAAGAAAACCTGCAGTGTGTTTCCAGCGGCTCTGCTCTTTCTTCTTCTCCTTCTTCACCCACACACCGAGCAGAAAAAGTCCTCCACAGGGTCGCAGGAGAGACCCGCTTCGCAAATGTACTCGCCAGCGCCGTGCGGCCGAGGCGGTGCAGCGCCAGACTCGACCACAGGCTGCAGGACGCAGCAGACACAGCCGCCAGAAAAACACCTGCAGCTGCAGCTGGTTGCTGTTCAGCATGTTGATGCGGATGCACATTCTTTCCTTCTGCATTCTGCAGTGCACATCTGGCATTTGTTTTTGTGCCTTCTCAGCCCCCCCTCCCCCTTTATTTTATTTTTTTCTCCAAAATGACCCTCCCCGACAGCCTCCGCTCTTCTTCCCGACTGAGTGGGAGCCACAGAAAAGGTGCACAGGAAAATAAAAATGTAAATCACTGACATGTCGCTGCATTCCGGATGATTGTGCAAATGCTCAAATAGAGCGCGGCTGTTTCTCTAAGTGCACTACGCTACATACAGTGCAGTGGTTTTGCACATATTGCAACTTGAGGTTTCCTGATGGGTTTGCACATTTTTGTCACAGGACAGGATTTTTTTTTTAAATACATTACAGAAACAGTCAACATTCATACACAGACTTGCAGGACATTTTGCAAGTAAATAATATTTGCACATTAATATACATGGTGCATGGCGCGGCGCCTCATTTGACCCTCGCATTCTGGCCTTTTCCTTGCTTTTATCCCCAGTCTCATCGATTCATCGCGCTTTTATTTCCCTCCGTTCAGTTGTCCAGTGATTGAGCCGCTGCTGCGAGCGAATGAAAGTGGAGCCGCCGTGCAGGAGAAGCACACAGCCGGGACTGGCCGTCTATTAAAAGCTCCTGGTCGGAACAGACAATATTGATTGGACACGCGGAGGCAAACAGGTGAACAGGTGGAGTCGGTCGGAATCTCCGGGCGACCGCTCTGTTATGCTCTCCCAGACGCTTTTTTCCCTCTCTAGTAGACACTGCGCCGCCACGTCAGAGCCGTCAAACCAGGATTTGTGTGTTCGTCCCTCTCGCCGCCGCAACAGGAACCCGTCTCAACATTCTCTCCAAATTGATTTATGCTTGTTTTGTTGTTGCCGGCACATATTCCACGTTGCCAGGGCCCCCTTTTTCAAAACTCCCCCTCCAGGTCATTTAGTCTGCAGACTCATTGACTCATTCAATTCCTGCTTCTGACCGGCGCTCCTCAGGGACCATGACAACCTCCGGGCGGCTAATTTGGACATATTTAGGTGGCGGGAATGACACGGAATGTCAAGTTACCCAGTTAATTAGGAGACTCCAGCTTAATAATTGCAATTTTAGACAAATGGACGGTTGTCAGAAGTGCGCTTCCAAGGCCGAGACCAACCCGAATCAAGAATCCATTCATACTATTAGTTATTATTTTTTTTTACATTTTGTACATATTGGATTTGTGCGGTCGATTCCTTCCTCACTCGGCTGCTGTCATGACAACCTGTCCAGTGTGAAATAAAAAAAAAAACAAAAAAAAAACACAAACCCACAGTGCACTTAAGCGTCGTTATATAAGTGCGGCTTCTTTCTTCTCGTATTCGCTTCCTTGCGGCGCAGCAGCAGTCCATCCTGCAGGAGGCGCCGCACGCTGCTCCCACAGCGTGTGGCGCTCCGCGGCGCCGCCGTTCAACGACTTCATCGCAGGGCGCAAGCTGGACGGGAGTTCGGAGTCCTCGTGTGCTCGTGTGAGTCGCTGTGAGAAAGTGGGCGGGGCCCGAACCGCAGGCCCGCTGTGCGTTCGCAGCACGGCGTGACGTGTTTCCGCAGCGGGGGAGAAAAATCGCTGCGGCGCTCTGTCGGCGCTAATCCCGTCAGCGCCCCTGACCTCGCGCTAACTTCCCGCTCGCTTTGGTTTTTGACACGTTAGACAAACAGGAAGTGACTCAAAGGGTAATTGTACTGTTTGTCTTTTGAAGGTTTCACTTTGTTACTTGTTATTTATTTTTTCTTCTTGAATCTGGCATTCATTTTCTTATTTGCTTGTTACAAATGCGACGTTGTTCCATTAGTGGCCGTGTGTTGTGCTGCATAAATTGACTTGACTGCAAAAAAAAATAACATAGTAGTTGCAGTTGCATAAATAAACTCCAACCATGTCTGGTGCTGTTCGTACTGTTCTGGTTTGATGGAATAGCCTTACTTTTTGATTTTGTATTTTTTGTATTTTTTTGAATTATACAATTATTTAAGAAAAGAAGAAAAATTTATTTCATTAACTAAGCCACACAGTGCCAATGTTCAAGAAATGACGTTTCACTGCAGCCATAAATGGCCAGAAGCCATTTAGGGCCACAATTCAATTAGGTGACTTGAGATTGAAGGAAACAAATTTAATTAGGAAGCTAAATGAAGAACAAAAAAAAGTTCTGCACATTTTTTTTTCCCCTTTTCTGTGCAGCGCTAACGTTTCACCATAAGCGAATCCTAATTTAGTGGAAAGAAAAATAATTTTGTGTAATTACATTTGGAACTTTATTTCCAATTAGATTAATGAATACACCCGAATGGTAAAAACGGTGTTTTAAAGCCAATGGAAAATGCATCGCTTTTAGGCTTCTTTTCTTTTGGGGGCCAAACACGAGCTGCTTTGTCGAGATACGATGACAACAAAACAGCCCCTGGAAGGATTTTGCAAAGGTAAATTGAACAACAACAACCAAACAAAAACCTAAAACCTAAAAAAAAAAGAAGAAAACAACCAAGGCAACAAAGAAAGAGTGTGTTTCCAACATGGTGTAAGAATGTTGCAAACTGCCGCAGCCTCTGATGTTTCCACCCGAAGGGGAAAAAAGTCGCAAAGCCATTTCATGTCTGCGGCTCTGCGGACATTTTTTTCCGCATGACGCAAGCGGCGGTCGGTGTGATACATCACACTTCATCTCTCGTCCTTCCAGCTCTCCTTCCAATCACATCTGCTTTTACTTTAAAGTCTCAAGGTCTTCGTCTTCGATCCCAATCTGACCTTTGTTGCATAGTGAAGCTTTTGCTGGTTTCGCTGGACAGGAAATGGACAAAAATCGGAATGAAAACCCAAACCAAAACAAAAAACAATATCTGACTCTATTACAAAAATACTCATGGACCCTCAGTTTCATCAGCAGCCTTCCACTTCTCCCTCCTCTGAGGTGCAAAAATATGCGACCCTGAGCCACACTGACAGTCGATATCTGTTGCAACAACAGAACGTTAGAGACACAACACTGTAACCGCAATGTTGACACGCATCAGCCGAAGATCATTGAGGCTTCAAAATGGAAAGTTGCTTTTTCTTTTTCTTTTGAACTGATTTGAATGGAAGCGCAGTTATTTTTCAAGAGGAAGTCAGTGTGAGGGTTTATTAAGACCTCTGCTCCGTCCTTCTTCGCTGGACTCAAGGTTTTGCTCGGAAGATTTTTTTTTTTTAATGATGAGCATAAAATGTTAAAATGAGGTCCTTGGCTGAAGCTTGTGTGTCGGAACGTTGCTACAGGAGGCGGGACGACTCACAACCTCGCTTTGATAAAAGTGTTCCCAGCAAGGTCTTCTTCATTATCAGCATGTTTAGCAATGGGAGTTTCACACCAGAGTTCACCAGAGGACTGCATACATTTGATCTGATGCAAAAATGCTGTTTCTGTATTTGGTGATTAATGTTAACTTGCTGTTATGACGTTACAAGTGGCTAACAAAGACAAAAATATCAACGCAAACAACTCATTGCATTGACTTTGTTCAAACTTTCCTCATCTTTGGAGACAGTTGGTGGGTTTTTCTCAACTCCACCAGTTGGAAGACCAAGACAAAACACCTGAAAGCTCAGCGTTCGTTGTCCAGTGGGCAACAAAATCAACAGGTTACTGAGTTCATGGCACTGCACGTTTTAAGCTAGCAAAGACTGCAATTTTGAGACAATCAGAAGGTTTTAAACTCTCGCGCAGTGAATTGATTTGATTTTTGACACACATAATTTTAAAAATCTTTACCACATTGTTATGTATTTGTTTACTATCGGCGCCATTTTCCGCATATTTGGATAAGAAGGCAAACAAACTTTCAGACTCTCGCCAATCCTTTCGGCTCGGCCTCAACTGGATTCCAGCTTTGTTGTCACTCTGCTGCTGGCTGCCTGTCATTCACTTGTGAACTTAATCCGCTGATAAATATGTGCATGAGCTGCGTGGTAAAAAAAAAAAAAAAAAAGCAGAAGAGAATTTGCATAGCGCACTCTGTGGAAGGAGAAGCCCTCACAGTTGGAAGGTTTCCACATCCCGCACGGCTCCAGCTGACGCTCGCTGATCAAGAGGAATTAATTCTGAGGAGAAAATATAAAAAAAGTCAAAAAATAAATCGCAGAAAATATCAGCGGTTTGTTTGTTGTGATGATGCCAAACTTCTTCTGTAGATTAATTCTCCAGCTTGAAATAATTACTTTGGTATTTCTTCCGGTTACCTTAATGCCCAGGTCTTGCGTCAAGTTTTATGCGAGGCCAATCTGGTCTCTCTCCAGATTTGGACGATTCGTTCGGCACTCGCACGTCACTGTCGCTTGGATATTTTGACCCGCGGGGACAACGTGTGTTAATCCCTTGCAAAGTTTTCTCAGTGACAGAGAGATAAACAGCGTCTAGAGGTCTTGATTGAGATCAAACCCGAGGCTACGCAGTTGATTTACGTGAGGAGCTGCAGAGCATCGACACACAGCGTCGACGCAAATTACTAAATTCCCTCCAACTGGCATTTTCTGTGAAGGGCAGACTTGTTTACTTGCATGTGTGGAGTTTTCACTTTTTTGCAGAAGCAGCAGGCAACTCGTTCCTTTTTTGCACAACTGACACACACACACACACACACACACACACACACACTCCAGGAGATATGGCAGAGAAGTGACTCCCCCCCCCTCCCCTCCCCTCTTCTTTAATTTATGCACGCCCACACGCAGACGTGCTGCGCCAGAATCCTCACAATCAAATCTGAAACATTTCAGTCCTCCGTGACTTAGCAACAGGCAGTCGATTAGCGTTCGCGTCCGCAGGTTGTCACGAGCCGTCGACCAGCTGAGAGCGTTTAGTTCCCAACTCGGGGCAATATGCTCGGGTTCCTCAAACAAATTGCCTTTTTTTTTTCCTTTTCTTTTTTCGTTAATGCAATGTATGCATTTCCTTCGGGGAGACGGGGTTGGGTAGGGAGGTAGGGGAGGGGTAATTTACATGTAATTGTTGCAGTTTCGTCAAAAGGCCTCTTTGAAAGCCTAACGACTTCATGATTAACTTCAAAGTGCCGTGTGGGAGGCAGTGTTGTCATTTTTTTTTTTCACAAGTGAACGAAACAAACCTGCTGCAAATTCAGTACAGAACGCGCACAAAAAAAACTAAACTGCGGCCTGAGCAAAGTGGAAGATATCATTGTTTTGTTGGGTGGATTAAACTGTACTATGACTAAAAATCCAGCATGATGATTCAGGACGTGAGCATTAGTCAAACGCGACGCTTACCGCTGCTCATTATTGCCCCCTAGAGCTGCGGCAGGTGAGGGACACGGTGAACCAGCGACAATGAAAGCAGCCGAGAGG
Organism: Thamnaconus septentrionalis; assembly: GCA_009823395.1. Lineage (NCBI taxonomy): Eukaryota > Metazoa > Chordata > Actinopteri > Tetraodontiformes > Monacanthidae > Thamnaconus > Thamnaconus septentrionalis. The sequence goes on from CM020518.1 coordinate 7,841,152, forward strand.
ATTGAGCGTGTTTATCACGGAGGCTCGGCTCTGCCTTTGAGTGACACGACACCGAGGCTTATCGTGGAGCAGCAGACTGTACCGACAGTGTGAATCATCGATGGCACTTTTTTTTTATTCCTTCTCTGTAATTACATCAACAACATGTTTGGTGTTAATCTAAGAGAACTGACAGGGGGAGGATGAAAAATCCATTCTTTCCCCCTTTTTTTTTTTTTTACTTGCTTCTTGTCTTTACTTTTGATTGTTTTCAGGCTGTGTGATGTGACAATAATAGTCATAAAAATACCCACTCGAATAATAACAGGCTCATCACCTTGATTTTTCATCCAAGTTGCCTCCAGAAAGAACGGAGCGACGCCCAATTAAGTCGCTTAATAGTTTCGCCCATTTTGTTCAAAGTTCAGCGCAGGAAGTGAAAACATATTTTATTGAAAAACTGAGAGAAAGTGAGAAAAAAACAAAGCCCCACAAAAGAGTTTGGACGCCTTTTTTTTTTTTTAAGCAGTGATTTACTGTGAGCAGCGTCGAGGCGACGAGCCGCCATCAGTCAATGGGACGTGAGCACGACGCCGTCATTAGCGCTAACAAGCCCGTCCATGTTGTGCATCATAATGACAACATCGCATCAACTGAATGCAGCTGCTTTCCGTATTACGACAAAGAATTGCAACATGTATATACATATATAGATGCAGCCAAAATGTTTCATTAAACTTTGTCTGTGGGGTTCACATTTTTTTTAAAAAGTCTATGCATATCTGAAAGCAATATAATTTTGTATTGGACCCAAATTTCATTTCTATTGATGTAAAATGCAAATGGTGACAGCAAGCCATCTGCCGAGGAAATCAATGTGTTTATGCATTTGGCTTGAATGAATAAATATCAAAGGCAGACACCACTTTTTCTTCTTCCAGTAACAAATTATTATAAATAAGTTAAACAGGATTGGCAAGAAATGTTTTTTATTTCAAGCGCACGCCGTGGATTTCCCCTTCTGCAAGTCATGAGAACCTACTGATTCATTTGGTCCAATCTGTGACTAAAAAAAATAATAAAAAAATCCAGTCAAACAAAATGAATGTTTTTAGCCAGATGTGCTAAATCCTGTGCTGCGCAATGGCACACAATGGAGCATCAGGCCAAACACTAACGAAAAAATATATATCTATATACACAGTCAACTTTTATCACTCCATACAGCCGAGCCCAGTGACTTGGAGCAACTTCTGCACAAGTGAACGAAGGCTAACGCTCTGTTTGGGTGGCGACCCCTCCGAGCTGGACTCTAACAGCTGCTGATTAATCACAGTGGCTCCAGATGAGCTGGCGGCTGTGCGGAGCTGCCGCCCAGTCGGCCGAGCTCCTCTGGACGGACCTGACAGCTGCACACACACTGAGAGCCACTTCAAACCCTGCAGACACGTCTCCCTCTCTCCAGTCTTCCGGGCTAAGAATAGACACGACGGCGGCTCTCAAAGTGCCGCCGTCGTCTCGTTTCCGATTCAAAAGTTAATTTCAAACAGGAAGTCTTTTGCACTCGACTATTTTTTTTTTCCGGTGGTCAAGGCCGTTTCGAGGAGGGTCTTCTTTATTTGTAAAGCAGGAAGAAAGACGGTAACTGCAGTTGCAGCTAATTTTGTGCTCATCCATTTTCAAAAACTCTGCGTCCGAGTCTTTTTTAGACGGGGCGAACAACAGAAAGTGAACGGACCGATCTGTGACCTTTAGAGAGAAAGAGGCGGGAACTGCAGCTGAGATTTAACCTGACAGGAAGCAATCGGTGTGGGTGTGTTAGCGTCGGAGGCCTGGGACTGTGATCACCAGGCTCTCAGGGCAGAATAAATAAGATTGGTTGCTTAGCATGACTTGAAACATTTGGCCAATCACCTTCCTTTGTTTTCCTTTTTGAACTTGAGCGATAAACTCTCAGTCCCTCAGTTGTTTCTGCTGACTCTCTGGATTCATTAGTGGCCGCGGGCCCCTCTGAAGTATTGAGCTCCTTATCTAGAAAAGAGAAATGTTCGCCGATGTGACCAGCCTGCTTGATTTTGGCCCTGTGCGTTTCACTGTCCAGGTGTCGCATCGGCAGAGCAAAGTGTCGAGAACACTGAGGCTCAGAGGAAACAGTTCGGAAAAAAACATGTTTGTTCTTACTAATAATAAAAAAAAACGTCACTGATTGCACAAGGCCACTGGCAATAAAAAGAAGCAGTGGTCCCTTCTTGCATTTTCCTAATTTGTTTGGAGATGCCAACCAATCCCAGTGCGTATGAGCTCGCTTCATTTATTTATCTGTTTATTTTTATTTATTTAAAGAAGTCCTCCAGTACTTGAACTTGAGGAACTAATTGAGGAACTTTCACTTGTACTGATAAGATATTTCATTTAGAAGAAAAAAAAAAGTGATGTTATTTGTCCAACACAGATTGATTTGGAATTTTTCCGGACTGGCTGTGGACCAGATTCGATAAAAACTGGCTTTCAGGAGGCTTTTTAAATGATTTTCTGGGCTTTGGAGCACCTGTCCTCCATTTGTCAAAGATAAATGGATGTGTGCGGCCGTGCACATCAATGTGCGCAATGTGCCAGTGTATGTGTGCGTGTGCATCCCTGGCAGCTGCTCTTCCTCACTCACAAACACACACACACACACACACACACACACACACACACACAATGGCAGCTGTACTCATTCAAACAATAGTTGTGTTGTGCAAAATGGAATCAGATCTGTTTCTATTTTAGACGGAGCCAAATCCTCAGTTTTCCTCTTATCTATTTATTTATTTTTAAAAAATCTTTTCTAATTATTCTAGGCCCCTAATCTCATTAACAAAGTCGATGTGAAAAGTTGACCAGACATATATTTTGTAAGCTTTTATATTTTATTTTTAATCTTTTTAATCGTAGTTCAAATCAAACAGCCATAATGAAATGACATTTGTGAGGCTTTTGTGGTAATCATATCTTTCTTTTTATTGTCATTATCAGTATTAACAGAGTTTTGTTTGTGTGCGTCCACATCCTCACCTGGCCGACACTCCGACATCTCAGAGCGCTCAATAAAACAAACTAGCAAAAAATAATCTCTGCAGCATTTTTTGTTGTATTTTTTGGTTTTTTTAATTATTCTTTATCACTGAACATCGACAAGCTTCTCCTCCTCAATCGCCAAAACGCCGGCCGGCTCACTGACACTGTCGCCTTCTAAAACCAACAGAACGCGACTCCACGGAAACAGAAGAAGCGGCGAGTTCAGACGCCGTCTCCTCATCCGTCCTCAGCCCGACAGGATGTGCTTGACGAAGGAGGCGTAGTTGATGCAGCCGTTGGCGTCCTCCTGGCCCGCCATCAGCCGGTCCACCTCGTCCTCCGTCATGCGCTCGCCCAGCGTCGCCAGCACGTGGCGCAGCTCGGCGCCCATGATGGTGCCGTTGCCCTCCTTGTCGAAGACCCGCAGGCCCTCCACAAAGTCCTCGAAGTTGCCCTGGTCCTTGGCGCGGGAGATGTGCTGCAGCATGGGCAGGAAGGTCTCAAAGTCCACCATCTTGCTGCTCATGTCCTCGGGCCGCGGCTTGCCCAGCACCTTCAGCACGTCGGCGTTGGTGGGGTTCTGGCCCAGCGCCCGCATCACGTCGCCGCACTGGGCGTAGGTGATCTTCATCTCGCCGGTGGGCGTGCGGTCGAAGAGGGTGAAGGCCTCCTTGAACTCCTCGATCTGGTCGGCCGAGAACTCGAGGGTGATGCTCTTGGGGTCGAAGGGCGGCTCCTTGGGCGCCTCGGGCAGCGGCTCTGGGGGCGGGGCCGACTTGGCGGCCGGCGTGACGTCCTTCTTGGGCTCGGGCTTCTTGGGCTCTGGTTTCTTGGGCTCGATCTTCTTGGGCGCCATGCCTACGGTGGGGGGATGGCTGAGGAAGGCGACGGCTGCTGCTGCTGCTGCTGCTGAGGGTGTTGTCGGTGGCGGCGGGGGGAGGAGGAGGGTGATTCCCGAACACGGAGGGTCGCCGCCTCCACCGCTGCTTTTTATACGCCCTTTGTGCCGCCGAGTGCCATTGTCTTTCACCTTTAAAAGGAAGAAACCAAAGATAGATTCCCCCCCGCAGCAAGTGATGTCAACATTAAATATTGTTCTCAGCTGCTGTCGTCCAGCCAACGGGGCTCCTCGCTGTCATTAGTGCCAGGGGGGTCCAGTTGCATTAGTCTGAAAATGCTCCGTCTGTCTGATGGACAAAGGGATCAGGGCTCGGCCGCCCAGTGAGTCCATGAGGGAGCGGGACGGAAATAACTCGACCGTACAGAACAGACTCCAGGACAGTCTTTTTGTGTTTGAGTGTGTCGGTGATGGTTGTTTGGCTATTGTGTAAGGATGGTGATACCACAGGATGAGGTATCTCCAAAAATCCCACAGATTTCCAGAGTACAACGTTATTAACCTTCTGTTTAGGCCTCCAGCCAAATCACTGCTTCCTGTTCAAAAACTTCATTGGAGCTTTTAGGATTTAAAGGCGACGGAAACAATCTGCTAACCTGGGAGAGGTACATGGACCCTTTGTGACATCACAGAGGTTTTTTTTTACATCGGGCACATTGTGGTTTACTACCACATTTGCTGAAAAGTTCATCAAGAAAAGGAGTAGAAATATGTAAAATACTGACTTTATAGGTGTTGGGCAGGAATTGGCAGGACAGTTAAACATATTGAAAATATAGATAAATTCTGGGAAAGTGAATGTTGGGTAACATGGGTCCTTACTCTCAGAGACATGAATCAAACAACACAAAGTAAAAACGTACACATTTCCATGTGAAATATATTTGTGAAATACAAATATGGGTAATTTTTTTTAATAGTTCAGTTGAGCAGACTGACAGCTATGATTTTTTTCTTTTTTATTTCAATCTGCTTTATTATATCACCATCTTAATGGTTGGTTGATGTTGCTGTCATTATTTCCAATTCTACATATTTCTCTTCATCTTGTCCCTGATTATTTCCCCTGTTTCATGGTTTTGCAGCCGGGCCAACTCTAAACCCACAGGGACTCATATCACGGCTGAGTTACAGGCTGATGAACCGGGATGTGCAAGAGAGGTCGACCCCCGTCAGGCCTCCAAATGACTAAAACGTGAAGCTATATATTAAATTAATGAGTAAATCCACAGACGTGTTAGAGCCTCTGGTTTCCTGTCAGGTCAAAACGTGTGCCGACACGTCTGCTCGCGTCGCTGAGAGTCAAGCGCAGGTTGAACCATTACAAGGTGAAAGCAGCCGAGGCAATTCCATTTTGCGTCTGGGCTTTATAAATAGGCAGTGTGTCACTCTCTTTATCCAGATGACTGCGCTCTAATACCCTTCAGTGGATGATAAATGAAGCAACAAAACGTCAATTTTTTTTTTACTTCACCAAGGGGCGGGGCTGCAGTCATACAGGAAGTGTGGCGAGGCGGCCAGCGTCTTAATCACAGACGCTTTCATTCGGTGTCGACGCTGCTGGTTTCAAAAGAGGCGGAGCTCAGGACGTGTTTGCCCTCCGCTGTCAGGCAGATTTAGCCAGCTGCAGAAGAGCAATTGGCCCTTTGAGATGGTAAATATAATATTGAGTAAGTCTCTCCGTATTTTATCATCATTTATACACCTTTCCAACTCCGCAAATGTATTAGCATTGTTGTAAAAATATATCTCAGCACATTTAAGGTTTTTTTTCAAGCGCCAACAATCACAGTTGCTGGTGCTGCTTTGATTTCTCTTTTATTGTTGTCAAGTCCCTTGCAGGTTCTCAGGTTACTGACAGCAACTTCAAAAATGACAGGAAAGAACAAAATATATATACAGTGCATATCAAACGTTTCATGCTCTGTTGTGTGACTTGATCGTTTCGACAAACAGGAAGAAGAAGAAAAATAAGGCGCTTTGTCAGAAGTTGTCACTCGGATGCGTCACCGGCTGGACGGGTCGTGGTCGGAGGGACGGACTCGTCTTGCTTTTCTTCCAATTTCCGTCAAACTTCTGTCAGACGGCTCTTCAATCAGCTGCCCTGCACTCTTGCCGCCATGGACGCTCCTGTTTTCGCCACCTGAAGTCAGAAGGAGGCGGAGCTGTCGCTTGATCGAGCACGCTGTTCATCCGGAGACGAGGACCGAGTTTATGTTTTCCTTTTTTTCTGGTCCCATTAGCGTTTGTCTTCTGCAAAAACTTGCACTTTTTGATTAGTCAAGTCTTTTTTGACAGTTAGATCTGGTAAAAACAAAAAACAAAAAAAAAAAAAGAATCTCTATTTGGGAAAAGTATGTTGGTTGCCTCTTTTAGGTTGGTTTTCATCAAGGTACATATATTTCATGGACCTTCTGTCTGCAACACTCAAGCAGACCAGTCAAATTTGTTGTTGCTGCATGTTTTATTCTAAGCATTAGGATTTGATTGATGTATTTCCAGAAGATGGAAGATGTAAAAACAATTTTCAGTTGGAGAGCCGTCAAGATGAACGAGAGATTTCAGATTTGACAATGAGGACGACGTCCAGCTCGAATTTTATCTGTCGGTTGATGCTGAGTGCAGAGCGCCGAAAAGAAAGACGGTTTTATGGGATGAATGAGGGAAAAAAAACACAAAAAAGCACACACACAAAGCGTGCAGTGTAAGAGGGGAATGGGCGAGCCGATAATTCATATTTTATTCAGCAGTGGAGGTTGTTCCCCCACGAGGAAGCGGCTCCACAGACGAACCTGAGCACCATGAGTCATTCCCCCATTATCTCCTCCTGGTAACCGGTGGGAGAGACTCTATTTTAAATATTTATTTTTTTATTTTCTCTTCGAGTGTTTGCTCATACGTCTGTGACCAGGAGTGGGCTGACAAAGACGGCGAGTCCTTAATCCCCGAGATAAGAGTGGGAACGAGGGCGGACAGAGCAGCAGTCGGCTCATCGAGGGGAACCAAACATCTGCCGCCGCCGCAACGTTCCCGCATGAGTCAGACTTTAGAGATTCACCAACCAGCTGTAAAAAGGAGAGGCTACCAATCGTCACATGGCTGACCCCCCCCGGTCCACGTTGCGGCATCGTTTCAATTGAATTCAGCCCATAAACAGCGTGTTAAAGTGATTGGCTCTCTTTAGTACCTCTTGGATGTTCCAGCAAATCGAACAGGACAAAAAGCAGAAATGGAGCCGTTAAGACTCGGCGGCGACGCCCATCCATTGTATTCCAACCAGTTACTAAAAATAACCCAGTGTTCAGAGGAGGCAGGGCTGCGGGTGCAGGGCCGACCCATAAACACCCCAGAGTCAAATACGTGTGGACAGGCCGGTATGTGAACTCTCGGCCGGCAGCTGCCGTCAACGTCAGCGTCGGCACGCCACTCTGAAAACGTAGCGACGCATCCGGATCTGTTGAAAACTAGGCGGCGGCACCATGGCGATGGTGATAACAATAATTATTGTGATAAGAACAGAACGGACGAAACTGTTGCAGCAGGAGGGGCTGGTGGGGGTTAGCTGGGAGACATCTGTGTAAACAATTCAATTAAGACCACATTTGATGAATTATCACCGGCGAAGGCTCTGCCTGCTCTAATACTTCACTTTCTTAATTACACCAGACGTCCATGTGTTCATTCACTCCTCTCTTCTGGCCCCGGCGCTATCCAAGCCCCTCACCATCCTCCACCAACACACACACACACACACGCACACACACGCACTTCCTCCCGCCTGCCCGCACAATGATAGAAATTGAAAAACTACAAAAGCGAAAGTGCATTTCACACTCTACTGAAGCAAAGCAGGCAATTTCAAATTAATCAAAACACAATAAGTTTACAACATGATAAAGAGGTTTTTCCTGTGTATGAAACGAGGAGGCTGCTGGTGTTGGAGGGCTGGGGGTTAAGGGGAGTCAATTTATGGCTGTTCGGGCTTACATTCAAAGAACCCCGGCCAAGAATTGCATTTTTTCCGGCCAATTTACATTTAAACGGTCCGATTCCGAATGTAAAGGTGAGTAAATGCTTATTTTCTCTCTAAGAGGCTAGAAAAAAAACAAGAGCCCTCAGGCAAACTCGATTTTTTTTTTACTTATACATGGAGCTGACCTTTGTCATTAGAAAATAAATTCAAAAATAAATAAATAAATAAAGCCAAAATGTACAGCATCATCGAGGCCAAGCATTGAATGTCAGCGCTCGCAACAACAATAGCGCCGACTTATCCGAGCGAGCCGGGCGGCTCGGATTATCGTGCGCGGGTCGCATGGAATGGCTGTATCTGGTGTCCTTTAAGGGGCCCGTCAGCAAAACCTGCAGCATGAATGTCAGGGACAAACTGTTTGGCCGCGCAACAAAAAGGGGAAAAGTGATCCGGCACAGCGTGCAGCTAGTAGCCAATTAAAAGCGACGTACACAGTTGAAGCGGCTCGGCTTCTGTCTGATGTGTTTTATTTGATTTTTTTCGCGGTATTTTAAGAAGAAGTGTGGTCGTGTTCACACCTGACCCAGATGGCGATTGTTGGGCTGATTGTTGCAACATTGCTGCATTGTGTGATTTTATTCGCTTCTGCTTTCACGCTGACAATTTATGAAGAGCGCCACTTTCCAGGCGTCGCACTGCTGGTGGCTTTAATTTACTTGTTGTGAAAACGAAGAAGCATAAGAAAAATGTTTCTTGTCTTTTTTTGTTGGTACAATCACTTGTTTTTCTGTTGTTGCCGCTGTTCACGGTCTTGTCAAACACTGAACACAGCAGACAGCGCGGCTTTATTTTCCTGTTTGCTTTAATTCTGAGATTGCTGCCCCCCTGTTTGTTTTTCTATGTGTTTTTCCCTGATGTTACGATAGTCTCTTTGATTCAGCAGCAGCTGTGCGTCTCGCTCACCCTTTTCTTTTGCGTGGGAAAGAAAACAACTCATGACTAATAAATAACTTTAATTTGACAATCACCATCTGGTCGCTTTATGTTACTTCCGTTTTCCCTTTCAGCCCGTTTGTAACATCGCTTACACTCCATGACAACAGATAATTGGAAAAATAAGAAAATCTGCTATTTTTTTGTTGCTTTTTGTTCTTTTATCTGCACCCCAAGGTTGTCTGTGAGGCTGAGTGGAATTTGTGAGTGGAAAATATTACTTTTTTTCCATTCAGGTGAAATCCAGGGGGCGTTTGCATGGCGTTTGCATTGCCCAAAGTTTTACCAGTGGAGACGCTTTAAACGCTTCCACACATAAAGATGAAATTTATTGGTCTGGTCATGATTGTGTGATTCCTGTCTGTCATCGGCTGCCCGACCAGGAACGAGCGGCATGCCACCTTCGCTCTGGCTCGGCATGGAACGCTGACGGGGAGATTAGGGAAGTTTCCAAGCCATTCCCGCCCCTCCCCCCACGATCCCCCCGCTGTCATCTCCAGTTCTTGGCCGGGTGGCGCAATCCTCCTCGCAGCTAGACCCGCTCAGTTTCCGATGTACCTCCGATGCCATGCTTGGAGCGTGTCTCCGAATGGCTCGTACCTGTTTATCCCAACGGCGACGCGGGCTTATGGGATGTTTTCCTCCCAGCTTACCCGCTTCTTTTCCCAGCCGCGGCGATCTGTGCGTTTAATTTGGGGGCCCTTAATCCTGGCGAAAGTCGACCAAACACGTCGGCGGAGAGCCGTGGAAATTTTCGAACCTTCACTCGATGCCCCCCTCCCTCCACCTGCCTTCTCGCATCTTCTCAGGTTTATCTGGTTTTGTACTTGCAAAAGGAAAAAAGAAAAAAAGAACTGTGCTGCAGCGCTGCACTGAAAAGATTACATGGCCGTTACACAAGACAGAATTTATTTGATGTGGAGCAGATTTGTTATCGAGAGATTTTTTTTTTTTTAGGAGTTGGGGGTAAGTGTAAAGTTAGTTTGGCATCGGTTGAAATATTTCCTTGTTGTATTCACCCAATGTGAGGTAGGAAATGAATGACATCATCACAGCCTCCCAAAACTGAAGCCGAAAACATCCCTGTCGATCCCCTGTGAGCAATCTGAGTGATAAGAGGTGTAGCAAAAGGGAACCGTTCCTTTTCTTCTTTGTTTGAAATCAGATTTCAACTCTGAAATATCTCTCCGTGCGCTTCAACACGCCTGCATCCAGCAGGGGGAAGGTTGGAAGGGCCACAACATTTCACGATATTCCGTCACCAATCGGCTCTTTTATTTGCGCGTTAAGTGGCAGAAGGCAGGAGGCGTTGGGAGAACTGGGATTAAACAGTGTGGTGCAATTCTTTGATTCTGATTGGCTGCTGTTTGAGCGTGGCAGATCGAGAAACAAGGCCATCGCCTTCCATCATCTTCCAGATGTTCTTGTTTGTTTCGTTCCCAAATTTATTAATTTATTAATTAACCTTAATTCATTTCTTTCTGCAATTAAAATGCTTTTCTTTTAGTTAGGATCTGGGAGGAAAGAGCTTTTTCTTTTTTTTGCCACTGGTAGGTGTTCATTTTTAGTGGGAAACTTTTGTTGTATTTTTTTGGTCCCTCGGGGTCTAGTCCCCCAAAGTGGACGTCCATGGATGCCCACTGATGGACGGGCAGGTCCTCAGACCTCGGAGAAGAAGGAGATGAGGTCAGTTGCCGGGCAACCGAGGAAGTCGTCATGCGCTCTTTGACTAATCGGAGGCGTCGTCTGTCCAAGGTCGGCGGCTCGGCCGAGCTGCAGGTGCGACCGCGGGGCAGGATTGACGGAACCTCATCAAAGTGGAGAGAATATTTATGATGGGGGACACGGCCAAAGGAGCTCCTGAGTGTCCTGCTGTGTGAATAATCCATCACCTCCAGTCAACATTTTCTGCCTGTGGGGGCACTTGGGGCTGAGAAGAAAGCAGGACAGGTGACAACAGAGCGGCGGTGCAAAAAGTCCGGTGTGTTCCCCGGGGGGGGAGCTCGCGGGTCATCAGTTTTCCTTCCGCCACCAAACCACTTGATGTCAGTCTGGTTCGTCTGTTTTTCAATCCGAAATGTCACCATTCTTGTTGAACTTGCTTTTAAAAATTGTTTTTCGAGAACGATATATGTCTCTATCCTGTCAGACAACTCCTCAGGAATGAAATATGTCCATCCTTTATTTATTCAGCTCACTTTTCTATTTAATGAGGGGCTTTTTGAAAAAAAAAAATCTGAAAAAGTTTGTATTTTTTTGATAAATCCTCAAAGCTGAATAAACAGAACCTTAAATTTGCTGGAATTGTAAATATATTTTTTTGCGTTTGGCCAATAGTCAATTGTACCCAGCAAAGTGGCTGCAATATGAAACCTTTAAACTGATATTTAAGAAGAAACGTGGTTATTGTGTTGACGTGTGTGTGAGAAGAAGCGGAGAAGAAGGAGATCACCTGGCGCTTGGAACAGGAAGTCCCTCGTCGGCCTGAGCCCATATAGCCGTGGCAACAACCATCTATAGGCTTTATTCAAGAGTAAAGATTTAACTTCCTCCACGCACGAGCCGTCAGACCCAAGAGAGCGAGATGGCAGGAGAGGAGCCACAGGAGAGATGCTTTGTACCTGGAGCCGCGTTGCTCCTCAATTCCACTGCTGGGGACCCGCGGGACTGTGCAAGCGCAATGCTGCAACATCCATCCATCCATCCATCCATCCATCCATCCATCCAACCATGCATCCATCCCAGGCAAGAATGAGGAGCCATTCGAGTGTCGGAGGACCAACGGCTCTTTTAATACATGAGGTAGGCTGAGGTAGTCTGGATTTTTACCGGAAGCTCTGATGCCAGTACAGGCGAGATCTTATCTTTTTTTCTCTCTTTCTCGCAGCATCTGGAATGTGTGTGGAAGTCTTTATAGACCCACTAGGGTGGCCTGATGATGGGGAGCTGCAGCCTGGGAAGTCAAAAAGCACGTGGTCTCTTTTCTTCCGTTGTCTTGATAGATTTCCGAATGCAGGAAACAGCAGATGAATGCAGATTTTAAAGGGGAGGTTGAATTTTACGGGCAGTTTCTTTTCTTTTTTTTTGGACTTTCTAATACTATTCTATTTATCCATCACCGTCCCAACTAAACCAAGACGTTCCGCTATCGCTCAGTGGCCTTCAGCACGGCTCTGTGGAGCCACGAAATGCATCACTTATTTTGGTCTTTATTTTGATGATAGATGTCTTCGCTCTCTCCTCAATCTTTTCCTGCTTTGCTCCGTCTTCGAGGATTGTGAGCCATAAATTTAATGGGAACTAATCAGTCCCCCTGCCCTTTACCGGGCGGGAGATGGACATTAAAAATGTCACAAAGATAAAACACTTTCATTATCGTGAGACTTAAACGAATTGCTTTGTCTCTGCCAGTGAATTTCCAGCGTCTTCCGCCGGAAGATGTAGCATGAAATTTGGATGGTGGGTTAATCTGCCAGAGACACATTGCGGCCAAAATCTCAGTAATTAAAAATGAATGTGCTTTCTCATATTTCTCGTAACTCCCTCGGCCACGTGGTCACCGCTGAGGGCTTTTTGGTAGGAATTTCACTGGGTTTTTTTTCGTCTGTGGAGCAGAATGAAAGTCAAATTATCCTTTTTTTGCCTCTTGTTTAACTCCTCTGACCTGGAACACCGAATTGCACCATTTTCTAAATGCCTCAAAGTCGTTTCATCTCAAATGAAAGTTGCTCAGACGATACTAAGTTTTTTTTTTTGTTTTTTTTTAGGTGGGAAACTGTTCTGATCATTGTTTTATCAAACTCATGTCTGAAAAGGAAGTCTGAGGCTTATTAGCACGTGGATATAAAAAATGACGAAAATAATGCAAATACTCCATACATTTATCAATTAATTTAAATGTGAAGCTGGAACTGCGGTACTGCAGTATTAAAATTCCACATTACACACAAATTTTCCCATCTTGTATTTTTCATCCCAGCCTCCGGGGGCAGTCTCACATGATTAACTACACAATAAACTCGATAGATCTCAAAGAAAATCAGCATATTTAGCGCTCTCCTGTCTCGCCTCTTTCACATGACTTGGACAGGACAAAGACAAGGTGGTCTTCTTGAGTGGAGCCAACAACTGTCCGGGAGAGTTAGCAGGTCCGTTAGCAGGTCTGTGCCCAGTTTGACATCACAAAGTGCACATTTCCAGAACTGTATATCTATCTGCAAAGTGGAGCAAGCCAGACAAGTAAAGGATGGACTTGTCTCCTGTCAGGAAAAATATAGTTGATGAAAAACAAAGTTATTCTTTGCACGATGTGGGACTTAAAAAAAAAAAAAAAAGAGTGCGACTGCTTTGCCAGAGTCGCTTCCACCACTGCTCCACCAATAACCGCCGCCCTTGAAACATCCAAAGACATTATTATTCCCTCTGGAGTTTCCCGGCTTCCATATATAAAACACAAAATACATGCGATAAAAGTGCCACGGCGCCGTCCCTCTTCAACCTCCGGGAGATGTTTTATGTGCTCTGGAGGAAACGACATCAGGTTTTCTTGGCCGTGTCGCCTGGCCGGGTGGGGAGGGGGGGTTGGCGGGCGAGGAGGGGAACCAGGATCAGGATCTCAACTCTGTCGCAAAGGCCATTAAGAGCGACAGCGAGGACGGGGTGGCGACTCAATCTTGGTCTCGCCCCTACTGTAATCTAATAAATCCTTCAGGGGAACTATGAGCAGGTGTGTCTCAACGGGAGATCCATCCCATGTCGCTGCCAAGGTCTGGAAGCCACACCCCCTGAAAAAGCTGCAGATTGCATTTTATGCGACTGGAGTCGGGGAGGGAGAGGCTCGGCAGTGTTTGCTCACTTTATGATCTCCTGGGATGAAAACTTTACTATCTCCAGAGAGAGAAAAGGCCATAAAAGTGCCGGTTGCGGGCCACCGGTGGCTCCGTCAACAGCTCCGCCGGTGTTAAAATTCCACCGCCACCTCCCACACTAGCAGTCGGTGCCGTTAACTGGATACGGCCGTGCTGTGCACAACCCTCCCAGCCTGCCGATGGCCCCCGTGTACAGAACGGTCTCGGCACCGTGCACCCGTTAGTGCCATGAAATATCTGCACGGCTCGACGGCGTTTAAACGAGTCAAGGTCAGAGGCCGTGAATCTCTTTAACGACACGCCTGCGCCAAGCGGTTCCCGAGCCGCGGCAGAGGACCCAGACAGGAGGCTGGGATGCGTTTGCCTTGTTAACACCAATGTGGATATGATCTAGGGTTACTGAGGATAAGGATGCAGAGGTTAGGACACAGCAGGACGATATGGATGTGATGATGAACGGATGCGTCTTGCAGGTTTGTGCGTCACTGGCCACTGAAATACGTCTGCAGAAGTGAGTCAGACAAAAATACAAAACAGAGATGGGAATAACACAAAACACATTAAAGCAGCGTTTCTCAAAGTGGGGGGCGCAGAGTCACGTCTGGGGGGGCGCGAAACAGCGGGCGGGAGGGAGACGGGGCGCCCGGGGGAACTAATGTTTTCACGTCGGAACTTTTTCCACGGCGGAACAATTAACAAAAAGTGTTCAGTAGGTTGTAGCTAAGAAAAACGCTGCTCAGGTACACAGGGTGGACAAATATTTGACAGGGACGAAAAGAAGAATTCAGGAGTCTGGTGGTGGCCAGTGTTCTTTGTTGTTCGGCACTTTTGGCTGTAGAATCGTTCCGCGAGTAGCTGCGGAACGATGGTGTCGTTCATGCCAGACTTGAAGCGGGGTGCACCTCCGCGGCCGGCTCGCGCCGCGCAGCGATCGTTTCGGCGTCTGGTCTATTTTCTTTGTAATGCGCGAGCCGCGAGCGAAAAAGCCAGAGGACAATGAACAGTTTTCCAGCGCTGATAGAACGTAATTAAACATCTTTGCATCAGTACGTGATCTACGCCGAGACTGCTGCGATATTATGACTTAGCGCACACAACGCTCAACGTCATCCCGTGTGGCAGGTAGAAAATGTGATGTTGTCGCATGACTGATGTTGATTAATGTTCATGAGAAAAAAAAAAGAGTGTTGGTTTTGATAGTTTGAGAACCACTGCCCCATGCAAGTCTCTTGGTCAATTTCATCAAAACAAGACCCCTGAATGCGCGGCTATTCTCTGCACTTTGTGAGGACATGGCATGAAAAATTTTCTTCCTCCAAGGTGGGGCGTGACAGAGAAAGTTTGAGAACCACTGCCCTAATGCCATGCAAGTCTATGGGGTCAAAAGTCAACTTTGTCCTAGAGACATGGGACCACATGCAGGTTCATCGGGATCCCTCAAGACACAGCCACATCAAATGTGGGGCTTCTGAATGAAAAATCTTCTTCCTCCAAGGTGGGCCGTGACAGAGAAAGTTTGAGAACCACTGCATTAAAGACTTGTTAGCATCCAATGGTAAGAAGCCGTATTGTGAATTGATTAACTTTTTTTTATGATGTCAGAAGTCCCGAACGTGTATTTTCTGTTTCATTTAACACCAGCGGAGCACCTTATGTTCAGCCATCCATTGACAGGCAAATGTCTTTAGTAAAAAGAACATTTCTTAATGATTTTTGCACAACATGCGACCTTTCAGGTCAACCACCAACACTCTCAAATATCACCTGTTTGCAAAATGTGTCCCAATCCGAAGTACCGTGTCCAACCATATAATTATACAAGTTGTCGAACTCTCCCACAACCCCCGATCCGCCCTTGTACTAATCATAAATGCCAACAATTGCCAATTACTAAACCGCTCCATCCGAGCAGCACGCCGCGTGCCAGACATAATTCAATTACCGTCAGGTGGATTAAAGCATTACATCCACAAAAATGAGGGAGGACACAAGGTGAGAAGGTCCTTAACCCCGACTGCGGCAATCTAGTCAGCTCTTTATTGAGTCACCGGCCGATGTTTGTGCCAAACTCAACGAAATTCCCCCGCGGCATCCTTGAGCTATTATCTTTATGAGAGACGGATCGATGCGCCCATGAAAACATTTGGCCTTCGGCCACGGCTGTTGTCCTGCTGGACAGAGAGGCAAAGCAGCCAGCGTGTTAAAAAGTCGGGCTCGCCAAATATATCTTTTATTAATATGCATTACAAATTTGTTACAGTTTGACATTTCATTTGTGTAATGCACTCGGCGTAATGCTGATACTTTCTGTACGTGATGGATGGATGGGGTGCGCCTCTGTGAATGATACGCTTAATGTAATCCGCCGCGCTGATTAAACTCTGAATAAAGAGCGGCCGGCTTTGCAGAGGGCAGCCGGAAACTAAAGGAACCGCAGGTGAACAAAGTAAAAGGCTTGAAAAAAAAAGAAGAAGATTAATACTTGGTACCATTTGCAGGGATGGTGGCAAGGCGTAGAGAGAGTTTCTCGAAATTCTCCAAATACTCTGGTAACAGATTCAAAGGAGCAGTAAAAAAAATGTGTTTTATGTTGGGACCTGGAAAATACAGAAAATATATAAACCTACATATTAAAATCTATGGGTGGAAGGAAAACCATTGCACGGGTATTTGAACCCTAAACAGAAATGGGTCCAGAACAAATCACATCATTCGGAAAACAAGGCACGTGAGTCACTGTTATAAAAAAGTAAAAAGTTTTCTCTGTGAGAAAGAGCCACGGAACGCATTAAAATCCCGATGTTTTGTTTTCTGCGAAACTTTACGTCATACCCGCCGCGCCACTTTGATTCTCAGAAGCACAAATATCAAAAGATGTGTCACGGCCCCTTTGCGTTCTCACCACAGACACACAAAGCGAACGAGGCCCCTTCGGGTTTCAAGCAGAATTTTACAAGGGCTTAATGGAGCCGGGGCGTCGGAGCACCGCTGACAGCGGCGACGCAACTCCAACAAAGACGCCACAGCAGTTTGCAAAGCAAAAGAGACACGGCGAGAGAGTTGGAGTGCCGGGATGACAGAAGAAGAAGATGTGTTTACACCTTTTTCAAAAAGCAAATATTGGCCCGTAAAAGAAATAAATAAATCTCTCGACAACTTGACAAGGCCATGAGAAAATGCCTCCCTCCGCCCCCCCCAAAAAAAATAATAAAACAATGACGACTTGCAACAGCATTGCGTAGCATAAGAACGAGGTAACCTTTTAAAAAGGTTGATTTCACAATACAAAAAATACTTTAATCAGACATCACAGCCAGTTGTTACTCTTGCTACAGCTGCAAGGTAAAATACTAATAAACAAGGAGGCAGACAAGGACACAGGAGATAAAATAAATAAAATTCAAACCACATTCAGATGCGAAAGACACAAAAAAAAGTGGCGAGCCACGGCAGAACATGCAGGCTTTAAAAATATCTTCCCCTCTGATCTCCTGCAAAGACGAGCTGAATGTGTTTGAGGGCCTAATAAAGGAGGGGAGGATGGGGGACGGGGGTATTTGGGGGTTGGCTACAACCTGCTTGGCAGCACGCCGGGAGAGCTCTGAGTCACACATGTTCACTTCAGGGGCCGACTGGCGCCTCGACACACTGCGAGCTAATAAGGCGGACGCCACAATCAACGCGGCGCGACTTGACTGGGCTCTGGCCAGCTGGGTCTTTACCGGTCAGAGATCCGCGGTCGAGACGTGATGAGCTTCCAGGTCGTCAGCAGGGTAGAATTATTCCTTTGGCTCTGCGTGTGCAGGTGATTCCCAAGGAACCCAGTTCATAAACAGAGTATTTAATAGGGTGGACAAGTGGATCTTTGTTCCTCAGGTTCCTTGGGACTCTTTGTTTCTTTCCTCAGTGGGAACAACACACATGGTTGCAAGTTAAGCTGAATAATGGAACCATGACAAAAGGTTCTATGTCTGAACATTGTTTGCGCAATAATATGACCATGCCCAATGGTTCTCATGTCCATAGGTTCTTTATCCCTAATGTTCTCGAACATTAAATAATGGAAACATTCAAAATGGTTCCTGGGGCGCTATCTTCCTCAAAATTCTACCAAATAGAACTTACCAAAGTTAAAGTCCCAGTGATTGTCACATCCCAAAGGATGCGAAATTTGCTCTCAGCATTTGACCCATCATCCAGTGAGGGAGCGGTGGGCAGCAGTGGTGCCATGCCCGGGAACCATCGGGTGATCTAACCCCCCCAATTCCAACCCTGAATGCTGAGTGCTGAGCAGGGAGGCAATGGGTACCATTTTTCGTCTTTGGTATGACCCGGTCGGGGATCGACCCCACAACCTACCAGTCTCAGGGTAGACACTCTGCCACTAGACCACTGAGCTGGTCTAACTACTAACTAGGGCCCTATGTTCCTGGTCCGGTGGGGTTTTATATCCCTGATGTTTTCTGACATACTAGATAATGGAAACTTGCCCAAATGGTTATATGTTCCTAGAGCCCTATGTTCCCTAACACTGTATATAATAGAACCATGCCAAATGGTTCTATGTTCTGAGGGCCCTCTATTATCAGACACTAAGTTCCTAAGGACCTACGCTCAGGGATTCTTCTGGTTTGAGGCACGACATCAATGTTAATGCGTCCCAAGACAAAACCTCGGAACGGGAACGCAGTTCACTCAGGTTCACTCCCAGATATCTGCACCTTCCCCTCCCAGCCAATCATGCGTACCATGAAGACGCGTTGGAACCTCATGTGTCAACGTCTGTTTTCAAACTCGGCTGCGCAGCTTGAACCCCTCCCGCCCCCGACCCAGACGGAAAATTAAGCATATCAACGGCGGCGCAGACATGATGCCATTAGCGGCTGGCAGAGCGATCCAGAAATGTGTCACGGTGTCGCTGAGGCGGCGGCGAGAGAGGACAAGAGCTTAAGAGGAAGAGGCAGAGACAAAATGTAGGTGGTGCACCAGCAGCTCGCACGAGATCAGAAGCGACGGAGGAAGTGAGGGCGAGACTTCTGTCGCTGAGCTCACAGCAAGCGTTTCCTGCCGCTGCGTCTTTCATGCATCGATTCAAATAGCCGACTTTTCATGGGTAAAATTTTCACGTTTACATACGTCGCGCGTCGGTTCTTCAGATGTTCAACTTTGTGCTACAGTGAAGTTGTAGAGAGAAATAATCCTTTCCAATGCAACAGTTTGGAAATGATTCATCCTGCAAGAGTCTCTCCCTCCGTCCTGACTCACTGCTGCCTCCGGTGTTTTGTTTTAATCATTTCGAATGAGCGTCATTCTTTCCCCCCTTCGCTTTTATCAGCTGCAATGTTTAGTCATAACAACATTCAGATATGCCTGGACTGTTTTTTGGGTGAAGGGTAAACCTTGGGAAAATAACATTTATTGTAGGCATATATGTGTGTTATCTCCGTTAATCCTCTGTTAATCCTAAAAATAAAAATCTTACCCGAAATACAAGAATTCTTGTGTTGCCTCGTAATCAAGTCTGCCTACAATCTAATGTGTCCATTCCAGGAGGTTTGCAGCAGGTTTGCTCAGATTTTATTCATCAGATCTCACTCATCCATCTTGCCAGCATCCCACAAAAAATGTTTTCATCGGATTTGATGACCAATGACCTCCCACCAGGAAGCAACTGCTGACAGCTACCTTTCGAAACTTCTGGACAAACAACGTGGAGGGACGTTCATGAGTCACCTTCCAAGTTTGGGCCTCAGTTTACCAATGTTTTCCTCATTCTTTCCACCAGACGGACACTCAGGAGGGATTCGGAAAATGCTCCATCTTGAGCGCCAAGTTCGGAGGTGAAAAAGAAAGCGGAAGCTGTGCTTTTGTGATTGTTGCTTTCCGCTGGGCATCGCCACGGCAGCCTTTATCTCGTCCAGATGACACTTCAGACGGACGAGGCCGGGCCCCCTCCCCCGACCCCCCAGCGGTGACCCCGGTGGCGGCCGTGACCTCGACATTTCTTCTTATCCGAATCATCTGATTAGCGCTTATCAGATGCTTTGACAAACCCGAAGGACAAAGAGCCGTCTCCCTCCTTATTCAATCAAGTGGCGCCTGCCGCGCTCGGCCCCCCTGACCTTCAGCTAATTGTGGTTATTGGCTTATTGCTCTCGTCAACATTTACCGAGGCTGCTGTGCTTGTGCCGACGTACGCCCGCTGAGACTCTGTGTGACCTTTCAGTGATGTTTGTAGCCTTAGCTCCTTTTTATCTCATTAAAAAAAAAACTTCAATTCAATGCAAAACTAAGAGAAAAAATTCCTAAAAGCAGGGATAATAAAAACTGCCAACCAGGTTAGTCTCAAATGAATTGGTATGAACATTGCTTCTTTATGGAACTATAATAATATAAGTTTAAAGACCCACTGTGAAAGACTTAAAGGAATCAACTGGCATGAAATGGAAAACAAAATGCATTTAAATTTAATTTTCATTTTTTCCTCCTCATAATAAACACACAGAGTCCTTGTTTAACCCCACTTTTCCCCATTTTTGCAACCTCGAACGTGCTCAAAGGACAAACACTTTCATGGCGGCGGCCGTGACTCCAGGAACTTCTCGCTCATTTAGAGTTCCACCGCGGTCGGCGAGTTGCCGACGGCCTCCGCCTGCAGGTATATATTACCGCTCTGCCATGCGGCTCACGTAGCGGCTGTTCCGCTCGCGGCTCTGTGGGGAGAGAGAATAGCAGCGAGATGCCTTTTGTTGCTGCTGCTACTGCTGTTGATGACATTCGCTCAAGGATGGACAGATTTACAGGGACATGACGGACGATTGGGCCAAACAGACACATCATCTATGAAAATGGTCGAGCGTTACTCCGGTCGCCAGGCAACGGATCGCCCCCTCGACCCCTTTTAGACCTCGAACTCGTCCGACGTTTTACAAAATGTCCGCATTTAAGGCGTCGGGGACAAAAAGGCTCGTCTGCTACAGTTTCTGTCACGGACAAAACGTGTTTTACCACTCATGAGCGGATAATGAAACAGCAACGTGTCAAGGCTCACCGTGTTCCTTCTTTAACTAATTCATCCCCCTACAAGACAAACACACACACACACACACCACACAGACCAGAAGTTTCTTTTTTTAGCAAGCTAATTCTTGCTTCTGTGTCCTTTGCCTCACCTCCCAACTGCGACTCACCAAACTGCTCCCACCTAAAGTTGATTTGCTCCTCCGAAACCCCCGAGTGCTCACCACAAAATTGTCACGGGGTGGCTGAATGACATCAAATTCTGTGTTATTTTTTCCCCCACAACAGCTACAGAGAGACGTCCATCCTTGACATCCTCCACAAACCGGTGTCGAGGAGTCGATTCTTCCAACCAACCGAACGACACCGTCGCTCCTTTCTCCCGTTAATTAAAAACAGCATTTGCTTTATTTGCCAAGTTGACGCTCGAGTTCTCCTTCCCTGAAGGCGCGAGGACGTCGCCCACGCGGGCCCCAAGGTCTCGCAGCAGTTTTTCAGACGGCAACTTTCAGGGTCGGTGCACTATTCAGCGTAGTTTCCATGGCTGATTCATTTGGCTGAACCGCTGTAGGTTTGTTGCACACGAGCTTGCTAATTGTGGAATCATTTCATTGTGTGTTCTCGCTTATTATTGATGTTTACTGCTGCTTACCGAAGGTCATCAGACATTGGTCGACATTAATCAATTTCCGCCGCTGCCTTTTTTTTTTGTTTCAATAAAAACAAAACAAAAATAATCCTGGACGTTTCTATTTTCTGCATGAGTTTTAACTTTAAACAGTTCGTGCACGTTCCCGAGAAATTCACGTGTAACGCGATGAGCAGGCTGCATGTTCTCGGCACGCCCGGGAGGGGGGGGCTCTGCTCTGCCCAGAACGCCGACCTTCCATTTAGCCGCGCTGCCGGAACATCACGGTGGGATGAGGACGCCGCTTTTAATGGAGGATGAGAGGAGGCTGTTTTGAAAAGCCGATTGGCTCCCAGCTCGTCTCTTTGGGAGCCACCAGACCTTGAAAGCCACTCACCACAAACACTTCCATACTCGTGCAGGCTGTCCGACATGTGGGTCAGCTGACGGCCAGCTTGGGAATGGGAATGGAAGCTGGAGAGCTTTTCACATCTTATATCATATCAAATCGTTTTTGTTATCTTCATTTGTATTTGTAAATTGACCTTTGGCTTGATTTTGTCCAATGTTGCACAAAATGCAGCCTTGTTTTTGTTGAAGGTGCTGAAACACAGTGGTTTTTCTTGTTGCAGGAGGGCAAAATCTGCTTTGCTGGAAATATACAGTCTTTTATTGCATGTGGAATGTTGGTTAATTATATGACATCACTGGGTGAAATATTAATCTGTAAATTAATGTAATATGGTATATTTTTCACTTTACATTCTTGTCATTTTAAATTTAATTTGCACATTTGTGAATATGCCATGTTTTAATCTTCTGTTAATGAGTCTCTGACTGCTTTTTATAATGCATATGATCAAATAAACGCTTTACTACTTAATAAAATCACTTTTTCTTAATAGATTTCTCTTACTCTCTCTCTCTCTCTCTCTCTCTCGCACTTCTTTTTTTTCAGTAATTTGCGACGCCGCTCCACTGGAGTCCGGGATGAAAAATGGAAGATCTGAAAATAGAAACGAACGTGGGGCCTTTCATATAATATCTCCAAATCAATGCGCACAATAAGCGGGAGATTGAAGAAACGACGGGAGAGACAGGAAATGTTTTGGGCGTCTTGGAAGCCGCATCACTGGAAATGGAAGTAGTCATGGGGGGAAAGCGATATCTCTCAATTAGACGCCATGAAGAGAGGAAATGATAGCACAGTTCTCTCCATCAGGAATTTGCCGTTGGGCTGCTGTGGCGTGTTGCGAGGACCATCGCTAGCACGTCTGGAAACACTCTGCTAATGACACATCTTTCTAATAAGCAGATAAAGACCTGAGAGGGAGGTGCAGCCACACCTATGAACATTTAAACATCAAGAAAAAAATCCATCCATTTTCAATGCCTGTTTCCTCATCAGCTCAGCGTCATGGGGGTCTGCTGGAGCCTCTCTCAGCTGTCATAGGGCAAAGGCAGGGTGACACGCTGGACAAGTCGCCAGTTCATCGCAGGGCCACATAGAGACAAACAATCATTTCAAGATTAAATCCATTTAAAAAAAAAGTCAACCAGCCGCTGACCGCTGCTCAGTGTCCCGGGCGACGGAGCTAAAAATCGTCCCTTCATCAAAGACTGACATGTTCATTTTGTCCGAGGAAGGAGTTTTCACTCGGTGTGACAAGAAGCCTTATCAAGTGTGTCGTGATGGATTAGGAGTGGCGCGCTTAATTTGGCTGCGCTGATGCGAGGATGTGCGGGATGGACGACGGAGGCAACGGAAACGCGTGACTCAAACATAAAAGACGGCCAGCGGACAGAAATAAAAATTCAAATAAAGCAACAGCTTTTAGCCAATGTCAACTCTTATTGCTTGTATTCGAAACGCTACGGTAAAGTGGAAATAAGTGAATGGGATATCAGCCAATCACACGAGGGAAAAGTCCATGCAGATGACGGCTGGAGTGACTTTGTTCCACCAACTGCTGCCGTTCTGCTGGGAGAACCATTTCCAAAATAGAGAAAGAAGAAAATATCGGACGTAGCAGCCAAAAAAAAAAAAAGACCTCTGGCGTCAACGCCTTGTTGATGCCAGAGGTCAGAGGAGGAGGAGGAGGAAGAGCAAGAGGAGGAGGAGAAGGACTCCCACCGGCCAAACAACAGGGAAGTGAGGGCTGTCTTTCAGCCGACACTGAACCCACGCACACACGGACAAAAGCAAAGCTGCAACTCGCCAGCAACTGGACGACAGACGGTTTTTAAAAAAACTAAAAAATGCAATGCAATCAAACACACTGACAGACCAAAAAATCTGAAGCAGTAATCAAACGCCGAGCAGCGTCACATCAGAAAATATCGAAAAGCAAAATAGCGACGGAACTCTGGAAAGGTAAAATCCAGCATCGCAAGCTGGAGAGATGATTAATTTCAGGCTCATGACCTTCACACCTTAGAGGAAAGTGGAGGTGATGCTTCCTGCGCCACACAAATGACACCTGCCCCTCCTCCAACCCCACCTCTCCGCCCCTGCAACCCCCCCCCATCTTGGGTGAAATGTAACGTCAGCAAATCTTCCACCGCAGTCGGCAGCGGAGAGGCGCGCTAGTGCTGAGCCGAGCCGAGCCGAGCCGGGACCTCCAGTCAGCCAGCCGGCCTGACGCCCCGGTGGGGCCTCGGCGGTCAGATTGAATGTTTGTGTTGTCACCGCTGAACACACAACTGTCAATCAGGACAGATTGTCTGAGGCGCCGCGGGCCAGATTAGGGAGACGCTTTACGGCTTTTAAATCAGCCTCTTGTCAGAATCCAGCCTCTCGGGAATTAGTCTGTGGATTTGGAGTGCGCCGTCTGAGCCGCAGGTTTAACTTAAGAAAAAAAAGAAGAGAGAGAGAGAGAGAGAGAGAGAGAGAGAGAAGAAGTGTCCTTTAATGCTGACTGGCAAACTTGTAGCCGCGTCTGATTGTTACGATAAACAAAAGAGCAGGACGGGCAGCTGCTTTGTTTACGCGTCCTTGAGATTTTCTTTTGTCAGCTAAACGTTCTCCAAAGAGCCGCTGAACGGTGAAGTGCTCCTTCATTTGTCAGAGATGAAACGTGAGGAGCGGCCATATTGGATGACAAACACTGGGTCTGTTGTTTCGGGCAACGGAGTCGAGAAACTTGGAACATCTGGCCGAAAGAAAAAGTGATTTAAAATAAATGAGAATTTTTCTCTCAAAGCTTTGTGACAGTTTGAGGAACCCTATAGAAACGTCATCGTGCAACGGCGGCAGATGCGGCAGGCATCAACGCCCCTCCCCCCTCCCAAACCACCATCACCACCCCTCACCTGCTCCTCCCCGGCGAGCTTTTAATCAGCTTCACCTTGGCGGAACGACGGCCAATGAGGCGGTTTGACGGACGAGGGTCCCGCATCGCTTGTGACTGCGTGATCGCTCAATGGCTCAGCAGGATGGAGATCCTCTCGCTGGGGGTGGGGAGCGTGGAGGGTTTTGGCTTTAATGACCCCCTGACCTTCAACCTGCGAGCCAGAGGGAGGAGGCGACTGTAGGCAAAGGTCGCTGATGTTTTTCTTTACATGCTTTTTTTTAAAACTGCTTTCTAACGTGAACCTTCATCATCAAAAACTGTTTCTACAAGAACAACTTCCAAAAAAAACACGTTCAGTTCCGTCGCTAATTCTGCATCCAGCCTCCGAACAGATGATATCTCACTGTGCAACTAAGCACCTCCTCTTTTTTTCTTTTTTTTTGGGAGGGTGGAGGGGGTGGGGGTAGGGGGGTGGGGGGGCAGGGTGTTCATAATTGCCTCCTGTCAAAATGTCTCCAGTGAACCCGATTGCAGGAAATAAGACAGGACACGCGCGGCCCCTCATTAGCCCGTCAGTGCATGCGGCGGCAGATGTGGCGGATTGAAGACACGGTCACGCAGCACGCCCCCCATCTCCTAATCATGCGGTCCTTACTTCTTTTAATCAAACAAGCAGGGTCAAGGCCACGTGAGCTGAGGCAACGCTGTGATTCGAGATCCCGAACAGGTCGCTTAAAGGGACGGTGCGCTCAAAATTTAAATGCATTAAATAGAAAAAAATAAAATAAATATACACTCGGTAATCTGCAGCTAGTTTATCTGTGTGTTTGTCCACTTCAATAAGAAATCGTGAAATCACTTTGCAGCACGCCGGCCGTGGGACGCAGCGGCAAAACTGTAGGTTATTTATTTATTTATTTATTTTCCTGTTATGCGGACGAGGAAAAAAGGCCACAGGTTAGTAATGGCTGTTAGTGGCTTTCACTGTTTATGCATTCCAATAAAATGCAGCTGCTTATATGCAAGTATTGCAATATATATATACATAGAGTCTATCGGCTTCAAGCCGCAGCCGCATCAAAACTGACCTCGGAGCAAAATGAAACATAAAAATATTCATTGCATTTCTTTTCATCTCTTATACATAAAACAAAGTACAAGGCTTGTAGTAGTTTAGTCAGTTTCTGCTGAGCGGCGATAGACTTATCAGCATATATAAAAAAATAAAAAATAAAAAAGAAACAAGAAAATGGCTTTTTCGCTGCGGGGCGCTAACAGGAATATGAAATGAGTAGAAGAAGAAACAGAAGAAGAAGAAGAAGAAGAAGAAGAAGAAGAAGGTGGGGGTCCCCATTCAGAGAAGCACCACAGCTGTAGCCTCAGGATTCTCTCTCTCTCTCTCTCTCTTTAAATCATGTCAGAATAATTCATCTGTAACGAGGATGTGATACTGTATGTCTTTATTTTTTAATCTTAAATGCTCCCCAATATGCAAAATTCTGATGTGTGTTGAACTCCCAAGAAAGCGGGAAAGATTTCCGAACACGTGAAACAAGCTCAGAAACTCGGTGGATCGTCGGGAGGCTGTAAACAGAGGGCTAAATACGCTGTTTCCCAAAGATCTAGATCTGGTTTGTTGTGGGTGATAAATCACATGAGGCTGCGTTGGTGTCCTGGATGAAGAATTGAAACAAAAAATAAAAGGAAGAATATGGGCTCCTCGAACTTGAAACATCAACTGCATGTCAGGTTCTTAAGTGTCTGAGTGGAATTCAAACTAAATTCAAACATGTGCTCACTGTCTATGTATTCAGTATGGGAGAGCAAAGCAGATTTCTCCAAGAAGTTGCATTTCTTTCTTTTTTTTGCCAAGAAGTCCAGACTCAAATGTCAAAAAAGAAAGAAAGCTACGCTCATCTGCGTCGATCGCGGCTTGCGTGTTCCACCTCCACGAAAGCGCACCAGGACTGCAGAGGTGGGCGTCCGGGGGGTGGGGTTGCACACAACCCTGCGACGCCGCGACAGAACGTACACCACGAGGCGGCAGACGCCGTTCCACACGTGCTAATAAAGACGCTAATAAAGTGGTGGCGGTGGCTGGAGACAGCGAGCCCCCCCGCCGTTGACGGAGGCCTGAACGTGGCTGCTAATTTCACACTCGGCCTCGCACTCATCAGCAGCAGCCTCGCAGCCAGACGTGGGAGGATTTACCGAGCCGCCTTCGCGCCGCCAAACCGCACGTGACTGTGCTCGGCGTCGGGGGCTGAAAGCAGCCGGGATGTAAGATTACGAGGGGAGCAAATTAAAAGTCCCAAATCACAATATTGATCCTTCTCTAAGCCTGGTGTCAGCAGAAAGGAAAGCCCTTCCCCAATACAACAGATCCGGCTATTATCCTAACAACATAATGATGATGATGCATGTTGCACCTCTGCCAGGAATGAAAAGTTTTTTTCCTTTTGTTTCTTCGGCACGCGCCAGAAAGAGGAAGAGGAGAACCGAGGACTTGGGGTTCGTTTGGAGTGCATTTATTTAAGGGAGTGCAGAAAGATGCTGAATTTCTTTAAAACACCTGTATTGCTCAACAACATATCCTAGAGTGTTAAAGGGTTACTTCACAGTTTTAACACTCTAGTACTGCGGTACATCATTGAAGTTAATCTTTTATACTTGGCAAGGTTTCTGAGAAAATCTTCTTGGATGTTATAGCGGAGAAAAAAAATAGACCACTAATTCCAACCAGCAAAGAGGACATTTATCAAAACTGAGCATGCTCAGGGTGTCTAGCTAGCATGCTAAGGTCGAGAGTCAAGTTTTTGTTTTTTGCTGATCTGTCTTTATTGGGAGCTTATTAGAATTTAAGTGCTGTTAACTTGGTGTGCTGCTTGATTTCAAAAGTCTGATTTTGAGTTTTAAGTCAGACATATTTGCTAACATCAGGCTAACATCATGCTAACTAGCAGCAACAGGCAGTTGCCGGCCAGGTCCCGGTGTCGGTTTGGAAAAAAGATACTGGCTCCCGGAGGTGAAATTTGGATTAATTCCTGCCCCCTCTGCACGCCACAGCGAGCGCTCGTCGTCCTCCGCCGCCATCTGATCCAAATCAGCGGGCAGGTGGCCATCAGCTGACAGCTCGGCCCCCCCGACGCCACACCCGGGACTCAACACCTCGAGCCTAATTAGACAGATACAAAGTCGGTCATTGATCTTTGCCCCGCCTCCTACTCACCCCCCCTCCATCCACCCACGTCGCTGCTGCCAAATTAACGTCCTGAGATTTGAGGACGGAGTGACGCGGCCCGATTCGCTGACGGTGTCGAACCCGACGCGTCGTGACAGGACATCCTGTTTTCCAAGTCCTCGCCACCCCCTCCCTTGCGATTCAAGGCGCAGAACCGGGCGATGGGCTGAGTTTTGGCTGCAGTCGGACAGAAAATAAATGAAATGAAACCGAAAAAAAGAGAGAGCGACTGTGCCGGGCTCGCACTGCGGCGATGATTTTGGCATTTTGCGCCGTTGAGTCATCTGGTGTTTAGTTTACCGTGACTCTCATCATGCCTGAGCTTCCCACTTGATGTAGCCTCACGGTTCCTCAACAGCGACGCCGCCTAAATGAAATAAGACATAGTTTTTTTTTAAATATATATATAAATATATATATTTTTGGGGCTCATTTGAGACAGCCACTTGGGTCCGGTCGCGAGCTGCATGTGGCAATTAAAAATGTATTAGGCTCATGTCATTAGCGCGGTGCATCCGCACAGAGCAATGTCAAGGGCAACGTCTGTGACTTGAACATTTTTGCCAGTATTGCATATTGCAATTTTGCACGGATCCCTGCAGAAAACGTGCTGGATATTGTAAATTGTATACTGCAGGATACTGAGGGTGCAATATTGTTTTTTTTTTTAATACATTTAGGCAAGAACTGAAGTTATTTGCCTGAAACTAACCAGGTTTGATTTCCTGGCCCTGCGGCCTTTGTGCATCTTCTCTTCTTGAGGAAGAAAAAAAACAAAACGCTATTACTCCCATGAGGTTCGTCATTATTCCCGAATCTTTCCTGCAAGATTCCCAGATCTTTGCAAAAAAAAAAAAAGAAGAAGAAGCTCTGTCAGGAGCGACATCGTGCTGTCAGATTGTCTTTAGATGTGAGAGCTTGTCACACGTCAGTCTTTTCAAAAGTCTTTTATATTTTTTAAAAGTTTTATCAAAGCGTCGGTGGTGGGTGTAAGCTGCAAAATTAAACAACCCGGCACATTTTTTTTAATGCGCATTGTGTGCAGCTCACGAGTCTCTCCATTGACTTTAAAGTATGTGACAGTCGGTGACTGTGATCTTTTTAATGTCTGCATGTGTCGTAGCGTTGCGCTCGATTCAGCGGATCCTCGAGTGCGCGACGACGCTACGACAACTTCCCCGGTGGAACTTACGGCACTCAGAGGAAGAGCAACCGCGCCTTCACCAGAGTGATAATCCGGATCTTCACAGCTGCATGCACACAAACAGGCCACGACGTCCCGCTAGTCGTCATTGCAAATCTTGTTATAATCGACACCGGGCCTTTTTTTTTTTTTTTCCCCCAACCCTCTCACAGATGATTCACACAATATGGATCCACGTGCAGAAAAAAAAAAAACAACAACACAGCACTTAAACCAAACAAGGACCCTTGCATTGAAAAGCCACTTTCAATCATCTGCGCCAAAAGCAGCAGCTCGTCGGTGCACAATCGCGATCTAAATACCACTTAGTGGATGAGTGTGTGTGTGTGTGTGTGTGTGTGTGAGGGAGTGTGTGGTGCCTGATTCTCCCGCTAGCAACACGCAGCCATTGTCCATTCTGCAGCGGGAGAATGAACGCATCGCGCGATTAAAACACATCAAAGCGCTAAGAATGGGGGTATTGTGTGCGTGCGTGCGTGTGTGTGTGGGGGTGGCAGTGGGGTGGGGGGGCTTGTGAGGGGTATCAATATGCTACAGTATTCCATTTCACAAATAAATCCCTTCTCACCTCCGCCGAGCAGATGGCTTGTAAAAGGAGAGAGAGAGAGAAAAAAAAAACTGCCAACCAGTAATCATATGTGCAATAAACGGCGCTGGTTATGTTCCTGTGGAGTGACTACAGATGGCGCCGTGATGGCGCTGCCTCCGAGTGTGTGCGTGCGTGCGCACGTGGGCGCGTGTTCGCGTTTTAGACACGCCCTTTAATCTGCCACAACGGGGAGCGTGTCATTGCCGATTGCCGGAGGGGCTCTGGGAGCAGTGGGGGGCTGGGGGGGTGTGGGGGGGAGTAGGGAAACGGGGAGGTACTGGGGGGTGTGGGGGGCTGGGGGGTCCCAAAGACCAGTAAATCTTGGTGGAGGTGACTTTTACGGAAGTCTCCTTTCATCCGGCGACCATCCAGGCCAACAGTAATAGTATTCATACAAAACCGGTGAAGTCACATGCGCTTCCTATTGACATTTGGCCACGCCCCCTGTTTTTAGTCCGACATAAAGATTATACTCGTGGTCTCATGGATGTGGTCGCCCCACTGGTCAACTAGCGGACATGCTAGCTATCTGCTTCCAGATAGCTCAAAAATGGGAGGGGGCGGGACCATAATTGATCTAGTGAGGGAAGAGGGGGAAACAAATTCTGTTTTTTTGCTTGGATTCCATTTTTTGGTTGATCCAAGTGAAAATGAAAGACCAAAAGTCCAACAGCGAAGCTTCACCGTCTGGTGAAATACGACGACATAAAAAAAAAAAAAGACCCTCTTTCCTCCACAATGAACACGCCGCCGTCTGTTATTTGATAACGCATCTGTTTTAATCACGGCCCTCGGCGTTGGATCACAGCCTCGTTTTCCCTCCACCGCCGGCGCCGAGCACGGCTAAGTGGCTGACTGCTATTTCGTGTCAGCTGCCGTCTATAGAGGGGGGTGAAAAAGAGAAGAAAAAAAAACACTAAAAAAGGAGAAAAGGCGTGTGCTGTGTCGGAGGAAGGTGATCAAGAGGGCAGGAAGAATCGTTGCTTGTGGCTCAGAAGCCTGTCGCATAATCACCATCTGCCGCCGCTCATTATGAGGCGGCGGCGGGCTGCGGACGTGGCGAGGAGGGAGACGGCGGTGAGAGGTGGCGGCAGTGGATGGCGTTGTGTTGGTTAAAGGGGAAGTCCGCGTAAAAACCGCCTTCACCCTGAACGTCCTCATGACTGTTCTGGAGTTTCGCAGGAGCAAAGAACCGAGGACCCCCAAGGTCCGCCGAGCTGCACGGTCTGCGGCTCCAGCTCTAACCCCGCCTCCTCATGTTACCAAAACCCCACCCACTGCACGTTACATCGCTTCCTTCCTTTTTCCCGTCAAACTGCTGCAGAAGATCAAAACCCTCATCCCAGAAACCTGCATTCAGGTTAAATGATATTAGCTGCAATGTCTTAGCTAGCTAGAACACCGATACGGCGCTCAGATTTCCTAGTTGCCTCACAATAAACTCAGCAATGCTCTTTAAACACTGTCGAAAACGTGCATGGGATGAACTCCCTGGCAACAATCCAAACCACTTGCAAACGTTGCACACAAACAGACAAAATGCGGAGGGGAAGAAAAAAATAAGCAAAGAAAAAAAAATCCACACATTCAACACAAGGTCAACAGCCGCTCGCAAATGAGCACAAATGAGCATCAACATACAAAACATTTTGCAGGCTGGTCGGCTGCTCTCTTTTCTCCTCCCGGAACGAATAACGGCTGTTAGAAGATAAGATGAGCCTTTATTATCCTACTATGGGGAAATTTGCACACGCTCCACTGATATGTTTACGCTCTTATGTCAACGGCTCTCGAAAATGTTTTTAATCTTTACTTATCTTTCGCCTGGCCCGACCGATTCCGCCTTCCTCGTTCTCAGATTAATGCTAATGAACTTCCTCTGAGAGCCATGAGAAGGTGCCTCAGCTTGGAAGCTGTGGTGGATATTCTGGCTATAAACACGGCGTTAACACCGTTCGGCACATTGTCCACTGGGTGGAATTCCACTGGAGAAACTCCGGAAGTCTTTTTGTGGATTTGATAACCCAGACTAGATGCTGGATGGACAAAAACATTGAGGCGAGAAGAGGTGAAATTTCAACACTCCAAGAACTTTGAAATGCAACAACAATAAAAAATTGCGTAAAAGACTAGAATTTCAAGAACTTGACGAGTAAGTCGGACGTCTCTCAACTGGCTCCTTTGATCTGAACCATAAAACCAGCCTCCCGTCGAAATAATAATGCTCAGTATTTTGCGGTTCTGTTCAGAGGCACCTGCACTCGACTCTTCTCGCTCGGCTTGGCCCCGGTGGCAGCCGCGCTAAAGAGGGGCCGACTCCTGGCGTCAGACCTGCTTTGCGGCGCTCCTATAGCCTCCTCCACACTTGACTTGGCCCCCCGGAGGTATGCCTGTAATATTTATATGGCACTTTGAACGTTCACCGCGCGCACTTGGTATTCTGTATCATCCTTTATCCTTTGACAGCGAGCGGGGCCCGCCAGCCGGTAGAGTGCGGCACAAAAGAATCAACACAAACAGCGAGCCGGGGCGTCGCTCTGGTGGATCGAGAATCCCAACCCGCCGACCACCAGCTCCCTCTTCCCCTCGAGGCCTCGTCTTTTGGAGCGACTGGAACGACTCAAGACCCTGAGTAGTGCCGCGCCTGGGAAATTAAAGCCAAATACACAAATTGAGTCCTAAAACACCCACAACCCTTTGTCGAGTTCTTTGCAATACTGTCACACAAGTCATTGTGTTGCACGACGTCGGCAAGTTTTTGCCGGTTTGTTTCCCGACCTCACGCTAAACGGCAAACTAACTGAAACTCGGCCTCCGCTCTTTCTTCCCTTTATTCAAGTCGTACTTCCTTTTGTGCATCTGATTTTCTTCCTTTGAAGTGTGTCTCATGGTGCAACGCCAACGTTTCTTCCCTTTATTTACTTTTTGTCTGCGCCACTGGTGACACCGCTCGTTAATCCAGTCCATTGTTGTTGAGATGTGAGATAACGCCGCCGCCGCTGGCCGGCTGCAGACTGATCCGCCAGCGATAAGCAGGGGTGTGCGGTTCGCGCACAGCGGACGACTTAATGTGCAGCTTTTCTCCTTTTTTTTTCTTCTCTCGCCCGCACTCGCCACCGCCTTTTGTTTACCATCGAGTTTCAAATGTGCGGCGGCCACTTTCATTGTTTCAGCAGAAGCACAGTGGGAGCCTCGCAGCCGGGGGACTTATTATACTGCCACGCTTTCCCGAAGAGGAGGCGATGCCTTTTACACCCAGGACAAGAGAAATCAATAGAGGGAAAACTATAGGGGCGAGCGTTAGCTTTAAGTTTAATCGCCTAGCCTGCGACGAGAAACAATACTAGCGACCGTAATGCTAATCGGATCCTTTATGCGGGTCGACTAATGGTTAACCTTATTAATGGCATGGAGAGATTGCACAAAAGCTGAATAGCGGCAGATTACAGGAGGTGAGCAGCAGCAGCAGCAGCAGCAGCAGCAGCAGCAGCAGTAGAGATGCTCCATGTCAGTAAAAAATAGAGAACACCATGTTTGCCGGAGAATGGTCACGGTGGCTTGCTGTGCGACAACCTCCAGTCCACAGTGACTCAAGTAAACCAGCGAGGGAAGGAAAGAGTCCAGGTGGGTGTTTGTTTGTTTGTTTGTTTCATTTGCAAGCCCACAAAACGTCATCACTGACGTATAAGAACAGTCAGTCTCAGTGACGTCCGCTTCCATGGCTGCTGGAGCCAATCCCAGCTGTCTTAGGCTGAAGGCGGAGTTACACAACATGTAGTGAGAAAGTCCTATTGAGACGCTACTGGCTGAAGGGTGCAATGTTTAGGCGTGCATACATCAGTGTGTCCACAGTACGCTTTATTTTCCTTCCGTTGTAATTCATTAACATATAACACCTGTCGCAATCCTCAACTTCCAATGAAAATAACACTTGGCTGCCCTCTAGTTGCTTGGAGGAGGCATAAGCTAACACTAAGTGAAATACATTTCAAATTATGAAATAACTTACGGAACAAACAACCGTCCGCACCTGCAGGCAATTTGGAGTTGCCAGTTAGCTTGAAGTTCACATCTCCTGACTGTCACAGGGCCGCCTGAGTAATCGCACCCACCACCACCAGCACCACTGCACCATTGTGTTGCCCTCAGTCTCACTCGTGACACTAAAACGAAGTGCACAGCGCTGAAGTTGTGCAGCTCCAGTTGTCGGTCGTTCCAGCGCCGCCGCCTACGAAGCTCCAGGATTGAACCTATCAGACCGACTCAGAAGCAGCTTCCCGCCTCCCTCTCTACGGGCGGATGACTCCTCGCATTTGACACAGATTGCTGCTTTCGCTCCTTCTCTCAGAAGCATCCCACCTCATCATCACCCGTCATCTCTCCCTCTCCCTTTAAAAAACAACAAAAAAACTCTTCCCCGAAATGGGTGAGGAAAAGAAGATGAGACGCTTGGTTGTGAGCGGGCAGAAGACAGCTAGCGGCCGATCAGCGGCCGAGACTCTCGGCTTCGCTTCCAGGTCGTGCGTGGGAGTCGATCGATGGCGGATCGATAGCCTCGGGATAATTTGACAAGTGCTTTCAACTCGGCGTGCCCCCCACCTGTGCTTTGTATCTCGATTACAGATTAAGCCTCTGCCCCGAGGACCTGACCCCCCTGCTGTGGAACGGCCCAGCGGTCACTGCGATGACAGACTGGGGCACTTCGAGGCTCGACGACAGGCCCATTATTTCTTCGTCGCTCACTCGCTCTGATCTTTATATCGCTCAAGTCGAGGCTCCGCTGACGTTCCGTTAATTAACCTGTTTTTTTTACCTCGGGTGCAGAGGATGGACCGGAAGCATTGGAAGCCGGAGAGATTCAAAATCACAGAGAGATGTGCGGTGTTGGAGCGGTGCACGGCTCAGGAGTGTGGAATAAATTGATGCGGGTATATTCGGAGAAGTAGCAAAGACTGTAATTGACAAAAAATAAATAAATAAATGCTAATCCCCTCAAATAAAGAAGCTAACTTTGATCACCCCCCCATGTTTTTGGTTTGTAGGCGTGCAAAACAACATTTGTTGATGTTCGTCGCCCATACAGTTCGTTTTTTTTTTTCAACTCTTTGCGCCGCATCATAAAATATGACCTGTGCACACTGTGGAGACTGGACTGTAAAAAGAGGCCAGAGGTGTAACAATGGGTTGTTAAATAAACATAAGGCTGCGTTTTTTTTTTTTGAAGGCCATGCCGGCGTGAACCCAGGCGGTCCAGCTGGAGACGGACTAAGAAAAATAATTTTTAGGACTCACATGCACACAATGACAATGATAGTGAACAAAGAATAGAAGCCCAGAAACTGCAACAACAACAACAACAACAAAACAAATCATCAATCAAATTGTTTAAAAAAATGTTTTCTGGAAAATAGATCCAGAAGCTGAGTTGGGAAAGTAGCCAGCAGGTGGTTTGAGGGAACTGTTGTCTGTAAGTTTCAGGTATAAACTCAAACTTGGGCAAAGTGACATTTATTTCACTTTGCTGCCATGTTATTACTGAGCAGCACTTTACAGGAAAGTGTTGAGGTGATGAAAGGGTAAAAAAATAAATTAATTAAATCAGCATACATCGCCGGGCCGATTTGTACAAAGCGTCGGTCTAAATGTGAAAGAAAATGACATGTTATTAACTTTTGTCTTTTTTTTCCCTCGTCTTCCTTAATGCAGGCACTTCATACTGACAAACAGAGGAAAAACTTGAGAAACAGAAGCAGTGGACGATAAATCTGACAATGGAACTTCAGACAGTCCAGGTCTTGTTTACTTGAAAAGTTATTTCAAAACATTAATTTGACTAATTTGTCTGAAAACTTGCAGAACTGACTTGTGTGAACCCAACTCGTGTGTGCCGTCAATGCGGCTTTATCAAACTGGCCTTAACTTTCACCGAGCAGAAAAATAAATAAATGTCGGATGAGAACTAAAATAACTAATGAGAACTAAGGAGTGATGCTACTTTTCCACACGTTGGTTGTTTACCCCTAAAGTTCCCCTTTTATCTCAGTTACGTTAAAAGGTCTCGGTTGAGAAGCTGAGGAGACTCGCTTCCTCCACATTTCACACAAGCTAGTTAATGTTTAAGAGGATGTGCAGTCTTTCTCACTATAGTGCTTTCTGCACAGAGACTTCTGGGACTTCGCTGCTGTCATTATGAGCTTGGAACAGCAAATCTAGCAAAATCTGAATGGCTCATTTCAGAAGAGTAACACAGGAAAAGCCAGCACGTGCCGCGATGCACAAGTCGTCAGTTTTTGTCAGTTTTTCATTATAGGTCCTCTTGAACATAACCCAAGTTTGTTTTGTTTCCCATGAGACCTTTGTCTTGTAAAAAGCAATCCAAAAAGCAATAAAAAAAGATTGCACAGCTTTGCTATGCTTGTTTTTTGTGGTTTTGTGTCACGCCAAACAGCAGCCGTATCAACTCTCACCTCTATTTCATGCTTCGGGAGGGGGTGGTGTGGGCGTGGCTTCAGCCCAATTAACCTGGCAGTGGAACCGGCGTGGCTGCTGTCAATCTCCAATCAGGCGTGGACGGTCTGTGAAACAGACGGCCTCAAATCTTCCCCCGTCGACTCCGCTGGACTTCCTCCCTAATCAACAAGTCGACATGGAAAGAGCAGGATGAAAATGTTTGATAGGTGCAAAAACTGATTTGATCAAAAATCCCACCGTCAGCCTCCATTTATCGACTCAATTGCAGTCCATTTTTTTCTCCAATTCTTCCATTTTTATGCCCTGAATTTGAAACTAATTTCAAACCAGCTGATCTGAGCTCGCTCAATTTATGTCCACCCAGTTCTTTGATATTTCTTTTTTCCTTCTTTCTGCTTCACTTTCATACAGCTAATCTCCAAACACCGCCTCTCCTCTCCCCTCCACACAAACACACCCCTTCCTCTACGTGTCATCAGGCTGTTGGATTTCTATGCAAGCGCATGCTTTGGCATCATTTAAATATTCTCAAACAGCTCTTTGTTCAGGAGCTAATCTGCATTCCCATCTGGTATACTGCTATACTTTTTTTTTTTTGTAGTAGAAGAGGAGGCGAGGAAGGGAAATAAAGTTGAAGGTGGTGTCATGAGGGTGAAAATAGAGGCGGGACACTCATCATCAAAGTGGCGTAAAGTTGGCGATGAAAGCTGCTACTTTGCACTCGCTGACACTCTGCGGCTGCTTGATCACTTTACAAATAACCCAAGAGCCGCTGCCTGTTTAACATTTTGCCCCCGCGGTACGTAGGAACATTCTGGAGATGCCGCCGTCTCCCAGTGGAAAGACTTCAAGTTGTTGCAGCCAAACTGCTGCAACACAACTCGACAACAAAGTGGGAGACAAACTCAAGGTTTAGATTTAAGTTAATACACTTTAAGATCTTAAGTAACTGGTCCATGATGCTTTTACAGTGCACAATCATTATAAATCATAAGATGGGTTTCCATTCCAGTTTTTCGCAACAATTGCGATTTGCAGGGGTTTCCATTGAATGGTGCGAAGAGCATAAGCCATAATTCTTGTAAAATCTCATCCCGTGAGACAATACACTGAGGAGGACGGAGGGACAAAAGAATGGTTGTTATATTTTTCTCTTTGATTACTTTAAAAAAAAAAATTCCACCTCCTCCTCCGTCCAAACATAACGCAGCATTTCCAGTTGAAGTGAACTGGTCACGTGACCCTGTACGTCACATCCAGTGACGTGTAAATGCAAAAAAAAAGGGTTTCCATGACACTTTTGCGCTATACCTCTATATGGATACGTCTGAAAGACCACCTCATGAGAGCGTCACAACCTTTTAGCCATATTTGCGATGTTTTCAAAATTAAGGTGTTTCCACTACCAATGTTTATTTTATTTATTTTTTACGATATACCTCTTAGATTTCTTGTTACCCACAAAGTGACCAGTGACGGCCCAGAAAGTTTCACTTTTTTGTCACTCTACATTACACCCTCACCTTGTTTGACAGCACACCTGGCCACACACCTGATTCCTCTCACTGCCATCACTGATTAAATGGTTGTGATACACCCTCAATTATCATCTCCTAAAGTGATGAAAATGGCAAAAATACACAAATACATTCTGCTGTCATCCAACCCAGTTCAGCAGATTAAATTAATTAAAAGTTTTACTTCAGAAAAGAAAAAACTTTGTGTTGAAAAAAAAGGGAATCTGTATCCAGTAGACATTAAACATGGCTATTTACAGACCCGATAGAGCAGCAAAACTGAGTATTAACGATTCAAATATGACAAATGCAGGCTGCAAACACACAAAAAAAAAACTGAAAACAGAAAGGAAAAATCTATGTGTTGGGTGAAATATTAACATAAAGCAGCAGGATTGCTTAGATATCAACTGTGAAATCTTGTTTTTGCCATTCTTTAACTGACTGCGTCTCTTTTATTGGCCCTAAAACTCAAATGACTTCCAGAACCGCTCAGGTTCCTCTACTGAAAAAAGGTGGGAGCAAGAAAAGGAGAAGACTGGGGGAAAAGAATCAATCCATCTAAATATATTCTGTAAAACCAACGAAGAAATGGCAAAAAACAGCAACTGAAACAATCAGGGATTTACTTGCAATTAATGTAAAACATACACGTTTAATAACGATGACCATCTCCATTGGTCAAGTGAATGTGATTGAGAGGCAGCTGGCCCAACAACCTTGTGAGTATTTTCACACATGGATGCATAAGGAAAATTCCAGAAGAATTCAGACAGTGCTCCATCCGTCACGGCAGGTTATGGAAAGGAAGACTTTTTTTTTCCTCCATCTCTTCTCTTTTAGTCCCTCAGTTCAGCCCATTTTCTGCGGGAGATAAACTATTTTCAGGGATAAAGGCTGAGGTTGCCCACTTTTCCGTCTCACTCTATCTCTTCCGACGAGGACGGATGTGCTCCTTCCTTCCACTTCTTTTGATCTGCTCCACTTCAGGTGAAGCTCAGGCTCGCACAAAGTAGCGGTGATTAGAAGTCGCCGTTAGAATCGAGCTCCAGTTCTGGAGCCGTCGGCAGCTTTACTGCATGTGGGGTTTGCAGTCTGACCAAAGTGCCACAGTTGAACTCGTCTCTCCCTCGCTCTGTCTCTCTCTTTTTTTCCCCGGAAAATTAATATATAACAGTCTGGCTCTTAATAGTGCATTTGCAATTTCATGTTTTTCTTCTTTTTTTTTTCTCCTGTGGGGTTTAGTGATGCAGTGAACGCTTAACTGCCTGATAGACTGAAATAAACAAAACCTAAAAAAAAAAAAAAAAAATCAAAAATCAAAACTGCAGCCTAATGAGCGCGTCCAGCCCACGGAGCAGCTGTCAGACTGCATTGTTGTTCCGCATTCTGATATTTTGAGAAATTCAAATAACCCAAAACTATCACAATGAATATTGTGTGGAAAAAAATAGACAAGTCAAGAGCTTGTTTTAATTTTGCATCTTTTTTTTGTTGTTATTTTGGGGGTGTGGGGCCATGATTGGACGAGCACGGGCGTACATTTCCTGTTCCGCTCTTCAAAGCAGCGACACCGGTTGTCACGCCGCGCATTCGCCGTCATCATTCATTTGCATAAGAGACAGCTCGACATTATTATTTTCACAACAATGGGAGGTGGGGAACCTTCTTGACGGCTCCACAGTCGCGGAGAACACGCCGAGTACATGCGGCCTTTTAATCATTCCAAAGGTAAAAGAGGAGGTAAACATGTAAACAGGGCGGTAAG
Source organism: Thamnaconus septentrionalis (assembly GCA_009823395.1). Taxonomy (NCBI): domain Eukaryota; kingdom Metazoa; phylum Chordata; class Actinopteri; order Tetraodontiformes; family Monacanthidae; genus Thamnaconus; species Thamnaconus septentrionalis. The sequence goes on from CM020518.1 coordinate 7,880,654, forward strand.
AGAAGAAGAGCCGACGTGATTCTATTTCAGCGTGTCGAGCTGAGAGTTCACCGCCTGCTGGGAGTAATGAGAACGTTTGAAGACGGGTGTGAGAAGCACCTTTACAAGTCCAAAACATCTCCTGCACATCCGTCTTGAACAGCGGCCAATTACACTGTTTTAGTCTCGGCAGTATGGTGGCAGGCAACCAACAAACCAACCAGCATCCGGGAATTCTGTTAATTAGCCAGGCTAGCTAGTCCCCAAGTCTGCTTCTGTTTCCTCTTCCCACTGAGCGTAACAAAAATAAAATCCAGAGGAAATTCGCAGGAGGGGGGGTGGGAAAAAACGTTTTATGCTGCCGAATCCCCCCCGAATGAGAAAAGAGAAAACTGCGCTGATGTCCAGCAGACGTCCTTGGAGAGGCTCCAAACATTGTCAGACATCAGACATCTTTTCAACTGGCACTTACAGACATTGTGAGGACATATTTCTGTGGTTCAAAGGAATATTTCTTTCCTTCCTCTTTTTAATAATATAAAGAAGGACGGTGCTGCAGTTGACTGAACTGGAATTAACCTGCGGGGTGAATGGGCCGACGAAGCTACAGTTTTTAGCTGGAGGCTGCAAACAGCGGGCTAAATGTATTGGGTTTTTTTTTTCAGAAAGACTGAGTTCTTTTTTAGTTTAAGACAAAACAAACTATATAAAAATAAAATGGACAAAATAAAGACACCAAACTAACTAACAAATAAATCAACACATTTTGCCAGTTGTACTTAAAGAAATGAAGGTGAATTTAAGGCCCTGCAGGCGCTACATCGTTGATCGGTTGGGATCGCGACACAACATTTCCTCTGATTGCCTCGAAACAAGTCTGAGCACATTGAAAATGTCAAAGACCTTGAAAACACAGAGACTAATAATAATGAAAATCCAAAACATTTTCCTTAGCGGCCATGTGCACACAGTTCACCCTAGCTGCGTCGTTAAATATGAATGAAATTTTTTCCCCTTGCCGGGTTTATCGCTCGTGAAAACCGGCCTCTCATACCCTAATTTGTCCACAGATGGCGCGTCAGTCTGTCTTCTCTGTGTTTTTCTATCCGTGCCCCCTCCGCCCCCGGCATGGCTCCTCCCCTGTGGCTCGATCCACCCGTCCAATCATCACTCCTGGTTCTGGATCCCTCCTCGTCTGTCAACCGCTTGTTGTCATCAGCAGCCGTCTTTCGGGGATTGCTGACCGCTTGCTTGACCCGCCTGTGGGTAACTACCGCTCTTGGGCGGGAGACAGCTGTGACGGGCGGCCGAGCTTCGGCGGGTGCCGAACAAAACAAGAGCGGAGGCAACGGTTACAGGGAGACCGAGCGCACTGTCACAACACACGACGCAACGCAGCTCAACGTCTGTTTTCATTAGCGTCTGTTGATCTGATTTCGTAATTAGTGGCTTTTCCAGACGTCAACACGACCGCCACAAACATTGCTGTGAAAAGTCCAATTAACACATTTAAAGAAAGTGTTTATGCTCACGCAAACACTCATCATTAAATTGTTTTTGTTTTTTTTTGTTGTTTTTTTTCCCAATGACCGATTTTAATTGGTTGCCAGGAGACCCGTGTTACTGCCTCGTGGATGTGTCATTAAGTTCGACAGGGCAAAGTTGACGGGAGAGGGGGAAGAAAAGCAAATAGCAAAGTAACAAAACCAATAAACACGTCAAACTGCAGCACAAACTTTTTTTTCCTTTTTTTCCCTCATTAACAGATATACAGGGCGCTACCTGTGCTACTAGCTGAGGCAGCTGTTAGCTTGTCAGGTCTCTCACTCTGAATTCAGCCAAAAGTGATTTAAAGGTGTTGTAGCGTGCAACAATCACTTCATCACACTTTGAGCTTTCCTACCAACAACTGATCTAACAAATCAGGGCCCATTTTGTGATGCTTGGACAAGCATAGCAAAGCTTAAGCTTAGTTGTGATCTTACGTGCAAGATGTTGTTTCTTCTTTGAAAGTGGAGAAAAATGCTTTTGACAAACAATAATAATAAAAAAAAAAAAAAACCCTAAAGACTTCAGCGTAGTTGTCACCTTCTTGCTCCGTCCTCCTAACACTACAACTCTTTCTCGCGTGCCCTTCTCCCTCTGGATCATTTGCGTTCTCCCCCGTTTCACCTTGTGTACGGTCGGCCGGTCGGCCGCCGCTACCAAGTATGCGCCGTAATGACGCCGCTGCTGAATAATGAGCACGAATGGAGCGATAAAGCACGCACTCGCCAGCGAGCAGACCCCCTTAAATCATAGGGGCAAAATGCCAACTGCCGCGCATTCAGTTGTGCCGACACCCAGACCCCTAATTTCACTGACGCGGCCACTTATCAATACCTCATAGGCCAAGATGCGATAACCTGCATGCAACTGTAATATGAAATGCTTTGCAATCTTCATTAAGATCTAAAGAGGGGGAGGAAATTTACCACGAGGGGGTGAAAATAACCTCCGCTCGGCGCTAAACGTGATGTAATATTGTAATGGAAGGCGTGTTGCGGGTTGACTTCATTTCCATGATGCAGTGGCGGGCAGGATGGATGTGTGTGCGCCGTGGCTGAAGTGGAGTGGGACCCCGGACTGACCTTCATCATTCACTGCTCCGCTTGATGTCGGTGTAAATACAGTCGGTGTCAGGACACGGACATGGTTCAGAGCCCAGCAAAACAATTTCCTAGTTTTGGATGGAAGGCTTGCAGCAGCGGCACAAAACGGAAAAGAAAGGTCTGCGAACCGGTTGTGAGTGCGCTGGTTCAAATCCAGGACATGGCTGTAAAACAATTTATCTTAATAAGGATTCCTGGAGACTATAAATTACTAAATTACACTTTGTGAATATTAATGAACTTTTCTGAAAAAATATGTGTAAATATCAATTATTTTTTTTCCTGAAATCACCAAAAAATGATTATTCGATAAATGTTTCTGTTTTTGTTCGTATATATGAGACACTGTGTATTCTATTTTGTATTGTGTTGTATTGTGTCGTAATACGTATCGTATTTTGTCGATACGTATATGTATATGTAATACGCAGTACATATATGCGCATTGCGCATGCTGTTACATATCGTATCATACAGTATTGTACCATATTACATCGTATCACATCATATTATATCATGTCCAGTCCTATCGTTGCTTACTGCAAAGCATTATATCAAATTGTAACATATTGTATCGCGTCGTATCATCACATCCTACCAGGTGGCGCTGTTTATGTGTTCATCTCATTCCTCCTTATTTATTTTCCATCACATTTGATATTAAAATGTGTGACATCTTAATGCATCATGTGCCACCGTCGCGTATGGTATCCCCTAATTCAAAAAACGTTGCCATCTCTCAAAGGAAGAAACGTTGGCGAAAACCCACGGCACGTTCGTCTAACGTTGTTGACGGGCGAGAGAGAGGGGCGAAGAGGGGACATTTATCCCCTCGCCCAGATATCCATTCATCAAGCTGTCACGGCAGGGCGACCCAGCGGGCTCCTGAGGACTCCAATGAGAAGTCCGCTGGCTTGGTTGCGGCTGACATGAGGGGCAAACTATTAGGGCCCTGCAGGCTCCCCGTCACCGCTGCGGTGACAGCACCCTGTGGTTCGCCTGCCACTCTATAAGCCCCGGCGAGGCGTATGGAATGACCCGGAGTGCACCTTTAACTTGGTTATTCATTCAATTTGCTCAAACCTGAGAGTGAGCGCGTTGTCCCGGTCGACCTTTATCCGCCGCCCCCTCCCGCTTTCATTAAAATTTCATTTGGAGCTGCGCTGGCTGCTTCCCCAAGTATCTTTATCACCTGAAATCATAACAGTGTGTGGTAGGCGACGAGGTAAAGGAGGCACATTACTGTCATTTTCAGGTCTTCAGCCTCACATGATTAAATCATTGGAAACATAAAAAATATTTAGCCATCCATATTTAGCCCCCTGTTTACAGCCGCCTGCTAAAACTAATGGTTGAACCTTCCACATAGTTGGCACCTGGACAAAAAGAAACAAGGCTAGTGTCTCCATTGACCTTGCTGAGACAGGGTATACTGCTCTTTGTGACATCACAAAGGGCAGATTTGTTTAAGCACCCATTTTTCCCCAAAGGTGGGTCCAACAAACACATAAAGGTGGGACTTTACTGTGGAGGTCACTGAAGAAAAATGGCCATAATCACGAAACATTTGTAAATGGCAATTTTGCAGGTAGGAGCAATAGCATTTTCAAAAGAAACTTCATGAAATGTCAAATTGTTTTGTTATTGATTTGGCCTTTAAAACAAAAAATGTTCATTTAAAATATACTGCTGTTTTTTTCTTCTTTTTTTTCCTGCTGTAAAAAAACATCGAAATGACAAAACAGGAGCACTTTAAATCTACCATGACTGAAGATCTCAAGACTTTCATTGCCAAGCGATGAGGGTTGCTTTCACACCGGCAGCTCAGCCCACATGCTGGGGCCCGTTTACGGATGGCGGCTTCGTTAGTCAACCATGAGTGCCGAGATTTGAGAGGAGGAAAAAAACAAAACAAAAAAAACTGAGGAACGATTGAGCACCATTATTGTTGTTGTTGTTATTCAACTGAAAAAGGAATGTACCAGATTGTGTTCACTGTTGTTCCTGTTCGGTTGTTGTTTTGTTGTGTTTTTTTCTTCCTGACACCGGTAACAAAAAAGGTAGCAAGCAGGTTTGTGCTTCACTCTGCGATTGCAAACAAAATTATTGTGAAAGAAAATTACACTCTAGGCTAATTATATGAACAGATCATCATAATTGTTATTATATATATATATATATTTAAACGCCATATAAAAATATTTTCTTTGGCAGCCTCAGTTTCCCAGAGAAGTCTTTGGACGGCACTACGCGGCATTTCAATGTGCTTATATTTCTTTTAGCGGGGGAGAAATGTACTTCAAGGAAACAAATTCCAATTCATGAAGAACCCAAGGACAAAAGCAAATATAAAAGCAATAAAAGATATCCAGGAGATAGGTCCTATCTGGAGTCATCACGCTGCAAAGCATGCATCATGCCTTTGTCCTTGAGACATTTCCCTCTCCCTGCCCTCCCTTTAATACTTCCCCTATCAAATGAAAAATGTGATTAAACTCTTCCGCGGCAGGAAAAACTACAGCGATTTTTCCCCGGAAGCCATTTTTTTTTTTTTTTAACCTGCAAATATGTCTGTTTGTCGCAGGCTGTGCATGGATCATAGTCTCTCTATTTTGCATTTATTTCTCTTTGAGCTTGTTTTTGAAAAAAAAAAAATAGCTTAAATAAGATAGATACAGAATTATCAACCAAAATACGACATGATGAATGGAAGAATTAAAGCCAAACTGCACTGAAACCCTTTCAAATTACGTGCTTTTGGAACATAGTCATAAAGCAGCAGCTCAGACATCCAGATCACTTTGATTTTGGGTGAACTACAGTACATGGCTGTCCAATCAGATTTGTCTCAACCTTATATTCGCCATTAGGGCTCCACAGGGAGCTGCTCAGGACCACAGTGTTGGCAGTGCAGTGAAACAACGTTGTTTACCTCCATATATTTTTTTTCATTATTGTGTTTCTATGAAAGGGAAAACGTCAAAGAGCGGTTCCTCCCGGTCCTGGGCCAAAAAAGCTGATTGGTAAAACTTTTAGCCGCCTGTGAGTGCCTTCTAATGGAGGCTGGCAAGAAATGAAATCTGTGTGATCTGAGCTGCCACAAACAGACAAAAGCGACCGGGTGACTCACAACAGCACTCAAAAGACAGAGAAAAAGGGAGAGGACAAGAGATGGCGTGAATGTCATGGGTCACGACTCAGGATGGATGTTTTTCGTTTATAACCGGAGCCCCGAAAACCCCAATTCAATCCAACTGAGACAAAATAACCGCTGTCATGCTAGCAGCAATCCCTCCATCCATTCATCCATTTTGTTATCCTTTTAGCAGGGCTGCAGGTGGTGGTGATAGTGGTGGTGTCGGCCATTTGGAGCCCATCCCTGCATTCACGAGCCAATCAGGGCGAACAACAAGGACTCCAGTTGAGCTTTGAGCCACCTGCAACCCACGCAGAGAGGCCAGTTAGCCTGGTGGGTGTGCACGTCTCACAAGTACCTGGAGAGAACCCACGCGATGGCACACACACACACACACATACATACACAAAGGCCGCGGGTTGGAATCCAACCCAGAAACCCGCTGCGAGGCGACTGTGCCAGCCGCGGCGTCGCCCGGCGGGTGGCCCCCTTTCCTTTTTTTCCCCCAGCCGCGACCAACGTCGCTCCATCAGGAATTTGGTTCCGGGCGGCCGTTTTAAGTCAAGGTGGAGACCAGAAGCTGTTTTGGCAGCTGAGGAAGTCCTGCTGGGGGACACCATGTTATCAAAGTGTGTGCTGGTGGCGCGCCGGGATGTGTTTGATGTGCGGGGAGGCATGGTCCAGGCGAAACGGTCCGTGTTAATTGGCATCACATTAAAGTCGGGACTCGGGGTTTACCGGCAGCACTGGGGGAGTAAAAGGCCAATTTTACTCATTTCATCTGCGGGTGCTCTGAATGTTAAAGCCCGGCTGGGGACGTGCGGGGAGGTGGAGGGTTGCTTTGCGTGTCCGTCGAGCTCAGGAATCGTTGAATTAAAAAAAAGAAAAAAAAAAGGCAAAGACAAAAGACAAAGTTGTTGCTTTTTAATGCAAAAATGCACAGCCCTCCAATGTCTCTGTACCGCCTCATCAGTTCTTCCAAATCCCTATTTGCACTTGACAAGTCCATCTAGCGTTACTAGCATTAAACCATGTTGTTCCGAGGGAGGGGGGAAAAAAAAAAATAAAATAATATGAAAAAAAAAGGGCTATACAGATTCGGGAGCATTGCCTCGGGGAAATCACATTAGAGAAGCACCTGCTTGCTTGTCAACCAGCTCGCACACACACAAACACGCCCACGCAGTCAAAGGACTTAATGATATTTTTTTCCTCCTGCCTTCGGTTTTCTGCAACGGTAAACAAAAGTTTTGCAGATGAAAGCTCAGTTTGGAGGAGAGAGCGAAGGGAGAGGAGGAGGAGCCAGCTGGTGGGAAAATGGGATTAGGGCTTGGCTAAAAGGGGCCGGATCGAGGTGGGGTGGAGGTGGGTGGGTTGGGGATTCATGGAAGGATGAAGGGGGACGTGGAGGAATAATTGGTACAGGAGCGGATGCAAGGGTCGGAATCGGGGACAGCAAGAGACGAGACCGACGGGAGGAAGGATGGGCAGCGGCGGAGACGAATGGCACGACGCTGCCCAGGCCTTCCTGGCTCAGAGCCTCCATGATGGATGACGTGTTTTTTTTGTTTCTCCCCGTCTGGTGTGCCGTGTCCGACCGTCCGCCGTTACATTTAGCGGCGGCCCCAGGATACCGCAGCGGTTGGGGGAGGGGAGTGTGGCAGCAGCAGCAGCACAGCAGGAAAAGAAAGAAAAACAGGATTTTTTTGATTTTGTTTTCTCTGCCTTCCCTGTTGTGTAACCTAGAAGTCCCCGGAGATCAGGCTCTTCTTTTTCCAAAGGAAACCCGGCACACCGGTTACAGTGTGCAGACACATAAAAAACACGGCAGACTTGGAGCAGATATCAGACATAAGATAAGAAAAACAAAATAAAACAACAACAAGCTGGATAATGCATATGCATCTCACACCTGTGTGAACCTCCTGCAAGCCTCTGCAGTTCGTACTTTTCAGCTCCTAAGACTCAAAGCACAGCCATCTACTGGGCTCTGAGGGTACTGCCCAACGTAAACATAAGTAGTAACCGGTATTAGACAAATGCAGCTCAGATATAACAAAGATGTGTTCATTGTTTCAGTGCAGAAAACCAATCGACCCCTTGTGATGTCACAAAAAAGGATGGCAGTGCCCTACGAGACTGCCTTGTTTGTGTCCCCCTCGTCAACACGTGAGGCAGGTAGCTGAAACCAAGTGTTTGTTTGGGAGACTGTAAACAGAGGGCTAAATATGGTGTTTTCTGGAGATTCACATAACGATATAGAATGAGGACTGTGTGTGATAATCACACTGCAGGTGATGGAGCCACTTATTCAGGGGAGGGGTTCACACAACCAAGGTTACATTAGCAGAATTAGCACTTAGTTAAACACCTGATGTGTCCAAAACACAAAGACACAAAAAGAGAAAGAATCATCTTAGAAAAAGATCTCAGTCCAACAGAAATGTCAACGCATAAGAAATCAAAACTAAAAAGGAGGTAAAAACAAGAAAAACCCAACGGCAGTACAGTGCTAGTTACACTGTCATTATTCAATCAACAAATATGCATCAATCTTTTGAGACAGTGGGCGGGGTGGAGGAGGGGCAGGGGTCTGACTCTCAACCACTTAGAGAAAATTGGGATATTTGCCCGTCATGTCAGGTAACATGCGCAACAAAGTGGATTGTTGTGTCGGCGTCCAGCAAGAAAATCCTATTTACAACTCGATCTGTTTACAGGATCCTGTTAGTCGGGTCGATGGGGAGAGTCGCCAGACGCGCAAAGTCAAACCTCCGCGAGGTCGCTTTCAAGCCAGAAAGACAGAAATCGGCGAAAGACGCCGGCAAAGTGACAAACTACTGTCTAATATCAAGTGCAGGCCAGCTGATACTTCCCTATTAATCCTTTACAACTCAAATAATTTCAATTGAATCCTTCAGCGTCAGCGGCCAACAGAAGTAAATTCCAACAGAAGTAAATTCCCAATGAGAAAGAGTCTGGAACAGAACCAGAGTAGAAACTCCAGAATCTCTTGGATACAGACGCGTGAAAGCAAACTGATTTCAATGTGTTAATTAATCTTTTCTAGCTGACATGGATCCAAAAATAAGTAAAGTTAATACAGGCTGTTTTTTTTGGAAGACAGTGATCGAAGAAGAGGGGCGGCAAATGAAAGCTTTGCGCCAAGAGATGATTATTAGCCTTTTATTTAAGAGGCTCAGACTCAGTGATTAAGATTGTGCGTGATATCAAACGGGGGACCAGAACGCGACAGGAAGAGCGGCGCAGCCTGTGTCTGTGGCGTTTTACCTCTGGGGACTGTATTCTGATAGTATAAAGGGAGGCTAAATTGGTTACGAGGTGCCGCGATAATTAGATCAGAGAGATATGAGAGGGCGCGTTTAGAAGTCATCCGAGGCAGTGCGGGCCCGATCTGAAATGGATAGGGAGCCAATTAAGTGCGGTCAAAAGAAATAAATAATGAAAGAATAAAATGAAAATGTAAAAAAAAATCCTTGCAGCATGGCCAAAATATGCTGCAGCCTTTTTGAAGCATTTAAAGGATTTAAAAACAACCACGGAAAAAAAAATTAATAAATCAGATATCTGGTAATATTAATGCTTTGACGATGAGCCAAATGAGGAGAAAAACAAACAGCACACGAGCAGGTTGAATGCTTTTCTATGTAAAAGACAGGAGTTATTAAAGCTGACTTGGGAAAATTGAATTTTGTTTTCTATCCACCAGACCGGCTTTTGTTTTAAAATAATAAATAAAATCATATTTTCCAGAAAAAACTGACAAATCATGGCAAAAATGAACAAGGAACCAGAGCTTCGATATGAAAGCTAATGAAAATTCCAAGCCGAAGTCGATGGAGTGCCGGCCATCTGGCACACGGAGGGAAACGATCCCGGCGGGCCAGTCGGCCGTCAAAACAACCCGTAAAGAATTTAGCAGTCTGTCGGTGCGGCCCCCCCCGGGTGAGGCGGTCAGCTGAGTCCGCTGCGCTCTACAGGTTAGCTACTGCTTGTTCATTGGCACTCAGGCTCCTTTCAACAGTGACATTTGTGATAATCCGGGAAGCTTTTCCTATATGTTGCACACACACACATCCCCACGCTGACCTCAACATACACAGCTACACCCCCTCCAACATTTTCTCCCGTGTTATGGAGAATCTTGTGATTCTAGCTTGGAGAGAAACTCCCAAGACATTACTGACGTCTCCTACTGCAACCTTTTACTGACACTGTGACGCAAAATGTGCAGTTTTTCACAAAAGGCAACAATAATATCCTCAGTGACACCTCTCTTTCCATCCCTCTCTCTATCTATATATATATATGAATGCATATTGGCCTGGATATTCTATTTTTGTGAATCTATGACGCAAAGCCGCTACACATTGGGAGTTTGGGATGAAAAGGGACGAATATTTGAAAATGAGTTCAGACCTTCAAGAAGCACTTCCTGTTGCTCTTAGAATCCGTGCAAATTGAAATTGATTCTTTTATTCACATCTGATACTTCTTTTTTTTCCTCCACGAGTGTTTCAGTCAGTCTTTCCTCCCCCAGCGCTCACAAACCGTCCGCCTGCTGAGGGGATTGAGCCACTTCAAAGTACAATAAAGCCTCTTTTGTAATCACTCGTGGAGACGACTGGACGTTCTGAAATCAGAGACAGTTGTTTTTTTTTTTTTTTTTGACAAATCGAGTTCCGGCAGGGGGTGGTGGAAGCCAGGGGCTCCTGAATCAATGTAATTGAGGCAAAGGGGTTTTCTCCTCAGAGCCCCGCTCGCCCCCGGTGCATTAAGAGGAGCGCTCGGTGCCGACGAACCCCCCCCACACACACACACACCTCCACCCCCCGCCGCCCCCACGAGCTCCGCCCACGCAACCCAATCCCTAAACCGCGATGATGAAATGCGTTCATCTGGGCTTTAAAATGAAAGGTCACAATATTCTCAGGCCGGTGGAAGAGGTACGGCACCCTCATGTGCAATTATGTTGTGGCCCGTGGCAGGTCATGACAAATTACAGACAGAATGGGGATCTGCTGAAGCCTGAAGCCGGCAGCGGGGGCCCCGCCGCTTTGAAACCCGGATAAAACGAGCAAAAAAAAAAGAAAAAAGGGATGTGCTCAGGAAGGCAAAGAGAATGGAAAAGACAATTTTCCCTGTGAAGGCGGTCAGCAGTGAAGACCCTTATTTTTATTTTATTTTATTTTTTTTTTACCTCTAAGAGAACACCGTGTGGGAAGCGCTGCGCTACAACTCTATCTAATCAGCCATCGGCCGCCGTCTTATCTTCGCCGACGATGCACTCCCATAATTCTTGAGTACCTGAGTTAAGCAGCTATCGAGGGAAGATAATAATAATAATAAAAAAAAACTCCAGTGTATCAAGAAAATCTTAAGTCTCTTTGATATCTTCACTCGGTTGCATTAAGTCCCGCCGAAGGTCCACAGCCGCTTCTCCGGTCTGATGCCAAAGTGGCAGATATCATCCTCAAAGGGCAACTTTCAAAGGGCGAGGCCCAATAAGTAATTGCAAATCTTCCGAGGAGTGGGCTAAAGAAAAAAAGGGGGGAAAAAAAGTGTGTTTTATCTTATTTTGTATCGCTCAGAGTTCTCTTTTCTCGCCGCTTCTAATGATTCCAGGCTAAATTATGCATCACCTATGGTACATATTAGTCCACGCTGAACAACCTTTTTACTGGGATTTCCCCTCTTTTAATTTGGTTTTCTTGAGTGGGCTGCCGAACCAGCACTTTTCAAATCAATCCCAGTGGGTTGTTCTTCTCCTTCGCTGCCGATAATGTCGGGAATGGGGAAACGCGGATTAAAGCGCGCGTGCATCAATAATTTACCCAAACAAGCCACGGCCTCTTCTACTCTGCACCTCATTTGTAGGCGCCCACACCTTCGTAGAAAGAAAAAAACGCTGTCTGCCTTTCCTCCACTCGGCTGACATTTGTTTTTGATCTTATATAGCTGTCAAAAGCTACAGGCAAAACCTGGAGACAGAGGGGGGTGAAAAAAAAGACCTTCTCAACGCGGAGTTCTAGCATTACAGAGCCCATACTTAAAATGTCATTGGCTGGCGAGCTTGAGAGATTCGCTCTGCAGGTGAGTCAGGCACAACAGAGGTTATAAATAGCCCGTCCAGGCCTGTTGGTTCCACAGGCTGTGGAATGATGGACGTCATCTTTGGCAAGTCACCATCCTTTTTATCTATGTTTCTATTTTTCAACCCGTCCGACATTTCCGAGGCGTATATACGTATGTGTACGGCGTAATATTAGACTATTGCTTTTTTTAAAAGCCAATTCAAGAGGTTTGATTCCTTTTACGGGAGAACACTTTGGTTTAAGGTTGGCCGTTCTTTCATTGTTATTCGCCAGACGTATTAGTAGTGCGGATGGCCCACGGCTGCGTGTGAACCCTTGACCTGGAGTGCTACATGGAAATGTTTCTGCTAAACCCTGGATTTATCTCGCACATGCACCCTAAAGAGCCCATGGAAAGCATTTATTCAGGTAGCTGAAGGAACATTCTGCGACAGCCAGGCGGACCGACTAGATGTGGTTCTGCTATTCCAAAGCACGACCAGAATAAAGTTTCAAGTGAAAAAAACTTAAGGAAGTGACTAGACGAACGTTGAGTTACATTCAAGTCAACTATAATTTGGTGCCACTAGTTAGGCGGCTAACTCTTGAGGTTCCCTCCTGGGGCTTCCATCGATGGCTCATCGTGAGCAGTTTAGCACATTTCTCTAAAACTCCTACAGTTAAAATATCATTTCAACCAGCAGCGGAGCCTAATACAAAAGAGGCAAACAGGGTTCGATATTACAGAAGACAATGAATCAGGCTTGCTACCGCTGTGCCAATATTTGTTTAGAAACGCAACCGTTGCCAAGCCAAAGTCGAGGGTGGAAAAAAAAGCCAATTTTTGATGCAAAAAGACCGAGAGTCTCGAATCCTCGTTGCGCATTTTATGCCAGTCTTGATTATTAACGCAGAGGCAGAGCTCTCGTCATACTGAGAGTCACTTTCAACCTCTCTGCCTGCCAGTCCACAGACAATTAAAGGATGCCCTTCATCTCAATGACTGTCAAAGAAGACAGCAATGCGTTGTTTAAAGCCAGTGTTTAAAAAGTAGCGTGTTAGCATTTTCATCAGCGGACCTCCATTTACATAGTGGCGCTGAGCGGCCCGTATCAGATATGAAACCAGCTTTTTTTTATATGGACTTGTAAACATAAAAGGTTATATGAATCATCGCTTTGCTTTTATTTATGCAGAGATTTAAAAGGTGGCCCCTCCCCCAGCTTGATAGCTAAGGGAGATGAAGATTGCTTTGGACCCGATAAGCGCTGCATTATTCTTTTTAATTAGGGGGGCGATGTTTATAAGCCCCAAACAGTTACTCTGGATGATAGTGTATTCATGTCCAGTTAATCAAAATCCTGTTGGCAGATAATGGCTGCCAGGGGCTCCACCAGGTTTGTGAGAATTTAATTACCAAGGCCATGAATCTCCACTCTATGATGCTTGCTCAAGGGCGGTGGGGAAAAAAAGGAAAGGGAACCAGGCGAAACGGACTTGAGGCTTGGATAGTCTGAAAAGGTTAAATTGACTTCTTTCAGACGGATGGGATGATCTATTTGTGTCGGCCGGCCAGCCAGTCAGCAAAGCGCTGCGAATGGCGGGTTGAAAAGTTCAATAAAAAATTTAAGAGCCCAAAGGAAATGGAAAAAAGAATCAGTGGGGATTTAGATCAGCTCGGCAAATCTCATTTCATGTAAAATATTCCTTTCCATACATCATTTCATCTGCATCTGTTTCTGAGTCACACCTGATGAGGGTGGTTGATGCTCAATCAAAGTTTTGGCTGAAAATACCAAATTGAGTTTTAAAGACAGTCTTTAGAAACAACGACTGGGCATAATCTCAGAGTCTCCAGTTAGTTGAGTGTCAGGCCAAACGTCCAAGTTAACTGCGGTGTGGTGACTTCATATCTTGATTAGTCTGAAAAGCGAAGCCAATATGGATGAGCTAAAACATTTAGCACTTTCATTTGCTGCCAGCAGGGGGCAACCAAAATTCAGGGACTGAGTCCATTTCTGTTTGTTTTGCTGCAAGCTTCAAGTAAATTTGACAATGAAGCCAAGTGCTAAAAAACTGCAATCTGTTTAGTCAGCAGGGGGCGACAGACATGGTTGCAAAAAGGCTACTGGATGAAAGGTGGCCAATGAGGAAAGAGTCACAATGAGAGTCCGATTTCAAGTTAAAATGCTGATAAATTTATAGGTGTGGCTACAGTGTGATGGACAGATTGCGACTGAAACAGCATTTTATCGCGCTGTACTATCTCTATCTAATCCGTCCCCAGCATAGTAGTGCACACATACCGTAAACATCCAAATCAACTCAGAGATTCTGCTGACGGTGAAGCTAAACCGCTGCATACGTCTCCGCTTTTCAAGTCAAATGCGACGTCGCCTCTGAAGCGTCTTGCAGAGCTTCTGGCTGACGGGAAGCTCTGCTCACTGTGCAGAATTGCGATGCGTTCCACTTCCCAGCCCTGCCATGAAACGCAGGCCACTGGTCACACAAACCCCCGTTTCATGTTATCCAGACGCACGGGGTCCGATAATGACTGAGTTATCGGTGCGGAGCAGCAGCGTTTCCTTCTTTGAAACCGGTTTAACAAACACCTCGGCGGCGCTAACAAGCTGAACCACTCGCTTCGAGGCGCCAAGACCATCTCTCGTGACGATGCCACTGTGCAATTTGTTCAGTCCTTGCGTCCCTATTCAGCGCTGGAGTCGTAGCCATCATGTGGCCCACAGTGTTTAGGGGAACTGGTGGATGTGAGTGAATCCAAACAACTTGAATAATCTATAAAGTGTCTCTCAGAAGAAGATATATTTATCTTAATAATTTAATACAAATACTTCAGATTGGATTGTTCAATTGACCTCACATGCATGTCTGTATAAAATGACTTCTTTTGGGTTATGCGCCACCGTGGCTCTTAATAATTAATTACTTGGGGGTGTTGAAATGTTAAAATTGCTGATGTATTCCTTTGACTGACCAATTGAAAAATCGGCAACTTTATCTTTTCTTTTTTTCTCCTTTTTTAAATGTTCTACTCTTTAACTCACTTGCCCCTCTCAAACCTTTCCAGTAAAACAATGTTAAGTGATTTGAGAGTTGAGGCCAGAGTTCTACAGGTATATATATTTTTTTAAATGCACAACTCCTCGACAAGGTACAACATTTTGAACCATGATTCCGTGCTCTCCCTCGCTCCCTCTCTCTCTCGCTCGCGCCGCCTGCTGCCATCCAGAAAAACAAATGGAACGGCGGGCCAAAGCCAAGGCCTAATGCACCACAGAGAGGACATTAGAAACACATATCCTGTTTTATTAATGTGGTCAATACAGTCCATTAGGCCATGGACTTAAAAGCCACCGAGCTTTTCCACTTCCATTAATATTTTCCTCTGACCCTTGCTAATCTTGTTTTTTTTTTCTCCCTCTCCCTCTCTCCCTCTCTTTTATATCAGGAGTCATCCAAGTTGCTTTTCATATTTAGCATTCTGCGCAACACAAACGTATCTACTGAGTTCTCAAGCTGAGCGTGAGATAATGGACTGAGGAGGTCCATCTGAATGGGAGAACGCGCGGCGTTGCTCCTTGCACGCAGTCAGAAATGAAGGAAGTAGTTGTAATTATGAGAAGAGCGCGGCAAAAACAACCACATCCTGCGCACTTGCTGATTTATGACCGCTCCCGCCTCATTAATCAGCATGAAGTCACGGCGACCATTGGAGTCACATGACTTTGGGCCAAGAAAGAGAATAGAAAGGTCAAAGGATTCTGCCCACATTTATAAATTCTCTGAAAAAAAAAAAAAAAAAATCTCGGGGCTACGAAGACTTAATAAGCAGTAAAGGTTCAGAGAATTTATTTATAACATTGGATTTAGGCGTCTCATTATTTATTAAGCATGTGTAGCATTAAAATTGCATACCACTCTGGGATTGAGGTCTTGCTGTTGCTTGGGAGCTTGGAGGCGTTTGTGTGGTCCGCAGTCTGAAGGGTCAAGGTAGCTTTAAATCACAAGATTGGAGAATCATAAATACGGATTTCCCTCGAAAACGCAGCATTGGCATTCATAAGGGGTCCTCACTTACTGCCCTCCGCTTTCTTCCATGATTTATTGGGTTTTTCAACAATGCGGAATGGTCGGGTAAAATTTTAAAAAGGCACACTGTAGGACATGGCAGCGCCAAGTTCTTGGCCATGAATACACGTTGGCCTCAGGGATGAAAGAGTAATGGGATCTAAAGGACACGCGGTACAGCTAATTACCTAGTTACAGGTGATCTGCTTTTTATGAAAATTAATCTTTTTAATTATTGAAAGAAAAGAAAATATTTGCTCCAACATAGTACATAAAGCTAGCTAACATTACCAAGCAACTGTCATAGCTTAAAAAACCCAAACCAAACAAAACAACAAAACAAGAATTTATTGAAATCTTGCACATGTGTACAACACGGGCACGAAGTGTGTACACAAAAGCTCAGAGTCTGAAAGCCAGTAGCAGCAGGAACAAACAACGCAGTTCTTATTAATCTTTGATGGATTCAGCTGTTCATGCAGCAGTCCTCCATGCTGCCGCTTCATCCACATCCAACAACTCCCTTCTTGGGCTTTTTAACTTCAAGAAGGCAAACAAACGGTCTGAAACTGAATGGGTATCAGGATTAGCAACTACTATCAATTGCTCATCCTGCATCTGTGGCGTATTTTGCTGAAAGCTTGTTATGCCTTCACCCGCACCTGGCAACAGCTGTTCCAGGGAATTTTTTTTATTTTTTTATTTTTTGCTGGATTCAGCAGTTGTGGTTGTATTTCACATTAAAAACGCTAGCGTCTCGCATCACCGGCAGGGTAACTGAGTTTCCATAAAATGTTGAGCAACTTTGGGGCAAACTTTTGAAAAAATGAGTTCCCAAAAAAAGGAAAAAATAAAAAATAAAATGGTGAGTGCAACATTTGCGTGAAATAACTTGACGCAAATTAGTTCTTCCAGCGAACCTTTTCCCTTTCAAACTTTTTGCGCATTAGTTCCATTTCCTAACAGACCAATTTTTAAAGGAAGAATTTTTTTTTCATCCAAATTTTGCTATTTGCTTCATTTTTTTTAAAATAGGAAATGTTTTGTATGACTGGTTGTTGCTCTGCAGCCTCTTATTTCTTGGAGCAGAGTTCTATTCTTGGCTCTTCTCTCTCAGGCCTTCCAACACGCCGGCGTCAAGAGGGGGCCAAGGCAGAACCTAATAGTCGCCCACCTCCCCCTCAGCGTCTCCCAGCCCCCATTACAGCCCGCCTGCGTGCCGGTGCACTGGGCGGCCGGGGGGAGCGCCACGTTATTCCCCTCTGCGGCTCCATTCGTCGGCGGTGTCGGACCACTTGTGATGACAGTAATGGTTATTTAAGAGGCGAGCGCGGACCACCTCCCCCTGCGCTGTCTGACAAGGCCGAGCGGCGGCCGTCAGGACGCACCTTGTCCCGGGCCAGCCTCTCACCCCCCCTCCCCTCCACCCCCACCGCTCACCGGAGCGACTATTTCGGAGGGGACGGGGGGGCGGGGGGGTTGTACTAATGCCGGGCCTGACCTGATTCAAAGGGGCCGCCTCCAGCGCCTGGCTGAGGACGTCTCTTTTTATGCTCCCGCCTCTGTGTTGCCCCCCCCGACAGGGAAGGACGTGGCAGATAGAGCAGCCAGATAAGACGCAAAGCCCTTTTATCCACCAGCTTTTTTTTTTTCTTTCTCTTTTTTTTTTTATAACAGGTGCATTAATGCCATCTTATTATCCGGCTCTTCTCGGAGCCATGAGGCTTAAACACTGTCAGGGATTTTACCAAAGTTATAACTTAGCAGGTGCCGCCACTCCGCATTCTGTTGTTCAATGAAGTACGACTTAATCTAATGTAAGAAGTTTGGGATGGTGGAAGGGGGTTTGCGCCGTTTTTTTTTGTTAACTGGGAAAAAGAGAAAATAAGTGAAATTGGAAATTTGATTACTGAGAGCGCAGAACTGCACTTGTTATTGTTCTGGGATTTTTCTCTTCACAGAAATCATGAAATAGGAAAGAATTGGAGACATTCTTTACTTTTTTTGGCATCTTAGCAGCAAGTTAAAATTGTAGCCTTTCCTGCCATTTCATATTAAAGACATTTGTTTCTCAGTAAAGAGGTGCGACCCATCAAAAATACGGACACTAAAGCTCGTGAGAAGATGTAAAAATGATTTATATTCAGCAGACAGCGCCACACCATGGTGCCACAGAATAATGCGACTGAGCCACGTCACGTTTGGGAACTGAAGCCTTTCACTTTATTGTAACGGGCACTCATTACCTCGAGATCCCACAGATTGTTACGCGCAAATTTAAATGCATGTAAATGTGTTTATGCTAGTCATTTAATTTCATTGTAAATGATCAAAACATTACCTTATGAGTGTTTTTCATCTTCATAATTGCTCATAATGCAGGTTACTAAATGTGTAATAAAATCCCCCAAGAAAATGCTTAAAAAAAAAAAAGTTGTTATTTTTTGTTGGCTTGTTTTAAATTCATAACCCCGTGATTTAACGGTAAATGGCCAGTTTATACAGCGATCACAAATTGCCACCATTGACGCCACAGCCTGTTTCGAGCAATATAGGACAGAGACTGTAGTTGTTACTGTTCCAATAATAATGATAATCATGATAAACAGTGTTGTGGATTTTGCAGGGGATCTACGGCGGGACGGTGGACAGGCTGAGGAGGTGAAAGCCACTCGGAGGGAGAGACGGGAAGAGGAGTCGAGGCGGAGCGAGGCAGCGTTCCAGCCTGCAGTAACCTTGATGACACCCTTCATTACTATGTGCAGGCTGACATCCTGACAGAGGCATGCGGCACCAGATGGAGGGGAGGAACGCGGCATCACTCCCACCCTCTGCTTGTCCTTTGTAGAGGAGGAGGTGGAGGAGGGGGGTGTGGGGAGGAAGTTTGTGGCGGGGGTGGAGGAAGTGGAAGAGGGAAGGAAGTGGCGTCGACCTGCCGCACAGCTTGACTGACTGCTGCGGCGGCTCCGAGCGGCCGCGCTGCCCTTCGTCCTTGTGCCTCCGACAGGCGGGCGGCCTCAACTTTGCCCCGACCTTGTCGGCGGAAGGGAGAAAAAGAAGTGACGTCTCCGTGGGGTGACGCCAATTTACATGATTTCAATTAAAAATAAAATAAAAACCATCTCAGCAGGGTGAAAGGTCAGGCGACAGTCAAGGTCTGGTGTCATACCTGCTGAAAAAGTCATCATTTTTTTGCGCCCTTGTTTGAATAATCATCAATAAAACCGTCCAAATCTCCAGGAAACGGCATATTTAGCCCTCTGTTTACAGCATCCTACTAAAACACTGGGTCTTAGCTTTACACTGCCACTAATGCTGATGTTGGACCTTCCCAACCTCATGTTGGCGAAAAAAAAAAATATCTGAGGGCAGAGTCACCAACATGGGGAAGCCAGTGAGCAGCCAGTGCCTCTGGTGACATCACAGGGGGCTGACTGACAGTGTGACTGTGTTTTGATGAAAGGTGGACCCGGTGAGAAGAAGTAAAGAAAACTGACTTTTTTTATTTCTAGCTGGAAAACAAGTGGATACGAACGGGGGGGGCACTAAGGTGTTTTGATGAAAGCCAACAACACTGTACGACTCAGGGAGCCGCCTAACAACCCCGGCGCTGTGGGAAATCCAGTCATGGCGGACTGATCAAAGGTGGCATCGCCAGCGAGCCCCCCTCCCTCCCCTCACCCTCCCCAGGACACTGGCAGTTAGCGCTGGGCTGTCCTGCCTCTTTGTCTTCGCCGGCAGCTCTTTTGATGAGAGCACCCCCGGGTGACTCACTCTTACTTACAGGAGTGCACATAGCCGTTAAGAATTGGATCAAAACAGATTGAAGGCGTAGCGGAGGAGAAGAAGAAGATGAAGAAGAAGAGGAGGCGAGCGCGGGAATTAATAAAAAAAATAATACAAAAAAATAAAGTGGGGGGAGATGGATGAACAGGAGGACAGCGTGTAAGAGAGGAGGGAGGTGGAGAAAGAGAGAGTGAGAGAGAGTGTTCAAATATTCCCAGCCATTCATCAAAAAAAAGTTAAATAATTTCAACAGCTTAAAGAGTTTTCCCGGTGATCAAACTCATCAATTTGGACGGTGAATCTGTCTTCAAGTTACAGGGATGTTAAGATTCATAGGGGCATTATTATCTTACCAGTCAATCAATCAATAAAATGGCAGAAAAAAAGGTAAAATCTTCCTCCAAAATGCAATTTACATGTACAAATCACAAAGAAAAAAGGCCTCCTTCATTTACTCATGAGAATCATCCACCCAAAAAAGGAAACCATGACATTAGAAGAGAAACAAGACGGGCTGTGTGCTGCTCATGCTACCGTTTGTCCGCAGAGCAATTTTTCACTCTGACTAGCCATTACTGCAGCGGCAAGAGGCTCATATTAAAGCCGCTAAATTTTGGTGGCAGATGGCAAAACTGCCAGTTCCCCCATGGGGGCAAGAGCCAGCTGGCCTCCCCTCACCTACTGAGTGCAGGCCGTAAAAGTTACTACTTTGTCTATATTAAAATATGAAATATGCTCCACCTCCCCCACCGCCTTCTACGTCGTTGCATTGTCCACATACAGGCGCAATTTGCCCTGAAAGACTTTTAACCTCTCAGAAAAATATCTCCTCATGTTTCATGATCCCGATAATGTGTCACTTCAACAGTGCTGGGTGCTGAATGGTCAAAATTGTTAGTAACGTGAACAAGCACACACCATAAATACAAAGAGATTCGCTCCAACCTATGCTAACAACAACTGGCTTGACTGACGTTGGCCTTTGAACAACATTGAATATTGAGTCCACTAAAACATTGGAGTTACTCTCTTTTGATATAAACCTTTTGATATTTGCCGACATCGCGCTTTGTGATCGGTTGATCCTATTTCAGAAACTGATGAACGAGAGTGTCATGGAGCAGCACAATAATAAATAGGAACCAGATGAAAAATGTAATAAATTCAGTATTGGCTGAGACAAAAAGAGTGAAAGCGTTTAGAATATTACAATGTTATGCAAGAGCTAAAATGCTCCAGAACAAAACAAAACAAAAGCAGTTAGAAATATACCTGTTAGGCGAGTTCATCGGGGCTCTGCCTGTTTAGCCTTCCTAGTGTGAAGGTCATTGATTAATCATGCCTGTAGAGACTGGAAAGGGGAGCTTGTGCTTATGATGCTCCATTCTCAACGAAGCTGCCAGAAAGGAAGCATTGTGTCCAAGCACCTTTATTGACAATTTCCCCTTTCCAGGGTGCACCACTTGTCCCAAGTTCCTACAAAGAGAAAACAAAATCATGCCTCAGCCTAAATATGTAATGTCCAAGCTGAAGGTGCAGCGACGGGGTTGCCTGGCGACGACAGGCGCCTTAATGGCCTTACAGCGCATATTCGCAGTGTGGGTGTGTCCGCACGGCTGGAAATGATTGAGGAGACGTCTGTTGGCTGAAATAATGGGAGTGAACTGGACTAGACAATAGTAGGGCCTGGTTGTCATGGCAGTGGCGGCAAGAGGGAGGCAAGTTACATGAGGTGCCATGTCTGAAAGTCGAGGATATTGAGCGCATGCGGTTGGAAACCGCAGCATACACATGCAGGATCACCAGGATTTCACACTGCCCCTGATATTGCATATATATAGTAGAAAGCAGGTCGTCATGCTTTAAACTTTACTATACTACTTCCACCAACTACTATTACTACTGCTACTACTAACAACACAGCTACCTCATGATACTTTGTCACAAGTGTAATTCTGTATTTCTGCAGCTGAATTTCAATGTGCAAATGACACAGTTCTCACACCATCGACGTCTCACAGACCAATTACTTGTCCGGCAAAATGCTAATTTGTTTTGTTAAAGATTCCCGGTACTGGCGCTCAAAACAAGGCCAGAGGTGGTCCCATTGATTAGTGTCAGGCGAACTGCGCACCTTTCAGCAATGAGGTGAGTGTACCATCCCATTAAAATTAATTAATTACCTTTTGCCATTTGGGAACAATTTAAATTTGTAAAAAGTGTGCCTGGGCCAGGCAAGGTTAATTGGGCATTTAGCTCTCAGGAGCTCCCCCTAAACACCCAGGAGGAGCTCGTCCCTAAAACAGCAGCGAGTCCTTAACAAAAGTAGCACAGTGACCCCTGCAACAGACAGCGACGGGCCTGCTTGTCATTGACCCTCCACCGATACCGATAAATGGCTGCCTGCGAAACGTGTCCACATAATCCCGCCGCTGCACTCCCTGGAAAGTCCAATATCTCCCCCCCTCAACTCATGTGGTGAAACTGTGATCATGGCGCGTATGTGTGTTTCCAGCCCTCCGTGACAGAGACAGATGGAGCGGGAGCCACCACATTTACCACAGAAAGCAGTTTATAGAATATTGTCAGGGGAGAGCTGGCGGTTTCTGAAATTCCGCTTTCAAGTCACAGCCATCAATCTCGCCGGAGCCTGTCTAGATCAAGCGGGCTGGAGAGCTTGTTTGTCGGCGTTCACAAAAGATGAGTGCGGTGCTGTGCCGCTCTATTCCGAGACCTCAGAGACAGTCGGGGAGAAAAAAAAAGTGCACACCACTAGCTTGGCGTAAAGAGCTTGCTGCTTAAAAAAAAAAAAAAAAAAAAAAAAAAGGGGTGAAGTTGTCGGTCATCAGTGTGTAAATAAATTGCCCCATTCTGTCAATCAGCCGGGGGAAACTGGGGCAGATCTGCCTGTAGTGAAGAGCCTCTGAGGACTGTTAGCATACACATGTGCAATGGGTTCATGGTAACATGTTGAACAAATCCGGCCTTCCATGTCCTTAACCCGGTCTAGCGACTATTACACCTTCGGGATGAGTACTGAAAATCCGGGTCAATATCGTACCAGCGGAATGTCAAACCTCTGCTTAGTGAGATTCTCTCTGGTGCTCAGACACAAACACTGCAGGCAACAAAAGCAGTTCAGAGCTTCATGGGTATGAATTGAATTTCCCTCAAGTTCACGGCCGACCACTTTATCAGAAGTGTCCCCCTGAAGTTGGGACATTTTAGTCAAGAAGTTGCAGGGACTTTTCGGATTGGTTGTCCCAAAAAGTATACAAGTGTACAATTTATTCGCAACCTGGATCAACTGTTTAATGTGTCGTTAAATATGAGCAACGCCCAACATTTAGTGTATCAGAGTTCAGGAAAAAAACAAATTTAGACACAAAATATTGCAGTAATCCTTTTCCAGACACCTTGCAAAGCCTACATATAGGTTGATATTAGCTCATCTGCTTGCTAGTAGCTGCTAGCAGCAATGAACGCATCCTTGTGACATCCTCCTAAATTCTGTCAGTTCAAAAAAAAAAAAAAAAATACTCCCAATATAAATGTTGTTGACTCTTATCCCACAAAATACGCTGCTCGTCCCAAACATATTTTGATCAGCCAAACAAACCAGGACTGAAGTTTTTCAAGTTGCACCTGCAACATAGCCACCCTGAAACCCCTGCAATCCAGCGCCTACGCTTGTTTTTTGTTTTTTTTAAAACCTCGACAAAACACCACTTATCGGCTGTAACGAGAGCGCCTCTTAACAGCTGGGACGGCGGTGGCAGCGATACTAGAAACCTAATTTATGGCTTAGCGTGCCTACCTGGAATGACCCGTTAACGGATTAAACCACTGACTTCAATATAGAAGAGGTGACAGTGTTCTCTTCCAATAAAACAGGGGGGGGTTCAAATTCCATTAGCCCCATTACTTTTTATGTTCCTGCCGCGCAGTGTTCCTGCTTCTGTCACCCTCCAAATCTGATTGGGCCATATGCCTGGCGAGGCGATGACAAAGTTATATTGGAAGTATCTGTTATAGTCAGCACTGGAGTACACCAAAGTCCAATAAGCTGACCAGTTTAACTGCTGAAAGTGCTTTCTGTTGGAGGCCCAACCGTGTTCATTTTCAAGCTGGCTGGAAAGGTGCAATGTGCGTATAAATATGAAAAGGACGGGGGAATGATGAATTGTTTCATCGGAGGTGATAAAAGAGAGCTCTCACCTCAATTTTCACCGCAGGCTAGAAATAAACTGGACATATTTCTCACGTCCAAGTATCAACAATCAAACAATAACGGTTGACTTGCCGCTGTGTAACTGGCCTCAACGTCACCGTTGGCAATGCGACTCAATTCAGCGTGATTTCGCCGCATACATGACGAGCGAAAGGCGCTAATCTGATACGAACGGACCGGGTCGTTCGCTTTGAGGAGTTTATGGCAGTTTCTCTTCAGTTGGAATGAAAAAAAAATGTTAACATCACAGATAGCGGTGACTGTAATACTACAAACATTTCTGGCATGACCTTTTATTCGATAAACGGGGGGGGGGGGGCATTTCCACATCTGTGGGATGGCTCAAACATTAGAAAATAATAAAAGCAATTTTATGATTGTGTGATATTCTACCGGTCTTGCATGGCAGCTCGGATTTCATCCCTGAAAAATTACTTGTCTCTATTTCTTGACGCAATTTTCCGTCTAGATTCTCAGAGGAATCCTATAAACCAATCAGCTTCTTCCATGGAGAAGGACAATGATGGCGGCGGCAGCAGGCAGCTGCAGCTGTTTCCTTTGTTTGCCGTTAGTGATTAGGATTTTTTTTTTTCCCTTCAGAGTTTAGGGCACACTTGTTCTGTTTTCTGGTAATTTATTGAGATTTTGTGCGGTTCAGTGTACGATTTACAACATTCCTGCTTAGTTTTTTGCCCCCATTTTCAACACGTGAAGTCGCTGTCTTCTGCGTATTTCGTGTATTTGCGCCGTACCCACGGGATCCCCAGGTATAACGTTGGTGTTGAGCCGCAAACGTTACAAACATGAAGATGGTGAAGTTGCCACCCACCTCCTACAATCATCAACACCGTCAACACCACGCACGCAGAGGAGCGTTATGGTCTTTCAAGTCATTTGCTGTTTTTCTGCGAGCTGCGCACAAAAACACGTTGCAGCCAAAATACTTTATTTGCACGTGTGTAAGCCAGTCAAAATATCCCTGCGCTGGGCAACGGCGGCGAGTCACCACGACACACAGTCGACTTTCACACGCTCCTGTCATCCGCAGCTGTTAACAAGACTCCGGAATAACAACAGCCTTGAGGTGTTTACGGTGCAGCGTCTTCAATTATCAGGAGAGAATACCTGCCAGCCTGCCTCTAATTCCTCGCAAGGCGAAAGTGTGTGCTAACAAGTGTGTTTTTCCTTCCTGTCTGCTGCGCCTCTTTCTTCCTCCTCCACCCGCAGGAAGGCTCAGACTTTAGAGAGAGATCACCGTTTTCTCCATAATGGGCTTTATTTAGCTGACTCTTCCCGAACCACAGGCAGGGAGGAAATGAAACAGAGGGCAGAGGAGGAAAAAGCAATGAACTGAATGGGAACGAACGTCTGAATTTTCACTTTTTCGTGTTATTTTCGACGGCAGCCGTTTCCATTTGCGCCTTTCATTGCCTGCGCCTCGCGACGCCAGGTGTTGATTGTTGAGCTTCAAATCCTGCTTCTAAAAATATTCCAGACACTTTTGAAAGGGGGGGCACCAGAGGAGGAGAAATGTGGTGCTTCGTTTTAAGGTTTAAAGACACTCTTGTCACTCGTGGTGACATGCACCAGCACCATTTTCCATTCTGATATTGACTTTTGCAATGTGAACACGACACTAGTTATGTATTAATAATTGCAGCCCTGATTGTTTTGTTAAGAAGGTTTATGTATATATATATATATATATGTGTATGTATACAGTATATAAAAAAGTAAATTTCTTATTCTCTAATCGATCCAGTACCTGAAGCGTCGGTATTTGATCTTTGATCTCCAGGAAACAACGTCTCAGCTCCTGGAAAGTCTGATTCAAACATGCGACTTCTTAATTAGAGTCTGATTCCTTCGGGGTTGAGAGAGGTGCAGGGACGATGTTGGTTGTGTCTCCTCATAAGTGCACCAAAGCGGAAGGTGAGCGCTTTTATGCACCAGAGGCCTCATTAGAAAAACTGATAATGTCAAGTCTGGCGAGGTTTGTTGTTTTGTTTAATTGCAATCAAAGGCGTCTTGGCAGGATGCGGGGGGGGGGGGGGGGGATCATTGTCTGCCATCAGCAAAGGTAAACAAAGGCGTCGGGCAGGAGAGACGTCGCTGACGGCGGACTTTATTAGCAACGACGACTTTTATGGCGCGCATGATTGCGTTTGTGGGGGACTACGAACTTGTTTGGAAGAAGATGTTCTTTATTGATCCCAGTGTGGAAGCAGCCGACCATCCAACCCCATCCATCCAAGTCAAGACACTTTCTTTCATCTAAATGAAAGAAGTCAGTTTTTCTTTTTTTAAGAAAAAAAAGGCATGAAATGGAACCTACCAGGACATATCAGCGATGTTTGTCTTCGTTTCTTTACAATTCCAGTCTGCAGTTATTGGCCACTGCTGGAAACTTCTTCCTTTATCATCTGAATTTATCAACCGGAAAAATTAGTTTAGTTAGATTGTTAATTTTATTTATTTATTTTTTGCTCCGATGTTGTGCAGCTAAGAAAGCGTCACCCTGGCCGAGCCTGTTGGTGCATCACTGACCTGTTCCATTAGCTTTACTGCCAGCCAGGCGGGCAGCGGTGGGTTAACGGTCCATTAGCTTTTATATCTTGCTGTCGCATGTTGTACAAGGGAGTCAGGGGGCCACTGTAGGGCACTGAGCAGGCCTCTGGTCCAGGTAGGCGGTGAAGTGCAGAGGAGCCTTCAGGGTGAGCAGAGCAGAGCTGCAGCCTCAGAGGAGAGTCTAATAAACTAGAAGGAACAAGGCTCAGGCTGAGGACAACAAGACAATCCACTTTGATCGGGAAACTGTGAAGAAGTCTTGTTTGGATCGTTTAGGAGGAAGTTTCGAGGTAGCTGTGGTGAAGGTCTGGCAGCCAGGACTGCTGAGGAGCCGAGAACTGAGAAGTTCAGGTGTGATCAGAGGATAGTTTGCAGCTGGTGTCTCCCGGCACAGCTGTCCCAATCAGTCAAACACACACTCATCTACACCCACACACAAACATGCACCATGAATAGATGTATTAGGCCAGTGTTTCTCAAAGTGGGCGGCGAGTGGGTTCCCGAAATCAAACTAAAATGTTCCCGTGTGAAGAGTTGATTGTGTTCACACTGACAGCCATTTAAAACCGGGAAAGAAAGGTTGTCATTTTTCACTGGAAAGGAGCAATACGTCTTTTGATTGACTTATCTCTATCCCTTTTGAGTGCAACTGCGGAAACAATTGTTGTTGTAGCAGGTCAGAGGCTACTGCAACCTTGCGTTTGAACACTAGGGTCTTCCTGTGACAAGCGTTATGGTTTCCGAGAGATCAACAAAATATGCAGCTAAATAAAATGGTGGATAATAATTGTGGATGTGTGTTATATTTGCACTGATGCGGCTTTTTAAATTTGAGAGGACCTCGGAAAAAAAGAAAGAAAAAAAAAAAAGAACACACAACACACAGGAGGAGACGACGGGAACAATTCAGCCCATGCAATAGGAGAACAGATACAGAGGCTGCTAGCGATAAGCGCCACTGCCGTACAAAATGTGAATCTGTCAGCTTGAGTATTTTTCTTTATCCCTCTTCACCGGCGCCGCTGCCATCACAACGCTTACACTTAGCGAGCAGCAAAATGTGTAGGAAGAAATCTGTCTTATCAGCGGAATTCAGAGACAGTTGTGCATTCCATTTTTGGAACCCGGAAACAAACACGGCGGTGACGAGGCCATTACACTGACAATAACACCGGCCGTCTCCTTGGATTTGCCGGCCCGTCTTTTTTTCCCCCCGCTCTCTTTTCGCGAGGTTCCATTGAGGGTGACACAAACAAGGCCTCGCTCTTCTTATTAAATATAGCCTTTTAATGAGAAATAGATTATTATATGAAACATTCATTTGAAATAAGCTGATATAATGAGCTTAAGAAAAAAAACCAGCAAAAACAAAAGAAAAGGTACATAAGCAGGGTATTAGGTGTCAAACTTCTTCAGACACATCCATGGAGACATGTAAGCAACACTGTGGTAACATAATGGCGCAGAGGAGAGTAAATGTGCTTGTTTTATGGGCGTTGCAGTGGCTCGGGGAAAAAAAACAAAAACCGCAATGCACAGTTAGTCTGGACAGATACAAAAACAGTCATAGTTTTGGATGAATCTAATCCGACTCATGACACATGGGCGCCCTGTACTTTGTGCCAAACGCAGGAGGGCCTTTTTCTTCTTCTTTCCTTCCTTCCCTGCTTTCTTTCTTCCTTGCTTTTTGAAGCAGTCTTTGTGTTCCCCTCTCTGTGAGTGTCATATTTTGTTGTAGTGTAGCATCAGAGAGAGCAGAGTTTAATATTTACAGGTAGACTGTACAACAGGGAGTGGGAAACAAAACAAAATCGAGATGAGCCGCCATCACTTCAGGTCGTCTCGTCTCCCTGGTGGTAGTTTCCCCCCTACATGCACACAGGCACACGCACACACGTACACGCGCGCACACACAAAACTGTTTGAAGGCATAGCTCTCAGAAAAGTGATGAAAAGTGTGCGTTGATCAGAAACTGTCAAGCTAATTCAGTGTCAGCAGGTGTGTTCCGCAAAGTATTTCATGATTCGATAATCTTAGCAAGCTAGCTAACAGCAGCAGTTTCTAAGTAGCCACAGTGTGGAGACAACCAATTAACTTGTTGTTGCCAGTGTTATTTACAACAAGTTTTCTATATTCTTAAAAAGAGGCAGTTAGTGTAAGTCTCTGCTAGCTGGCAAACAAGCTGCTAGCTGCAGTTTTAACAAGCCTTAACTTAAGTGCTAAATAAATTTGTCGTGATAGCAATAAGAATGTTGTTCTAGTCAGATTGGTGATAGATTTATAAATAAAAAATTCTGCAGCAAAGGTTTGCTGTTATCACTTCCACCAGTGCTAAACAGCAGTGCGTGATTTGGGACAACACAGTCTTGTTGCAATTTGTGTGCCACACAACAATTATACCGCACTGGTGTGAATGGCTAACAAGGCGTGCGTGTCTGTGTGTATGCAATTTGGAACACACCTACTTTTTGTGTAATGACCATAATTTTCACCTTTGTCTTCTTCTTCCTTAGCTCTAAATGTGTTAAAGGGATTTATAACAGGCACTTAATAATAATAATAATAATAATAATAATAATAATAATAATAATAATAATAATAAAGATAGCAATCTTTAAAAGAAAAAAAGCATTTCTGTGTTTAATCTTAACATATCTTCATCTCAGGCTTGCTGGCTTGTTGTCTGGCCAGTCAGGGACGCACTGCTAGCACGGTGATGTCATGTCGTCGTACAATGACTGATCCTTAAACCCATGAACTGGAAACAGTGAAGGACATCTTACTGAAATCCTGCAGTCCGAATGATACTAACCCGCATTGATATGCACTGTGAGGGTAACTGTAATGCAAATCTGAATTTACATAAAGTTTGAACTGAAGAGAAAGATCAGATTTACTCAGGATTAATGGCCAAGTTGTCACTTAAAGCACCTTTGAAGCACCTTTGTGAGCAAAAAGCATCACAAAGGTCCTGCAAAAAAATAAAATAAAAGCCTGACCCAAGGGGATTGTCGCTTTTAGGGCCATTTTTACACATTATTTCCGAAATGTTACATTTTTGTTGTTGTTTTTTTTAAATTAAAAAAACTGAAACTTTTTGCAAGGAATTTCAGACTTTGATTAATTCCCATTTGAGAAATGGTGTTGAAACCAACCCTGGCTGTCCTAGCTACCTTACATTAGTCTGCCCAGATATGACCCCAGAAGGCTAGCATCTTTATTGAAACAAAGCTAGTTTGACAATAACCACGGCAAGACATAAATCTATGTTGAGGAACTACAACAAAACACTAATTTTCAGAAGTTTTTCTCAAAGCGAACAGATGTTAGCCTGACTCACATAACACTATGTACTTTTTCTACTTTGAAAGCATAATTTCAAAAACGTTTTTCAGATTCATTGACTTGCAATAGGAAGCTAGTCCCCATCTGGCCTGGTATGGGACTAAAATTGTAAGCGACTGTTTCTTGCTGAGCTGGCCTCTCTTGTTCTTCTTCTTATCCTTCACTGTGTTTGCCTCCTCGTCAACTTTGTCTTTGGTCTCTTTGCCCCCCTGCCTTTACAAACATTCAGAGACTTGGGAGTTAAAAAGCGCCAGGATCAGTGTTGGGATCATCCTGTGTTACAAAGCAGGGTTAGCATTACGCTGGGTTACGGTTGAGGCTTTGACTAACCATAACCTTTGCTCAGCAGGCATCCAAAGGCCAGCTGGGGGCGCTGTGCCAGTGTCAGGAGTGCCAGTCTTTTGTTAAAAGCCCAATGGATCAGGAAAGTGAAACCTTGAAGCAAACATTTATGATGGAAAAACTTAACGCTCTCTGTGAAGTTCTGGAGGACAAGGTGTGTGTTTTCGTGACGTGACGTGAGGATCCTATGCCTTTTGTTTACTTGCTCACAAACATGCAGTTAAAATGGACCACAGAAAGAGCCACTGGCAACACGTCTCCACATCCGATTACCCAAATTAAGTGTGATTACCAATACACAGGTAGGTAGCATCTCGTACTGGGGTGGAATGGCCGACTGCGTTAAAATCAACTTACAGCTCTGCTGATGCTTCCAGCAACACACGGGACAAAGCTCAATTCCAAAGCTGGGGAGTGGGGCAGGGGGCAAACAACAAATAAAAATACAAATCTTTACATACTCATGGTCATAAAAAGCTGGCTGATTAAGCACTTGCCAAAAATGGTATTTCTGAACTTTAATATAACAGTATTCTCTTATTTTTTTTTTTACTTTTTTTGAGTGGCACAACAAAGAAATTCAATGACTTTACAACACGATTCTTATACAACAAAGTATGCATTCTCTTGTCATTTGTCTCTCTGCTGTGCTCTTGTCTAAAAATCGAGTGGATTTCAAATCAAAAACACACGAATGGAACACAGTTTTTTTTTTCTTTTTTTATCTTCTCTCGCAATGAAACGGGGACAATTTTTTTTTTTTTTTTACGTCTCGCCATATCTCACGGCAGCGGGGACGGCAGGAGGAGAAAGAGTGTATGGCTTTAGGTTGTGCCTGGATGGACGGACTGACGGACGGACGTTTTACACTTTGCTTCTCGGTGGCGGGGAAAAGCTCCACAGAAAAAATCAGCAGTCACGACGACGTGTACATTTTTGCAAAGCTGTACAAAGTAGCGTTGATTGTTAAATCTTCAGGAAACCACGATAATGCGCTCACACACCAGGAGGTACTGCCTTGTGGGTGGGCGGGCGGGTGGACGGGGGTGAGGTGGGGTTTAAAAAAAAGAGGAAAAAAAATTCAAATAAAACAAGTAGAAAGTGGGGGGTCAAAAACAACAAACAAACAGCTCAAATAGTCAAAAACGCGGGAAGAAGCTCTGCGAATTGCGAGGCTGAGCTGAGACGGGGATGCGACCTCCAGTGACACATTCAGTTAACGAACAAGCGAGAAGCGTCAAGCTAGGAGGGGAGGGGGCTAAAAAAAAAAAAAAAAGAAAAAAGGAAAGAAAAATAAACGTACGTACACCGGCGCACACACCCACACGCACACAATCACCCCACGTATACTGTATATGTATATATAAACAGCTGGCTTTTTGTTATCTGACGTGACTTTTTCGCCCTGCTGTGTTCCGTGACGCAGAGCGACGGAGCCGCCGCCACCGCCGCCGCCACTTAGAAGTAAAGAGACTTAGACGTTAATGTGTCCACTATTGTTGACGTGTTGACTATTTAATCCTTACGCTGTAGAAACACTGTTTGTTTTTTTTCCTGTCGTTGTTGTTGTTGAATATTAAACCGTCCTGTGTGATTGAAATATTTCGCTGAAATAACTGCATCTCTGATTTGCCCTTGTGTTGTGTCATTTTTCCTTTAAAAATGTTCTACTTTGTTTTTTTTTTTTTCTCTCTCTGTAAAGAATTGGCAGTTTCGGATACAACCTTTCAGATCCACCCAGTGTGAAATCAAGGCCTCTTTTTTTTTGTTGTTTTTTTCTTTCGTTTTGTTCCTCCCTCTGCCACTGAGGCGGATCATAAAAATTCAACCTTTCCCACCTTCCGCTTCTAAATTCTCTCGGGGAATGACGGACATGCTGGGACAAATATGGTACAGTCCTTCTATAGTAGTTCGATTATTCTTCATACTGTGACTGAAACGCTTTCGCATCGCTGCCTTTTTCCTTCTTTTTTTTTTTCAAACGTCTCTTTAAGAATCATGTTTACAAAGTTAATATTACATCAAAAAGGCAGAAAAAGGTCCTAAAATGTGGAACAAAAAAAAAAAAAAATAGGAAAAGAATAAAAAGAAAAGTAAGGTTAATATCCCCCCTCATCACCCGTTCCGTCTCGCCGTTTTCTTCTCTCTCCCTCTCGATTTCAGCGCCACTTTTGTTCAGCAGAGTTTTGCAGTCAGGTGGTCCGATTGTTTTAGAATCTCTGTGCTGTACATGTCCAAGGCATGGTTGACTCGAATCATCTCGCTGTTGTTGAGCTTCAGCCGGTGCTTCAGCATACAGGAGAAGAGGTCCAGCTGGGGCTTACCGGGCGCCGAGGGCGGTGCCAGGCGATTAATCCGATCGCGGATGTCCAGCAGCAGCAGCATGACGGAGGAGGACGAGTAGAACTGAGTCCCCTGGGTGTACGACTGGTTGACCTGTTGCACGGCGCTGCGCAGCAGGTCTGCATTGAAGCGCAGGCTGTAGCCAAAAACTTGGATGTCGGATATTTTGATGTAGATCTGGCGCTTGTTGGGGTCGGCGAGGTCCACCGGGCCCTGGCCCGTGTCGTTGCGGAGCCCCGTGGGGATCTTGGCGCGGCTGCGCAGGTAGATGTGCACCGTCTCGAAGAAGGTCTTCCAGCGGTTGCCCAGCAGCAGGGTCCAGTTGAAGCACTGCGAGTTCTGCAGGCGCACCTTCTCCCAGCGCGGGTAGCCGTGCTCGCCGAAGGGCATGCTCCAGCCCTCCGAGTGGCTCCCGCTGAACGGGTTGACGTAGACGAAGAACATGGGGTCGATGCTGCTGTTGCGCATCTGGCAGATCTTCATGGACAGGCCGATGATCATGTGGAGGTAGTCCATCCGGTTCTTGTTGCTCTTGAGGGTCAGGGACATGCGCTTGCGCCACCGCGGGTCGAAGAAGGTCTCCAGGCGGATCTCGTTGCTGATGAAGGTGGTGTGGATGTAGAGGCGGGAGTCCATCTTCTGTAGCAGGTACTTCAGCTCCAGGTCCTGGAAGTCCAGGTCGGTCTCGAAGCTGATGAACTGCTCGCTGCGCTCCGAGTCCACATTCTGGGGCTCGCAGCGGCCGCGGTACAGCTTGTAGCCCTTGTTGCAGGAGCCACACTGGGAGATGTTGGCCAGGCTGCACATGGCGCAGCTGTTGTTGCCGCCGATGACGCACGGGATTGGCCGCTGGCACAGGGTGGCGCCTGTGTGGCACACGCACGTCCGCTGGCTCTCCAGGAACGTCCCCCAGAAACCGTTCTCGTTGCAGTAGAGGAAGGACTGGACTCTGTTGAGCCACTGCATCACCGACCTGCCGAGAGGAAGCAGTCGGGTTAGCAGACATAAGTCTTTGTGTGTTATATATTACAACAGGAACTTCATAAACCATACTGACATAAAGATACCAAAAATCTGATAAAGTCAAAGTATGTTTGCAGTGCGTCTCCGGTCCTC
The DNA here is from genome assembly GCA_009823395.1 of Thamnaconus septentrionalis. Taxonomy (NCBI): domain Eukaryota; kingdom Metazoa; phylum Chordata; class Actinopteri; order Tetraodontiformes; family Monacanthidae; genus Thamnaconus; species Thamnaconus septentrionalis. The sequence continues at coordinate 7,914,336 of CM020518.1, forward strand.
CACGGACTCGGAAGCCTCTGGCTAAAATACTCAGGGCTTCTGTTTTTTTTCTAGATGCTGGAGGATGATTCAGCAATTCAGGAAGAAACAGGATTAAATGTACAGACACACAATAAACAAACTCTGTGAAAGTCCATGACTGGTAGAAGACATTGCTTCCATAAATGTCTACCTGGGAATGAATGTCCTTCCTTGTGGTAGAAGTACAAATTTCTTCACAACAGATCAGCAGCTCACTCCAACAATTTTAACGGTTTGGAGTCCAGTTTATATGAACTACACAACATCGTATTGGTCATCTTTGATAAATTATTTAATGCTGCAGGATGGTCTCCAAACACAGTCGGTTGGAATCAGTAGAGTAAATATGGGTTAAGTTTCACTCATGAAAAAAAAAAAAATCTCTGGACCCTTGTCAGTGAGGTCTCATGGGCACCTGCTGCAGCATCTGTCGGCCTGTCGAGCAGGAGTGCAAAGGATCATGGGTATGCATTGGCTCTTGATAATGGAGCACCAACTTAGATCCTGTCTGATAACCAGGAGCTTTCTCCATGATGCAGAAGGTTTTTTTTTTTTGTTTTCATTAATGTTGTTCTTACTGTACTTGGCCACCCTAAATACTCCAGATAGGATTTGGTATTTCATGGTCATAACTGATTCATTAGGGCCATTTTAACTGTGACCCGTGTGACTGTACAACGGCAGCTCAAACTCCTCGGATCTTTGCACATTCTGACATTCTCGCTGTAACCCGCTGTGACAGGCTGCCACGACGGACCACCCGCCGGGCGGTTTTCACATTGAATTAGCATGGTGACTGGTGTTTTTCACACCTTTAATGGTGGTTAATTTAGCCTGGGACCGGATGGGGCAATTTCACACGGCTCTTTCAAATGGCCATTTCATCCCTCCTCCCACCACCACCACTTCCATGCTGACCTTTTTTTTTTTTTACCCCGGCAGATAAAGATGACTTAAACGTGCAGCCAGATACACTGACGGGTAATTTTCTGATTAGGCAGCTTCCGACATTCAACTCGTAGTGTTTTGAAAAGGAGACAAACAATTCAAGACTGACAAACATTGTAATGTGGCCTTTTCTGAATCCTATCTGGCTCTTTAATGTCAGTAAGAGAATCAGCGGTACATTGTCTTAGAGACTCCAATTTGCCTAGTTATTAAAATAGTTAATTATTGACTGGCTGATAATATTGGCTATGTTCAATTGGAGCAGAGTCACCATTAGGAACTGTTTCACAGACACACAATATACGGACAATTGCGACAACTGCACAATCTAACAGAATAGGAATTTAATGTCAGTCAGTGTGTGTTCATGCACTTTAGATAATGAGACTATAGCCTTAGTGCAGTGTTTCTTAAAGTGGGTGGCGCGCCCCCCCTGGGGGGTGCAGAGTCAGGTCTGGGGGGGCGCGAAACACCGGGCGGGAGGGAGAAGGGGCGCCGGGGGGAACTATTGTTTTCACGTCGGAACTTCTTCCACGGCGGAACAATTAACAAAAAGTGTTCAGTAGGTTGTAGCTAAGAAAAACGCTGCTCAGGTACACAGGGGGACAAATATTTGACAGGGACGAAAAGAAGAATTCAGGAGTCCGGCGGTGGCCAGTCTTCTTTGTTGTTGGCCACTTTTGGCTGTACAATCGTTCCGCGAGTAGCTGCGGAACGATGGTGTCGTTCATGCCAGACTTGAAGCGGGGTGCACCTCTGTGGCCGGCTCGCGCAGCGATCGTTTCGGCGTCTGGTCTATTCTCTTTCTAATGCGCGAGCTGCGAGGGAACAAGCCAGAGGACAATGAACAGTTTTCCAGCGCTGATATATAATCAAACACCTTTGCATCAGTACGTGACCTACGCCACGACTGGCGCGATATTATGACTTAGCACACGCATGAAAATTTTTCTTCTTCCAAGGAAGGCGTGACAGAGAAAGTTTGAGAACCACTGCCCTAATGCCATGCAAGTCTATAGGGTCAAAAGTCAACTTTGTCCTAGAGACATGGGGCCACTTGCAGGTTCATCGGGATCCCTCAAGACACAGCCACGTCAAATTTGGGGCTTCTAGGGGGGCATGAAAAATTTTCTTCCTCCAAGGTGGGGCGTGACAGAGAAAGTTTGAGAACCACTGTCTTAGTGCGATAATCATCTGACTTTTAAAATGTATGTAAAAACCTTTCTCCAATTAGAGATGGGTGGAATTGAAACATGGATTATTTGACCATAGTCCGATTACTCCTGTCATGTATACGGAGAATTTCAACTAGTCGCACAAACAGTTTCTAACTGTTTAACTTGTTATCTGTTTAACAAATAAAACACAAAGTACATTGCGTGGAAAAATTGTGTTGTCTAGGAACATTATACCTGGCACCAAGCAGAAGGCCAGATGCTGCTATATCAAGTAGCTAACTCCATCCGATGATCTAATTGTGTCGGTACAAAACAGCACCACAGTCTGTCTTCCATGTAAAAACCGCTAGTGAAATGAAAGTCTAGCGCCCCCTAATGTCGCATAGGCAGACATACCGATACAGCGATTACATTCTCGCTATGTATACCTGGATTAGGGACCAAACTCTGATTGCACTGTAACCAAAGTAAGGCAATACCCTGATTATCTAGACTGCATGTTATCGAGCTGACTGTCAAAAAAGAAGTTTGGCGTCATCATCATGGACTCTTATAAAAACGCACCACACTGTAGCGATCTTGATTATACGGTATGTCTGACATCAGTATCGGCTGCTTCTCACAGGTGAATAAAGAGACAGAGGGGCTGTTGAGGTGACTGCATGGCCCGGCATGATCATACATCAGCTAAAAGAATCTTCAAGTGTCCAGGTCTCAGCGCGACACCGGCAATTTTGCCCCGGATTTGATGTGAAAATGATTCATCATTCACATCCGCAAACTAAACGGATGTTTTGGTGGAAACCGAGCCGTGTCGCATGTGCTGCATGAAGCAACTTCAAAAACAGGCCAGACGTGGAAATAAAATACCCGTTTGTTGTCCACTTATAGCCCGGCGCGGCTCAATGCAAATTGCGCCCGCAGCGTTGTCGCCGGTGAATAGGATAATTTCAGGCCTGGGAGAAGGAGGCGTAGCCTTATTTCCCTGAGGTGGAGGGCATCGCTTGCTATTCTTATCCCGTCTCCCTCGTTCTCCCCCTCAGGCATCTTTCCTTGTCATCCTGACACCACTGGAACTCCTTTTTCAACTAGCGGGAGGTGAGTTTTTGAATCCTGATGCTCTTCAGAAAAAAAAAAAAAAAAACAGAGAGGGAGGAAGAGAGAGAGAGAGAGAGAGAGAGAGAGAGAGGAGGGGCCGGTCAAGGTTAGAATGACATGTTAATGAACCCTAGCGCTAACTATGATTGATGACATCGCCTCCTCGGCAGGCCAGCGATGGCTCCGAGCAAACAGCGTCCCACCCCGGAGCCGATCGCTTGAGGACGGCCGAGCAGTTAAATTCCATTAAATCTGGCTTTCTGGAAGCTCGGCAGTTACACTCACCGCCGTGTCATTCGCACACGCGGGGCTTGAAAATGTGAAGTGTGGAGGCGGAGGTGGAAGGAAGTGCAGCCATCGGCGTCAAGCATGGAGTAGTTAGCTTAGAAAAAAAAAAACACAATGTTGCGATGTTGGGCTGCCTGGCAGCAATCTTTTTGAGGTATGCACCCACAATGACCATTATATTAGGTACACCCCTGGACAGCCATTCTCTATCAACCCCGGAGATGGTCTAGACTTCGTGGGAATCCCAGTAGATCAGCACTTGAAGAAATCGGACCCTCCAACCACTGTGATAAAGTGGCCGCGTCGACTCGTGTTTAGTGGAACTGGGTCCCGTTTGAAAGTCCGACAGGAAGCTAAGCCTGTTGTGTTGCACACAATACAGTATCTGCTGAGGCGGCGGCTGAGCAGCGCTGATCAGATTTTCTGGCTGCGCAGTTCCAGAATGTTGATGCACTATTTGGATAAAATGCTTTGTGTTCTTCCCAATTGATTGCTCTGTTTCTTCTTCTTCTTTTTTTTTTCTGGCATTGGTTTTGGCGCGTTGTGGTTGCGAGCGCCGCTGGATGGGATGTGCCGCATACCGACAGGGGGCCTCGTCTCAAAGCCTCCCATTCAACACTCAACTTGGCAGCCCTTCCCTCGAATTTCTTCCCTCACATGTTGTCCAAAGGCTTTGCATCGCCACGACCCGTGTGTGTTTTTCATGTTTTGTATGTTTTATTTTTTTTTCTTTCTGATCCCTTGCCATTAAACCCTGTGGTCTCTGCCTTTGATTCCCCACATTTATTTTTTTTCTGTGTCTTTCATTGGAGAGCCGCTGTGAGTCGGGTGGCTATTTCCAGCTCGGAGTGCTCCGCTGACGTCTGCCTCCTTCCCATGAGGAAAAAAAAAAGATGTCTTAATATCCCGGCGCCAGGCCTGCATATGGCTTATGAATTCATATCGTTTTCTATCGCCGCTCACCAGCATTCTTGTTGACCTGGAATGTCTTTAGAGAGACGGATGCGCCAGCTTTGGCTTCCCAACGCGTTTTGTTTGCCGTCCATTCCAATATGAATATTTAAAGAGCGACCAAACAGAGATGTGCCAGTACACTGGTTTTATTATCGCGGCTCAACAGGGGCCAGCCAATCAGACTGCACGTCTGTTTAGATTTAAGCTCCAGCTACCCCGGCTATTATTTATGTTTTCATTAGCTCGTCAACCTGCTGAAGCGGCGAGCTGATAGAGGTGAAGGAGCCGCAAGGGGAAAATGCATTTTTGCCGCGGCAGACACGAGGGGGAGGAGATAGAAGGGGGGCAGCCTGACAGTGTGGGATTCAGGATCCCTTTCATGTCAAAGCCTGGTTTGCTTGTGTTGCAATTAGCAAGACATCAACCACCTACATACATGAGATTATGTTATTAAAAGATTCTGAAGAGAAATGCAAGGCGTTATTTCAGGCTTTCAGACTTGGTTTTCCAAGGATTTTTTTTCTCTTAAATCGGACGCTGTTAAAAAAAAAAAAAATTTACTTTGCACCTTTAAATAAATACATGCAAGACAAGTATGTTGACCAGCCCAGGTGGCAGAGTGCAGGTGCGTGCTGAGCAGTATACAGCAGTGCAGTATGTTAAAACAGTATCTAAGATGTTTCTAATCTATTCCTGGCTGCTTAGAGCCGCTGCCTCCGATTACGACAGTAAAAAAAAAGAAAGAAAAAGGGATAAAGTAGCTGCAGCTTGGGTGGCTGATTGACGCACTTTGGCCGCCGTTACCGTGGTGTTTGACACATTGCTTTGTAATGAGTGTAGCATTAACGCAGCGGGTGGCACCCGGCTGCGAATTGACTTGGTTGCACCTGCTGAATCTCGTACTGGATTTCTGCGGATCCCCGCCGCGTGCTGGTTACGAGGCTGCCTACGTACCGGAAAGAAAAACGGCGGCTGCTGAGGCTTTTCATAAATAAGTGACAAACGAATAAACGCGTGCAAAGGTCCACATTATCGCCTTTTGTGTATGAGTTGATGTGTCGTCGGAGGATTTTTTGGTCTGAGGTTTAGGATTTTTACTAATTTGGGGAGATGAGGGAGATAAAGCACGGCTAAACAAACAAAAAAATGTGTTGCGTCAAACATATGGATGTCATGTAGTCGACGATTTGTCACGGGGCGGAAGCGCTAACATAAACATGGCCGACTTTCAACATGAATAATTAAAAGGTGGCGCCGCTCAGCTCAGACGAAAACGATTGTTTGGCTGTGAGAGACGGCGCTTCATATCTGTCGCCATGAATCATTCACGCCGACAGAGAAACGGTCGTGTTTGTTCCTCGTGAGAAGTCATTACCGGAGTGACGCGGAAACCTGACATCTTCCAGCGTTAACGGCGTTGGCGTCCATCGCAATGGGACGATTGTGATGCGAAGCGGTCGAGTCCCTTCATTAGCTGATGTCCGCGTGTTTACCGGGCGACGCCAAGTTGAAAAAAGTCCAATTGCTGAGAGTTAATAAGCAGCCGCCTCTCTCCCAACCACCCCTCGCTCTGAATCTGTAATTTAATTAATGTGAAAGCAGGGAGGATTTAGCATAGCGCAGATGCTTAGAGGCGGCCTGTAGTACCAAGTGTGGCAAAGCCGTGTTGAGCCACTTCGCCTGGTCCGGTCGCCGTTAATCAATTCATTATCACTGAGAAGATACTCAAGTACCTTTACACGCTGGTTTCTATAAGTCCCAGCAAAAATAGGGTCAATGTTGTGTTTTTGCTTTTTGTTTTTTAGCATCAGGAAAAAGTAGCACAGCGCCAAACGTCATTCCGTGCCACCTCACGACTCCGAAGGGAAACCTAAAAGCATTAGCCGACGTCGCTAACAGGTCCTCGGTGGCATCACGGAGGGCCGAGTGTGTCAGGCGCTGACGTGGGCGTCTCCCCTGAGGCTCCTGCTGCTCATCGTGAGAAATCTAGTGAGTCTTAGTCCAGCTGTTCACAAGTTTTGCAAGGTTCTCTGAGCTCTCCAAAAAAAAAAATAACATCAGGGATAATCTCAGGATAATTTTTTCCTTTTCCATCCCCCCAAAATGATCAGCACTCTTTCTGAAAACGTTGCGATAAAGGTGACATGAGAAACCGCGGTCCCTTGGAGAGCAGGTCTTCTTCGTAGCTATTGATCCGACGGCGAGGTTGTGTTATCTTAGCTATTATTCCGGAGCACGTTCGGCTTGTCCGCCGATCAAACGGCTCACCGGATAAAACCCAGCAGCTGTCTTGTCCTTGGGCGAGACAATAAAACCCTGATAACTCCAGATTGTCAGACACGGCACCTCGTATTGTTGTCCGCGGCCATCGGGGGCCAAGCGCCAGCGGTTTAAAGCTAGCACTTTTGAAGAAAAGAATAAAATAAGTGGCATAGAAATGCAGGCCATTTTCCATTTAGTGTCAGAAAAAGTGGTGTGCTGATGGGGTAATTTATGACTGCCCATGATTCAGTGGAGGCGCCGTTCTCAAGGGGGAGGGAGCTGGATTGGGTTTAAACCACCGGAGAAGCACAAATCGGGGGGGGGACCCGTCCAAGTTGGAGTCAGCGCCAGGTAGCAGGTGGATGACGGCATTGTCCTCCAGCCCACTGTGGGCCTGATGTATGAACTGGAGTGCCTCTAAATTGTGCCTCACGAGGGAAGTGGCCCGCTGTCGGCGACAAGACCCTCGGCCAACGCCGGCTTCTGGCTTTTCACGGCATCATCATCAGCATCCGCCGCCCCCTCACTGACAGGTGGAGGATGTGCTGGAAGGCCTCCCCTGAGGTGCTTGGCAGGCGACCGGAGGAAGGACCGGGCCAGCGCTGTATGGGCCTTCAGATGTGCCTCCGATTCCCTCGCGGCCGCGATCGGCTCCAGGGGGAGAGGAGTGGGTTGGTGCCCAGTCACAGCAGTCACAGCAGTCACAAGAGGACACTTTTTTTTTTTGCACCAACCCACTATCCACCGGCAATATCACAACAATCTTCCCATCAGTCCATTTTCAAGGGTACTTGGCTCAGTAATTTATGTCAAGGGGGATGTGTCGCAGCAGTCGCAGCAGCCGCAGCAGCAGCTAATGTGACTTGTTCGCCACTTTGAGATTGTCGATGCTACCTTTGTTAGCCACAGGCAGCAGATGGCCTCAAAGACTTTGTCAAAAATGAATAAATAAATAAAAAATAAACGCTGTCTACCATTATGGTCTTATTGTTCTGTTTTATGCTTTGATCCCCTGTAGCACTTTGAGGTTGCATCAAATTAAAGGTGCAACAACAAACAACAATGATAAAAATAAGTTCTTCTTCTTCTTATGATTAAAATCACTGCCCTTTTTCTTTAGTCCAAACCTGAATCAGAATAATACTAATAATAACATGAATTGCCCCAAGCATCCCACCTCAAGTAATAACGATTATTATCAGTATTATGATTATGAATGTGCTTTTCCTTTTCATGATGCAAAAGTCAAAGAAAATCTCAATTATTGATATACATTATCGTCATTATGATCACTGCTACTGTATATTGTACATTTTGCTATATTGTCAATAATACAGGAAAATTGTAATTGCATTATTGTTACCACAAAGGGCGATTTATCCCTACAAATGCTGGGGGAAACCGACTCCTTTGAGGTTTAACAACAGTGTCAGTATTCCACTGGTCTCCGGACCTGCGCAGTCTCACAGCGGCGCCCTGGAACTTCTCCCACCAACAGTTGCAGACGACGACCTCGCACGACTTTCAAGCGCGTCTGCAGAGTTACGCCGCCGTGCACACAGAGGTGACGAAAACAAACACGTCCTCTGTCTGATGCCCAAGTGTCTCACACAGGCGAGCAAACAAACAAACACTGCGTTTTATAACCCGGCGCCATCACGCGGCTCGGTGCCTCCTCCACGGAAGAGGAAGCCGCCGCTGTTGCTCTTTGATGCCACGTTAGAAGGAAGGAAACCTTTTTCCAGGTTCTTGGAGACAAATGTGAGTGAGGTCTTTTTTTTTACCCTTTCCTACCGCCGACGGATGACAACTGCTCATTTTCTGAGCACTTAGATGAATATTTTACTGATTCTTCTTCTTCCATTTATACAGCAATGTCCCCCTGCAGATAAAGTTTTTTGCTTTTTTTTTCTTTCTTTTGGCTTTTTTTAATGTGGCGGCAGGAAAACTTGGCAGATGAAAGCATGTCCAGCGTCTTTAACCGCTGCTGACACACGGCGGCGCATCCACAGCGAGGCTCTTAAGCCGCGGCGGCAGTAGGCAGTGACAGATGCGGCCCCTGACCTAGGAAAAAAAACAAAAAAAAAACCTCCCGTCGCTAAACTCTCTCCGGACGGCGACGCGAAACACAGGAGTAAGCAGGAGCGCTGCGGGCATGTGCACGGCTCAGCACTAAGTCGACTTGATGGACGGCAGCAGCAGGGAAGCATAAGTTGAAATCTATAATGGATGACACGCGATGCGGACCGCGAGGCCTCCGGACGCGGCGACAGGAACAAACAAACAAAAAAAAAAAACTTGCGCGGAGGAGAATTTTTCACGACGGACGTCCCTCCACGCCACGACACGTCTGCACATCTGCTTCCTGAAGGAGGAATGAATGGAAACGCGCCGGCGGTGGAAGAAAGTCCTCCCCTAACACCCTCCCGCCCCGTGTGACCGAGTAAATAATTTCTGCAGCGGCAGCGGCGGCGGAGGTGCCGAGGTCGTGTTTCCACCCACCTCTCCCGAGGCATCTGGTGGTTGGGGTTGTGGTGGCAGCGGATGCTGAGGCCAAAGAGCTTGCGGGCGGTGCGCTGGATCTTGAGCCGCTGGACCTCCAGGGAGCTCTGCAGCAGCCGGTAGCGGGCCTGCAGGTCCCAGTCGCTGCCCCACAGGAGGTGCACGCTGCCGATGGGCAGGAAGTGAGTGGAGGGCAGCCGCTTCAGGAAGGACTTGAACTCATCTGGGTGAGGGGCGGAGAGGGAGCAGGGTTAAGGCGGTCGCTGCATAAATGTCAACATGTTGCAAAGTGAATGAATATTATATTATGTATTATTTATTCAAGCTGATAGAAGTCTGTGTGGATTTACGTGGCACATTCAGTGGCAGACGTACGGAGGTAAATAAATATTTTTAATTGATCAGTCGAAATTCCTCCGCCAATGAAACATCAAACCTTACCTGAGTCAGTAGCCGAGAGAAATTTCAAACACAAGTTAGTACGTTGATTTTTTTCTTACATTTATTTCATTTTGCATCACATTTTCTTCTTATTGGACGTTTTGACAAGATTTTGGAGGATGGAGTTCATGGTTATGCACAGATTATGCAATTCAACCCTACTCTTTTAAAGTTCTGGCGGGTGATAAAAAATCACCCTGGTCTGTTTTTGCGCACGTGTTTTCCTCTCTACTTATTTTCACCTTTGGACTTTTTTTTTTGTTTGTATTTTATCCGCTTATTTCTGTTGTTCCAGCGCACTGTGATCACCTTTGAACTCTGAGCTTATCGCCCAAACAGATTTGCTCCCCACTAGTGGTGATAACCGTCCTTATGTTCCTCATAAATTTCTTCTTTTTTTTTTTCTTGGTTTGTTTTCTTTGACTCCCCAGATGGCGAGTCCGTTTCCCTGACCTACATTTTATTTACAAGCTAGAAAAAGAAAAAAGAAATTCTTAAAGATGGAGCCAAAAATCCTCTAGCACATAAAGATGAGCAAGTTTTGCAACTTTTCTGTCAGATACCGCAGAAGCAGCTCACAAAAAACAGGGGTGTTTTATCACAAATTAACTCTTCAGAATTCTGATTCGCACTGTAGTTTCTGCATCCGCCATGCAGCTATTTTTCATGTGTGCAGGGGTGTAAAGGTGACACACATGCACGGCAGAGATATGCTAAGACCTGTGCAGCGAGCCAGCAGCCTCCCACAGACCTCCCCAGGACAGTTTAACAGCATTAGCCACAGAGGCAGGAGCTCCTTTTTTGCAGCTAGAAGAGAGGCGAGGAAAAAAAAAAGTATCCGAAATCCCTCTGCTCTCCTCTGAGGCGCGCTAGAGCAACAACCACGCCCCCACCACCACCCATTTATTTTCTTTTTCTTCAAAGAGGCCAGATCCCTTCTCCTCCCCCGTCTTCCAACTCGCTGCATTCGTCCGCATTTGAAAAGTTTTCAAAGACATCGCTTACCACTCCCACTCCTACTCTCCACTCCCCAACACATCGCCACAACCGACCCTTCACCATGAAGGGAAACGTTCCCGAAAAAATGATTCGATTGCTCTGGGAAAAAAAAAAAATGAAAATAAAAATAAATAAATAAAAATGCATTATCAAATTATTGCCTCATTCCAGTTCAGCGCTTCGCAAGTTCTTAAATGCGAGCTTCAAAGCGGCCGAGGATCCCTTCCTTGATGCCGACTCCAAAGACTCAACTGAATAAGTCTTATCACAAGCCGGACAGCCTCTGATGACGGCTTGTGCTATTTTACCCCGTCTCACCTCCGTCGTAGTCGCCCCCGTGTCTTTCAGTTTTCACACATCGGAAACGCCAGAACATGCAAGCGTAGAAGCAGCAGAACGTTTCTTTTTTTCCCCCGTCTACAATCAGCCTGTTTGCACAATCCCTCCATTGAAATGAGCATGAATGACAGAATTTTTTAAAAGGATATATTAACAGTTTATAAAAGTGCTGGGGAGTATATATACTGTATGTGTGTGTGTGTGTGTGTTTGGAGAATCTCTGAAAATCAAAGCAACATCACAAATATATTTTTGGATAAAAAGCTTGCAGGGGAAGAAAAATAACCAAAAGACGTACAAAGTTAGGAAGTCCTGACTTTTGTTTTAAAACTTTTGTCTTTGTTGTAGGAATTTTGACTGTCAGTGTGCATCTGTTTGCAATTTACCATTAATGAGTGGCTGCAACAGAAGATAAGAAGCCAAACTAATTAAAAGGAATCAACTATCATCCATAATTCTACTGCTGTACTTTGAAACTGCCAACAATGAAAAGCCTTGCAGAAACTGTTGCACATACGCTGATGATGATGTGCAACTGTAGATGTCATTTGTCAGGGGTGTTACACACGTTTAAATGTAACAGATACCATCAGTGAACACAACACATGTTGGGATAAGACGCTGCCTTACCAGAGCCCTCAAAGTCTTTGTAGGAGACGGCCCAGGCTTCCGACATCCCCAGCAGGGTGTTCTCCATAATTTGGATGTCGGTGAAGGGACAGTTGCACTGGGGATACTCGTCGGCACACTGGCACATGCACCTGTTGTCGTGGCAGACGTACTCCCCTTCTCCGTTGCACATGATGTAGCTCAGCGCCGACTGCACAAACTTCTCCTGCAGGTAGTCGGGAAAGATGACCTGGAGGCCTGAAAGGGAGAGAAGAAGAAGAAGTCTGGGGATTAATCCAGTCTGTAACACAGTTACGGAGTGAATCCTGGATGGTAAACAAGTGACACACAGAATCACACAGATGCACATCAATGTAAAAAAAACCAAACATATAAACAACAAAGACACGATTACAGCCCCCGGATTTTAAAACCTAGGAGGTCTAGGAGGAGTCTATTGGCCTTAAATGAAACAGACAATACATGTGAATGATTTAATAGGATTTAATTATTTGCCTCCTTGCCAGTAGGTGTTGCTACACCTTAGACAATGGACTTGAGCCTGTTCTTCATGCCACTCATCTGCACCACATGACTTGATGTAACAGTAATAATTGCTGCCTGCTTCCTTGTGTCCCAGGTCTTCTTCTCCTTTCTTGTTTTTCAGCGCGGCCGCTCCCTCGCCCTTGCCGAAGCCAATGATACGTCGTTTGATTGCCTGACATTGCAACCGCCCTGCTAATGAAATACCAATATCTAAATTTGCCGTCTGCGGGGACAATATGCCCGCTCTCGCCAGTGACAAGGTATTTATAATCTTTAGACCGGGAGCCGATCTATATCTCACCCCAGGGCTCTCGCAGAAGTGAAGCCTGGGCAGCTCACTACAGCGAGGCCTTTTCTCTTTGGTCCACGCTGGGAAAATACATCTCGGCTCCGCAAGCCGTTGAATTGGAAAAAAAAACTTAATAGATTTTTTTTTCCTCCCCGACTTCTTTCTCATATAAAACTGAGTCTTGGTGAGGCAATATTATTTTCCTAAAAGGTTTTACTTGAGCATAAACAGTCCTTCAGCAGGAAATGGGTCAGTCGGGAGCCTGAACACTGCATGCGATTGGATGATGAAGGATTGCATTGTTTCCTTCTCCCAGGGCCTCACGTGTGCTCGTTTCACCTCTGGATGAGAGCATCAAGCCAAATCACGCAAAAAAATAATAATAATGATAGCGTTATGCTTGGTAATGAAAGGCTGGGTGGAAAAAAAATCAGACTCAATTCAGGGCGAGCATTAACGAGGTGAGTCATCTTTTCCTGGGGAACAACAAGGGGAAAAAAACACTTCCCTTTATTAATCCATCTCACTGCGTCCACTTGACAGATGTGCTCCGCCCTTCATCAATACTACGTTGGTAAATCATCTGGTGCCCCGCCAGCACCCCCTCCGCCTCTTTCCGCACCCCGTCAGGGCAGCTGCCCAAACCGGACGGAGGTGACAGACGGCAGGCGGGGAGGGAGGAAGTAACTGGCCGATGGACGGATAGACGGACGAATGGACGGACGGTGTCTGACCGCAGAAGAAGAGTCTGGTTGCGGCGAGCTTTTCATTTATTTATTTATTTATTTATCTACTTCCCTCCCGCCCTCCGCCAGGCCCCCGTCTGCCTGCCTCGGCCCCGGGATCCAATATTCATTTAGCTTGATGTATTCCTGGGCACTGAAACTTTAATGTGATTTGTGGGAGAATCCAGATGGCGAGTTCACGGATCAACGCTGCTCGCTGACAGTGCTGGTGCCAGCGGCCGGATGCGCAGCAACACCCGGCACTACCCCCTCACCCCCCCAACCCCCATCCCTTTTCTTTCTTTCTTTTTTCTTTTGCTCCCTTTCTCTCGCCATTGCACCCTCAAAACTATCAACACACTCACACACGCGCTGCCATTCTGCACATTTTTCTCCTCTCCCTGATATCGATGCGCTGCCACCGGCGGATTGCACCGGGAGGCGCCGCCGCCACTGCCACTCGGCTCGCCGCTATCAGCCCTGCAATCTCTTGTTTTCCACTCTCACTCTCTCGTCTTCGCGCTGTCCCGTCCGTTTCCCCTGCCGCCTCTCCCGTCTTACCTCATTACACTCACAGCTACACCTGCCCCCTTGACTCCGCTCCTACCCATCATCCTTTGCCCCTCGTCCGCCTTTTCTCCTCGCCACCCCTCTTCTGCAGAGAGGTGACGTCATGCAATAAGAGCCAAATCCATCTGCCGCCTTTTTTTTATTTGTTTGTCGCGGCGGGGACCGCCTGTGCAATTCCTCTCGCGGCCCGCGGGGGGCAGGACGATTAAAGAAGAAAACTAATCACGGGCAAACGGTTCATCTTTGCAACTTTCATAACTCGGTGCCGCATTACTGCAACATTAAGGGGTGATTGTGCTCCGTAAAGAGCTGAGGATCACCCGGCGCCGAGGCAGGTGTTGCAGCCTCGAGTCGTTCAAACAGCGAGTCGAACCACGTATTAAAAAGCTGATGATGGAAATAAACTGAGTCAGAGCGCCTGCGCGGCTGCTTGATAGCCTTCAACTTCATGCTCTGCCAGTGCACGTAATTCCCTGCAACCCTCAAAATGGTTCCCCGCAAAACGGTGCATTGGGCCGACGTAGTTGTCGCCGTCGCGTACGTGCGTACGCCGGTCTGAGCCGAACAAACATTTTGTGAATTCTTAAAGCAAAAAAATAAAGAAAGAAATAAAGAAACCCTTTCTCCCGACTGTGCCTTTTCATTACGTCTCGTTCTGCGGCGCTCCGGCTTTTACGCGGTGATGGATGGGAAGCGTAGGGGCCGCAACTGAGGCTTGTAACTACCTTTGGCGGTTGTGGTTGCCAATTGCTTATTGCAATGCCACGCTCCGCCTCATGAGTTACACTTTCATTAAAGATTAATTGACCATTGTGTGACCGCCATTTCGCAAAAATAATCATTACTTAATCCGCCGGTGCAATAAAGTGCACTGCTCCAGCAGAGGAGGAGGAGGAGGAGGAGGGGCATTAAACTACAATTGGAGGTTATCGCTCCACCCGTGATACTCAACCCGGAGACCCCTGAACCGGAGGATTGCCTCACGCACCGGCACTGCTCGGCCCTTCTGATCCGCGGCCGCCTGAAAACCTAAAAGCTTTGTAGCAGCGGCTCATTTCACAAGACGGATCCTGTTTCACAGCATAAAGGGAGAAAAGGCAAAGCGGCTCCTCCCGTCTTTACATCGAACTCGTGAGGTCTTTTGAAGATGAGCCCAGACTGACGGACTTTCCCAATGAGGTCCGTCTCACATCAACAATGTGTCTTGCTGTATCTCTGCGGTGACCCGCTCGCTGATGAGGTTCATCCATGTTAAAATAAGCCCACTTGTAATATTTTTTTGACCAGAAAAGGAAATTTGGCTCATTTGCCAAACCTTTGTTGAGTTCCACAGAAGGACAGCGTTCTATCCAATGGAAGCCAATCGCCGCCAACTCGTCTCTGTATGGAAAACGTGGCTGCAGTCCCAGTCATGTGATATACATCCGCTCAAGCCTTCCAGCCAGGAGCCCAAATCTTCTAAGAGTTGCAAGTCCTGCTAGTGTCTCAGCTAAATTTTCTAATAATCTTGAGATCCCCATGGACATGACTCATGGCTAGGAGGCTAAAGTGGACATTCTGGCTAAAAAATGCACTGTTTTTTTATTTTCTTTCTATTGGGAGTATTTGGCCACAACAGGGAGGAGGATGGTGTTGCTAGTATTGCAGTTCCCCAAAAAAACAAAAAACAAACAGGCTTTTAGCTTTTGTTGCGGCGGCTCGTTGCACAATGACGGCTCCTTTTCCACAGCATTAGGACAGAAAAGGCAAATCAACAGTTTATTCTGCTTCTCTTGCCTTCACATGAATTTTCTTTAGGGTCTCCCGACTCTCCCCGAGGACATCCTTACTGAGGTCTGTTTCAAACAAACAATGTGCCTCGATCGTCGCTGTAATTGTTCCAAGCACAAAACGAGCAACTTTGACTTAAATTTCCCTGCAATCATCACAATTATACGCGCACGGGCCCGTAATTATTCGGCACAATGTGGTGGTTTTCACAAATTCAAAAACATCTCCTCACGCCGTGAGTGTTTATCGCAAAACAATGCGATGCTTCCTGCCTCGGACGCCCCTGTTAGGGGATTTGACAATTTTCACGCTACGCTGATGCTAAGGCAAGCATGAAGCGCGTGCTGTTAAAAAAACAAGAAAGACGAGGGAAAATCCTATTCCCCAGAACATATTAACATACAAGTGGCTGCACGTGTCTGTTTGTGCCTGCGCAGCTAGCGCTATCTGCGGCACACAGAGGGACTTTTGGAGCACAATGTGTTTTCGTACAATGTCCGTATTCTTCAGCTCGAATAAACCCCACTTATTCATGTCTCCGAACACGCACAAAGGAAGGGGAGAAAAGGCAAGAAATGTGCAGTAATCACTGTAAAAGCATGTATTACATCTAAAAAGGAAGAAAAAAAAAAAAGGGCTCGCTGCCTCCTGGAAAGGGGGAGACGGGTTGGGGGTGGTGCTGAAAATGCATGTTGGAGCAATTGCTGGACTGAGGAGAAAAAGGCAATCTGGAGAGGCTCTCTGTCATTACTGCCTGCAGTGCTGCACGCCAGACACACACACACACACACACACACACACACACACACACACACACACACACACACACATTCCGCGCACACAGACAAGAAAGAGAAAAAGGACGCCGATCTTCATTTCAGTCCTTTGCGGCTCGACGTATAGTCATATTTTCCTTCTCAAATCAGCAGAATGCACTTAAAAAAGGCTCTAATTTAGCTGCGCTTTCAGATTTATGGCTTCTGCTGCTGGCTGCTTGCGCACTTCAGAGGCTTCAGCGTTTCAAGCTGTTCCCCTCATGTGCTGCCATGTGTTCCGGCACAGCAGTGGCAAGAGGGCCTCTGCTGGTGGGATATTGTACTCGTGGTACACACACACACACACACACACGCACACACACACACAGGCACACACACACACACACATGCGGGCACACACTTTGCAGGCTCTCGTTGCAATGTTTTACACGGAACCCCGGAAGGGAGGTGGAGGAGGAGGAGGAGGAGGAGAGAAGTGTGACAAGCTTCTGACATTTCCATTTCAGGAGAAGATACAACTGCCCTCAAAGTGTCAAGATGTGCCGCTTCGCAGATCAAAGGCCCCCAGATTTATCGCACGGTTTATATTAAACGCTCCTTGATGCCGAGAAAACAGTGCCGATCCATTTGTATCACTGTTGTGTGTCGCAAAAAACAAACAAAAATAAATAAATAAATAATACTTTTTGCGTTGTAGTTTCGCTTTTGAGGTGCAATCGTTGGGGAGGTGCTAGCATTTGGTGATCAAGCCCGTCCAAGCACACCCCCTGACGCCAAGCAGGGAGGCAGCTGGCCAGGAAGTGAACTCGTGACCTCTGGACAACCTCCTCTACCGCCGAGCTGTCGGCCATAATGAACCAAAACTGGACAGGACGTGATTTATGGATGATGTTGTCTATTTTTACAAAGCAGCTTCATCGCTCAATTTCCAACTCTGAAGTCTTGTTCGTGCTGGGAGACAGACAGCGCTCCCAATTGGTAGCTAATTTCCTATTCAATGAAATAAGTAGACAAAAATATGCACTCTCAATTCAAAATAAGAAAGAGGTGCAGGGCTCAGGCAATTGGATAAAAAAAAGAGAAGAAAAAGAAAAATGGCGGGCAACCAATGGCCATCTAAAACATTTAATAATGATCTAAATGACATTTAACAGGCATTTAGGACCAATCACACATGTTTCAACCAAGTCTTCCTCAGTGTGTGGCAAACATTTTTTTTTTATATCCAATTAATCGATTACCAATCAGCTCACAGATATGGAGTTTGGTTGGTTGTGCTGCTAATCTCACCCGTGTCGACCACTAGGACACCTCGGCTCAGGATGCTATAAGCTAGTGGTGACAAATCCGACTGGTCCCCTCCACGGTGATGGGCCGAGGGTTTTGCCTTGCCCTCTCTTATCCGCTGGCATTCGCTCTGGGCTCTTTGCCAGGAGGACACATGAGAGAAACCGGCAGGATTTCGGAAATGTTCCATTCCACAACGTCCCAGCCTGTACAGGAAGTCGTCCGTGAGGATGATTAAACCTCGGTATTCATTTCTGGTTCGAATGACTCTGCGGCAGTTATTGGTATTTACTGGATGCAATTCAATAGTGGCAGAAACACGAAACCTGGATGAGAAGAGGCACATTTTCAAACTCTGTGTGCAAAGTGCTGTGGCTTGAAAAAAAAGGAAAAAAAAAAACATTTTGGAATCTGAATTATAATTTTGTCACTTTTCAGGTCTTCCTTGTTTACTGTGGTGACATCCAACATGTCTTGAGAGGGGCAATAAAAGCAAAGACAGAAAGACCCATTAAGTCCCTGTGCTGTGCTTCATTAAACTTTTTCTTTTTAATATGGTAGCATAATAATGTGCTTTTAATTACGACATCCATTATCCGTTTTGTCGCCCACAAATCCCATTTAGTGTTTACACAGTCGTTTGCTAAATAGCCCAAGAGTTCAAGCGCCTCTTTTTCATAAAGAAGAAGTATGAGCTGTCGCGCCAGATGGAGCGTTTTCCCAAGACCTTTGGAATTTATTCTGTAATGGCCGCGCTGGAGGGGAAGAGCTATTGGGACTCAAACTCTCCGTCTATCACATTCAAATAAATCAGATCGGATGCGACCGCATATTTGCCATTAGCCCAGCCATCCAGCTGCTGTGCTTGGTTAGCAAAATGGAAAAAAAAAGAAATACAAAAAGCCATGATCAATAGATGCATCCCAGACCAGGATGGGAAGCAGGCCGCCGCTGGCTGGAAGGGCAAAGAGACAATGAGGCCCCACAATTTATGGCCCTGCCACACTCAAATGGCGACTTGCTGGTGATTGACCACTTCCAGCTGAGAGCCGACCTTCGGGTCAACGCGGACAGATTTCATCAAGTGGGCGCGACATTTCGGCATCAGTGCAATAAATAAATAAATATATTTATAAACTCATGCGCAGCGCCAATCGGTTTGATGGAAATGACACAGTGATCCTCCTCTCCTGGCCAAGAGGAGAAAAAAAAATTGCATGAGCCTATCAGCCCTCTGACGGGATGCACAGCCTCCAACTTCCAGGCCAATCACTCACCTTTCCAAGACATTCCAACCCTGGAATTGCATGCATCACTGATCCATGAACATGGACAGGCTGAATGAAAACCAACTAAGAAATGTTAGATGTTGTTGAATTTAATTGAAAATAGCAACTCAAGCAATTAAAGAATTTCAGTTAAGTGCATCTAACTTTAATTGGTATCAGTTGCTTTATCGATCAAGTTTTTTCAGTTAGTCCACTAAGAATTAAGTTGAGGGCACTAAATTCCAAGTTGAGTAATTATCCCACTTATCTCAACTTTAAAAATGCATTAGTTAATATTCACTTTAGTATTTTCATGGACCCTAGACCGATAAAACTGACATTCAAAGTTTTATTTTTTTTGTATAGTTTTAATGTGGCAATAAATGCAGGCACTTTGACAGTTTGTTTCAATGTCGAACATCTCGTTCCATGCAAGCTGTTTTGTCGTCTGCCTTTCGGCAAAAACACAAGGTCTGCTTCCTCTGTCTGGAGACTCCTTGTTGCACGTTTCTATGTTTTTTTGGAGGGTTTTTTTTCCCCGCAGTGTTTTGTCGGTGTGCAAACAGACAGAAGCCGAGCTGAGGAGGACGACTCTCGGAGCCCGACGTTGAAACCTCAGTGTGTTTATCCTTTTTACTCCTCCAACATTTGCCTTCCATATTTTACAGGACAAAAAAAAAATCTGCTCTTTTCTTCCCCACAGTAAACAATTTGCCAATAGGCTGGAGACACTGTGTGCACAAGTTCGGCGTCCAAATCAATTTCCCAACAAGTCTGTCACCAAAGACAACTTAATTGATTTGCGTGTTTGTTTGTCATCTCGCCGGTGTTTGCAGTCACAGGAAGGGGACGGACGCGCCGGACGGCGGAGCAATGAGCATCTAATTCATCACTCTGGGCGCGACGCGCCTACGGGGCCGCTTTAATTTATTTTCACTCCACCACTCGGAAAACTGTTGGCTCAGGCTATTCTAACGTATTCATAAATCTTCCAAGATGGGCTCGCGCCTCGTCCAAGACGGGCTGCTGTGGAAATTGGAGAGGAGAGGAAACACGCAGTCGGGGTTGGAAGACAAAAAACAAGCGTGTGCTTTTCCTTTGTTTTGTTGTGGTGCTAATTTATGGGGCCGTTTTGATCGTTTCTCGGAGGAGGTCGCAGGTCCTTATTTTATTTTAATCTTCCTGTAACTCCTGTTTTCTCGCTTAGTCTTAATTTTTAGTCGACTTCATAACCAAAAGGCCTCTTTATAAAAGGCGTTGAGCTGCCCAGAGGAAGAAAATACCACAAGGCTGTAAACAATCAAAGCCTCTTGAGGTTGTGATGCTAATTCTGCGCTTGTGAACGGCTACGAATCTAATTTGCCCATCCACCCTGCCAAGCTCCAAGAAGAAGCGGTTTCAGTCATTTTTAGATTCCAAACCCGTGTCAGTGTCTTCTAAGTTAAAAATGACGAAGAAGCAGCTGCTAAAGAGATTTGCGTGGATTCTGCCAAATAGCTCTGTTTTTGAGCAGAACCGCAGAGAATTGTATCACATGAAAGACTCTGTTAATGCATGTAACCAATGTCCCTCTGCGCCCTGACCCGCAAAATCTTCCAGAGGCTTTGTCCGTTTGATCTGAATATCGTATTGTGCAAACAAAAGCTTCCCCACTCTTGCCAAAGGCTGAGAGTCCCTCCTGCCTCGCCATCCACAAAAGACCATCACTTTTAAAGGAGGTAATCAATGATAAATGTCGACAGATGGCGGTAGATTAGGATATTAGAGGGGAGGAAAAAAAAAAAGAAAAAGTGACGACTTTCTCTCTACCACCTGGAATGTAAGAGTTTAAGCAAGCACTGAAAATCCAGACCAATTAAATGCCGCATGCTAATTCCAACTTTCATTTCATTTTCACCCCTGTAAGAAGAAGATAGAAAAAAAAAACTGTTTATTTTACTTCTGAGTCTCCCAACGGTAGGCAGAAAATTAACAATCCAGCCAAAACCAATATTATCAGGTTTCTAAGCTTTAGCCTGGAGAGAGGACAAACAAACAGAGAGCAAATTAATGTGGGAGAAGAGAAGAAAAAAAAAAGAAAAAACAGTGCGCGAATTTAATTCCCAAATGCGGCAAAGCTAAAGAGTGTGGATCTTTCATTAGTTCCTTCAACTGAGGAGGATAAGTGAGCTGGATTTGTTTTAAATGTTCCAAGTCGAAACAGAGATACTTTGGTGGTTGAATGCAGAGTCAGTCGCAGTTGGTAAAAGACTCTGATACATTGGCATGAATGAGTTAAGACAACATTTCTGTAGCCAAACAAAGGCAGAGCAACAGATAGCTAAGCCCAGAATCACGTGCTACGCTGTTTGTTTGTTGGCACTTTTTTTAAACAACTTTTGACACAATTAATTCTTCTCCTGCTGCCTTCGCAAAAGTGGATTTCAGACAGTCCACAATCGGATACAACAGTGGTGGTTGTGTATCACATAAAATGGAATGGCACCACAATGCTTGAAAAATGCAGCTCTACATTAGCAAGGTAGCAGATCGCGCTCTTAGCTAGCGCTGTGGAAGTTCTGCTCTCGCCCGTCGCCTCTGTGCTGAAAATATCAACAGTTTATTTCAGACCTTTGCAATTTGGGATGCGTCATGCCCTGATTGTCCTGCTCAGACAACACGTAGCTGCCAGAGCTGGAGCATCAAACGCACCAAAGATCGGACCTCCCGCCAACAATTCCATTTAGTTAAAGTTTTGTGCAGAACAGATCAAAGAGTTGCCAAGTCATGCATGAAATCTGATGTGAAGAAAAACGGTTCCGGTGCCGCCCCCCATCCTGGCAACTGTCAGGGGGATGAATGAGTGGAGGAATGGTGGTTAATTTGAAAGAGAGAGAGAAAAGAAATAATAAAAAATAAAAGGGCCAATTCAAAAGAAAATCTGTGGGAAACGGGCAGTGAGGACTTTTGAGTTCAGGCTTTGACAGGTGGTTTAAATCTAAATCGAAGTGAACGCAGAGGGAAGTCATTCACATTGAAAAAAAGGAAGAAATAAGACTGTTCAACGTGGCTCCAGGACAAACATGACCGCAGCTATTTTTCTCCTTCCACGTCTTAATTGAATTGACGTCATCGTTCCTGAACCTGAGAACCTCGTCAGCTGAGGTGAAACGTAACATTTCTGCGCTCACTCATTCAGGTTTCCGGAATAGTTTTATTATTTTGTTTCTTTCTCTCTCTCTCTCTGTTCTTCTTCTTCTACTTCATATTGTCAGACAGAGTTCTAAATGCCTGGGGGAAGATGTAAAGTGCTGAGGTTCAGAGCACAAAAATAAAACCGGAGGCAACAAAAAAAAGGTGATGGCTGGTGGAGGAGTGGAGGAAGAAAAAAACATGATTAAAAGTTTAATTAGAAGAATGAAATGGAGTGGGTTTTCTATTACTGCATCCTTGTCGTATAATGGGCATGCTGCTGCATACTAATATGATCCAGGCCTTGTTTAATTCCCACACAATTAAAAAGTGGTTGGGTTCAAAATGAGTTAATTTTTTTTTTTTTTTTTTTTTTAAAAAAGGAGAGATGGAGCAGCCGTGGCGGGCGTCATAGATGGCGGCCAGAGGCGCTTTCAACAGTCAGCTGCCAGCGTGTCTGCGGCGGAAGAAGCGTATCTCTGGATGACGCAAAGTTCCTGAACGGAAGCGATTCAATTTTTTCTGCCTGTGTTTGGAATTCCAGGCATGACTGAGTGATCGCAGTCGGTCTTTAACACCCACTCAGTGCAGCGTCCGTCCTCTTCAGACTGGACTGGGCTTTTAACTCCATAGTTCTGTTGTTTCTTCTGTCAAGACAAGGGGTTTTTCGTTGGTCTTACCCTCTTGAAGTGTTTCGGCAGAGCTTCCGCCTTCCTCAGAAGTGTCACAAGATGGCATGTGTGACACGTCCTATCAGGTGATGTTATGTAACTCCGCCCCTACTTGAAACATTTTTGGGTGTTTGTTTTTTTTTTCCCTTTGTATATCTTTTTTTTCTTGAGTTAATTGACTGCTAAAAGGTCAACTGGTGCTTGATATCATGACATGCAGTGCGTGTTCATCAGAGCCGCCGGCGGAGCATCAGCAGCTCCCTCTGCCAACGTGCCCCCCCCCCCCGCGGGGACGGCGTGTGAAGTCCGTTTCATGGTGGGTTGTCAAAGATCGGAACAATGATATGATTTTTTTTTTTTTTTTTCCTTTCTGTCCCTTCCCGCCCACACTGACTGGTGAAGAGCAGCTGACTCATACAGCGGACCTGTTCTCCATTTCAGACTTACTGAGACTGTGTTTTTGCCAAAAGTCGAGGCTTTGCCAAAGTTTGCCCGCTTTTATTTCACATTCCTTTATTTATTTTAAAGAAAAATGCAGAGATTAGCCTTATCAGTGCCGTGTGCACCTAACAGGCGCCGGCATCGGCGTGAACATAGTTTGATTACAGCGCACACACTTCTTTGTTTTATTGTCCCCCCCCAACCCCCCTCCTAGCGACTGCAAACATTCACCAGCAGCGTTTCATGACAGAGATCTTTCAACCTCGGCGAATTTCAATTATTATTAGACGCCGGGAGCACAGATACACATATCAAAGTGCTGAGTCTCTCACTGTGCCTTTCTGTCATCTGCTTGTGTTTGTTGACGAAGAGAAAAAGCCGCCGTTGGACATCGACTGGTGTATCAGGAGTGCATGTCTTTCAAAGACGGAGGAGGGAGGGATGGAGGGATGGAGGTCGGGAGGGCGCAAAAAAGACTGTTTTTATGCTTTGTGATGATATTTAATTGGTTTGTTTTGCATTTATTTTTCGAGGAGAGTCAGAAAGGAAATGTGTATTATTTTGAAGCCTGGTGAATTGGATTATTTATTCTACACATATATATATATATATATATATATATATATATACATACATACATATAGGGTGAGAGAGAGAGAGGGAGATGAAAGCCAGGGCAGCTGAGTGTTTTCAGAACACATTTGTATCCGACAAAACAATAACCGCTTTCACACTCTGCGGTTTTCTGCAGTTGGTTTCCCTTTAAAGTGTCAAGCCAATTTTTTTAAGCAAACTTTTGAAAGTTCTGAAAAAAAAGAATTTAAAAAAGTGAATTTGCATGCAGTGATTCAGAGCCATAGATGAGGAAATAACCTGTGGCAAAAGTTGTATTATTTCTTCTTGTCGCCATCTTGTTTTTCCTCCCTCGTCATGGAAACAGCCGTGAAAAATGCAAAGGGCAGAAACGAACCGTCGGTTGTTGCAGGTGTGAGTTGTTGTTGCACGTCAGCAAAACATGTTTCATTTGACCCTTTTTCAAATTAGCTCTGTTTCTAAATAGATAAAAGAAGAAGAAAACACCTCAAGCCAGCGTACATTTTTCTTTTTTTGTGAATTAGTTTTTTGGGGAGGGTTTTACTCTCGTGACATCCTTTAAAATGCACACTTAATGGAAACTACCTCTGTTATTAACAGACTGGATGTGTGGCTCATTGTAAATGTATCTGAGCGGCATGAAACTTTGAAAGGGGTGATTTGAGTGAGTGGCAGTGGTGGAGTGGGAGGGGCTTGAAACTGGCTCTCTGACAAAGCATTCTTACATTTTCTATGACAAAAGAGACGATCCTGTCCTGAGGGGTTCAAAATTGGACGGATTGGAAATTGAAATACAAAAACGTCAGAGACTCTCACAGAGGTTTTCGATAATAACCTGCAACCAGTGAATGGAACGCACAGATGGCTCCGTTGCAACACGTAGCCCAGAGTTTGCCGGTGTTTTATTTCCCCACAGTTAGAGCCGCCGCTTCACTCACTTCACCGTTCTCTTTTTTTTCTTTCGGCAGATTAATAGTGGTGTCAGTGTTTAAGATGGATCCTGCTTTCACCGAAAACGAAGCAGCCAATGAATAAAGTTGCCGCTCTGTCCTGTACGATTAACGCCTTTTCCACTGAAATCGTTCCCAAGTTTTCTACAGCATGCAAAATAAGTCAGTTTGATCCAGATTTGTGATCTCATTCGTCTGATTAAGGATGGATATGCTCAGATGTTTGTTGCTTTGAATTTTCAAAAAACAACAATCAAACAAATAAAATAAAAAAGAAAATATGTTTATTTTTTGTGGATGTGCAGTGTTTGGGACGACACAGTGGGGGAACGAGGCCTCGACCTCCCGCCAGTCTCAGGGTGACACCACTGCACTGCTATCATTTCATTTTCCGTGAACACACACACATACATACGCACACAATTTTTTTTCTTGTCGGTTTCCCACAGCAGCTTGCTTCTACCCCGACACTCTGAAAGGACGTTTCTTTACGGTGTTTACCTTGCAGGTGCAGCTTGCTCTCGGGGCTCTGCAGCAGGATGGAGCTGACCGAGTCCAGATTGTCATAGCTGCTGCATCCCAGCGGCCCCGTCCGTGTCTCTGTCACCTGCGGGAGAATCACAGCGAGAGTGAAACCGGCGGAAAAAGAAAGAAAAGCACAAGTGGAGGTGATGGCCGAGGCACTTTGGGGCTGAGCGACGCAAACATCCGCTCGTCCCTCCTGTTTTTTTTATGCTTGCGTGCACGCTTTCACAATCGCGCCAGGGTGCCCGCGTCCCATTCTTCTTTTCTGAGCACAAATACAAAAGGCAGGATAGTGTGCGGTTCAAGACTAGTTGTCACACAGCAACTCGTGTTGCAGTGCGGATGAAAAAGCTCTTTGCCTCAGTGCTCAAAAAGGCCCATTTTTACCCTTGTAATGTATGCAGACGATGTGATTTACTTTTTTTCTTCCTTTCCCATCTCACAAAAAATCTACTGAAGGCTAAATATGAATTCTAACTGTCCCTGTTTGCAAAGACCAGGACAGTTTGTCCAAAAAAGGAGAAAAATAAGCTGTGTTTGCCACCGTTCAGACCTTGAGGAGGTTGCTCCTGAGGAGAAGGAGAAAAAAAAACACGAATGGACGTAGCAAAATCTAATATCACACAAGTTCTGAAGGAACAAAATGCCATCAGGGTCAAACAGAAAAGCAAAGATTCTTTGCAAACTTTCTAAAAAAAACAAAATCAAAATGTATATGAGAACGGGAGAAAATTTTTTTTTTTATATATATATACATATTTATATATATATATATATATATATATATATATATATAATATATAATATACATATAACATATTTTTCTAGCACACCGCTAACTACCACTACACAGCAGACAGTTGAGAGATTAATAGTATCCATGTGATCAGACATCTGTTTTCTTTGGGAATAAACAAAGCCCGGGTGCCGTCCCATCGACTTTCCAGCTGATACGTTGAACTTGTTATCAAGCTGTTGCTTATCTGCTCGCCGAGCCGCATTAGCATTCATTTAGTGGCGTGTTGCTGGCTTTTTTTTTTCTTTCTTTCTTTTCTTCTTTTCCGCCACCTGGCAAAGGTAAGTCCCATGTCAGCTGTTCCAGGTCTCTCCGACTCCCTGGGGAAACATACGACTCTTTAGTTGCTAATCACTTTACTGCGTCCCCTATTTACTTACATTGTCTGCTACTGCTGATGTGTCGTTAAACGCTTTTGGGTAAAATGCATTGTTTTGCTTTTGTTACTAAAGCTTTGTAACGCAGAGCAGCAGCTGCTCTCTGCAGCTAAAAATAAAAACACTGCCAAGCTAAAAGTGAAGTTCAAACCTTTGCAGGAAGATTTGAAAAGAATAGGAGGTGTTGTTGATATTTTGCACTTGGGGGACGAGACGTTACGAATGAAGAACTTCTATAAATGGGCAAAAAAACCGGCAAAAAAATGTCCAATTTCATGCATAGAACGTCCGTTGCGCATGACCTCAGTGGACATTTGTTTGTCTGTTTGTTTGCGTGATTGGTGGCGTTGCAGTGTTTTTTTTCTGCCTTTAGTGTTGACGCGGCAGCAGATGGTGGGCCGGCGAGTCACAAATCACACAGATGTATATCTCACCACCGGAATCGAATCGGCAGACAGGACTTATGCAATTACAGCTATAGAGTAAATTCTCAGAACCCAAGAAGAGGAAAATAGCCTGCCAGACTGTCTGCAATAGGATGAAGCATAAAACGTTGAGCAAATTTTATGCAGTTTTGAACTTTTGAAGTAAAAAAAAAAAAAAGATGATGCACATGCGGATCCTGGAAGAAGTGGAGCTTTAACAAAACTGACCTACAATGACTTGAGATCTGTCACACAATGAGACAAAATAAGATCTGCCTCTGACGGAGTGTGACGTTCCTCTCTGGGAAGAAACTGATCCCGGTGCTGCTGTGAAACCAAAGAGCCGATCTTTTCTCCTGATGAGCAGCAGGATGGTAAAACCCTTTATTTGATGTTAGTGGGGAGTGGGGAGTTTATGTGACATTAATGAGCGCCTCCTATCTTCTCCCGCCTAAACGCTCCTCAATTTACAGCCCCCACCTATCTCTGTTCTTAATTTCCGCCGAGCCAATGAATTGCGAGGCTTTGCGGCCTCGTGCGGATTGATGACGGTGGGGGTGGGGCGGGGGCGGCCCCTCGCCCATCACGCCGTGGCATCTTAATGGCTGCTGACGGTGCTCTTTCACCACCTGCCCCGCCCCCTCCAATCCTTCTATTTTTCTTTTTTTTTTTTTTCTCCGGTTGCCATCGTCGTGCTTATCACCAAATGAATAATTTCCATCGTGAGGCGGCGCCGCATGATCCACGGTGACGGGTAACAAATAAATATTCCGTCCTTCTCCCCGCCGTCGCCGCCGGACGTGTTCCCAGGTGGCCCGGCGTTGGCGCATTTACATTAGATGCCCACAAATCAGGGGGCGTAACGTATGTGCATAAACATGAGCGCAGCCCGTCTCCTGCTGTACGATGGAGAATTATTGTTATTCCAAACTGTAATCCAGCCGTGTGGATTAGAGAGTGACCCCTGTAATCTGGGCGACGTTGGGAGAGCGGTTTGCGACCCTCGTTAGGCTTTTTTTCTCAACTCCACCCCCCCAAGCACACACAAACATGCACACACACACACCCGCCATAAGGGGCGGCGTGCAGCAGATTATTAAATGGCAGCATAACGCAATAAAAAATACAAGGAGCAATCAAAGTGGTGAAGTGGGCCGAGGGAGGACTTAGAGGATTTGGATTATTAAGCGGAACACAACACTGGAATCCCAGCGGAACCCGACTGCATCACAGCCAGCCGCCTGGAACCGCAGCTCAGCAACATCCCCTCTAATTGTCATCTGTCATCAAGCGCCGCATCTAAGCAAGTGGATAGGAAGTGGTGCAGAGGAGGTCATTGGGGTGTTTTTTTGTTATTTCGCTTGTTTATTTTTTGTGAGTTTGCACCCAAATGGGTTGTGAATTAATCCTGGTTGAAAAGTCGAGAAAAAATAAGACTGAACTGCAAGTCAATACCAGATGTACTGGACTGTTTTTTGGTAGTTAGGCGAAATAGTGTTTGTTGCCACTAAGAATTAAGAAGAGAATAAGAAAATGATGTTATTTGGTGTCACTGTGTAGCGTGTAGCTTATAGCTTATAATTTAAAAAATAACACATCTGTATCTATATATACATATATATGTGTACACACACATACTGTATATATGTATATATATATATATATATATATATATATATATATACATATATGTATTTGTGTCTGTGAATACTTC
The DNA here is from genome assembly GCA_009823395.1 of Thamnaconus septentrionalis. Taxonomy (NCBI): domain Eukaryota; kingdom Metazoa; phylum Chordata; class Actinopteri; order Tetraodontiformes; family Monacanthidae; genus Thamnaconus; species Thamnaconus septentrionalis. The sequence continues at coordinate 7,942,870 of CM020518.1, forward strand.
TGTGAATGCTTCTGCTTTCCTCTCGACTACTTTAAGACAAGACTTTTACTGCAGGGTATAAATAAGATATTCTAATTCTGAGGCTGGAGACGCATGTTTTAGTTGGAAAACACCAAGTGAATTCAGCATAATGTGGGTCCTTTAAATTACAGGAGAAATGAGTTGAAAGTTTTAATTGGCCCAGTTAAGCGGCTCTAATTGGGCACCTGTAGTGAAACATCATTAGTCACTCACTGTATTTAGCTCGCCGTGACACCAACGTGTGCTTGTCTCAGCACACATGCATATTCACGAGTTCTGGTGACCGTTCTGCGAAGCACCGACTTAAAGAAACAATAAAAAAAATTCAAAAAGTTTCCACCGTTGCCAGTTAGCGCAGTGAGGTGAAGGTCGGTTGACGACCAAGGGCGGGGAAAGCGTGCTATTTTTGCATTAAGCAATGCAAATATTCCTGCAGAGACTAATTGCTAAATAGGCTCATTTCATGGCACGCTGTGAATTACAGCAGATAATTCTAGGGCTCGCATCGGTTATACGATAAATGTCACAGGAGTTCCTTGCGCCTAATTAGCGTGATTGAGAAGTAGGTCATGTGCAATCAGCGGGAGGGATGTTGTTACTTTACTGCTTTTGGAGTCGCAATGTGCGAATGTTCCATCAGTAGTGTGCGGCAACCTTGTTAACTGTGTGACTCACACATCTTTACATTCCGTGTACCTTCCGTGTGTCTACTTTTATCTTTAACAGCATCGTTTACAAGTCAACGTGAGCTCAAAGGTCCGGCTAGCAAGCTAACAGAATGGATGTAGTGCCATTTGGTTTTTCAGTTTTGCTTTGTTTTTGATCCATCTGCAAAAGCACAGACACACCCACTTTTATCTTCAGACTGCACTGCAGATTTTTAAGTCAAAGTGACCTCGGGAGGCGCTAACGTTAGCCCGATATTAGCGCATGCAAGGAGCTGAGAAGTTATTCCCGCCTCATATCACCTCTGGGTGTATCAACCGTGTCAGTTGAGCCGTAAAACCGCTTTCAACCAAGTTCATTAAACTTATCACAGCGTACGCAGCGCTCATTATTCCTCCAATTCCGGGAACTTCATAACGGGAGCGCCGTGTTTTTCCAACCATACAGAGGAGGGGGAGAGTTTTTCTCAGAAAGCGAAACCTACCCTCGTACTTTGTTCCTCTCCCGCGTTTTCAACTTAAAAGAGCGGGAGAGGAATTAAAAGGCGTTTTTTTTTTTTTGTTTTTTTTGAAGCAGCGCTGGGAGATAAGGGGAAAAACAGGGGCTGAAGGAAATAAGATGCGTGAGTGTGGGAGGATGAGGGAAGAACAGGCAGGTTCAACCATCTTCATTACGTATCGCCTCTGCTGAGCCTGCCTAATATGCCCATCACCTGCCACTCTCCTAATGACTTGCTATTTCTGGATAAATAGAAGTGAAGAGAGAGTCGCTCCTCGCTAATTCTCCCGCTCAGCGAAGGGAGATCTCCGAGGACTCGGGACCACATTAGACGCGGCTGCAGCAGCAATTAGAAGTCACTTCCTGTTCGTGTGATCGCTCGGAACACAAATGTTTGGAGCTGGTTTATGAGGCAGACCTGTGGTGCGTTTGTGCATCACTGTGGCGGCGGACCCGACACTTTCCCTCTTCTAATCAATGTGCGCGTCCACACACCACAGCTGCGCGCGCAAGCCTTTGAAGAGGAGATCACAAGCTGCAGAAAACATGTTAAATGAATCGTCATTCAAATATTTAATCAGAAACGCTAAAATTCCCTGTGGTAGAAGAACAGAAATCTCCTGAATATTGACAGAGGAGTGGCTCCTCCTCTGGTCGCGGGGAATAAAATCTTTGTGTGTTTGTGGTTGTGTATTTCAGGTGATGTCATCCACCTTCATCTTCACATCATCGTCTTTACTGCGTTCCTTCGGTGACTGCGGGACTTCGCTGGTCCACCTCACGCGTCCGGCGTGAACCGCTCGTGGCGAGACGTTTCCAGTCACAGACACTGTGTCGTGAGGGAGAGAATGTATCGAGTCAACTTGGAAGCCTCTCTATTTATAGCCGCGTCACCAACCCCCGGGTGTCCTGTCCGGGCCGGGCCGGGCCGGGCCAGGCCGGGCCTCGACTCTGCTGCCGGGTTTGTTTGTGTCAAGATGCAAATGAGATGTAAAAACTCTTGCAAACTGAAGCTTCAGCTGCAAGAGAAAAAAAAGAAATGAAAAAAAAAAAATAACCCAAACAAATCTGGGTCATATTGTGAGGAAATTAGATTTCCTACTTCCCCCGAAAGACCAAACTATCCGCTGACTGAACTCGGAGAAAGTGGACTGCTGTGGCAGCTACACAACCCCTCTGTCTCCTGCTGCAGCAGCAGCAGCAGCAGCAGCAGGAGACACGCAGCGTCAATCGCTCAGCGGCAGGCAGGCAGGTGTGTGTGTGTGTGTGTGTGTGTGTGTGTGTGTGTGTGTCTCTGTGTGTGTGTGTGTGTGTGCGTGTGTGAGGTGACCTTGCGGAAAGAGATGCGCCAGCAGACTTGCACGCACACGACGAGGCGGTCGAGCGTGCACGCACGGGTCATGCATGGATAAACGCACGCATGTGTGGCGTGCGTTTATCTATGCGTGCATGCAGCGCGGCTACGGCGCTGGTGGTGGCGGCTGCGTTCTTCTTGCAAAAACAAATAAACCAAAAAAAAAATAAAATGCACTTTTGCAGGAAGAGGGTCGTCAAGCCGACGTTTTCCATTAAAACACCCGACTGAGCGCCTTGTTTCCAGGTTTACGGCCGGCCGGCCAGCCAGCGTCTTTCATGTCCTGGAAACAGGGAGGAAAACCAAGCCGGCGGTGCTGCTCTACTCCGAGGAGACGGTGTCACCTGTTTTCAAAGTATAAACCAGAGACCTGCTGACACGCCAGCGAGGAAATACGGTCACGTTTCGTGAGATTTTTTTTTTTTTCTTATGCCGGTGGCAGAAAAATGTGGAAATGATGATCAATACCTATTTGGATGCAGAAAAATATGATGAACGATTTCGCAAACGTGAATTACACCTCCGAGCTGAACGGCCCCCTGTAATGCATTACACCGGGATGAATGATGTAAAGAGGCCGGAACCCATACTGCGGAATCTCATTACATCATAACCCCGGGGCCTGGGGCTTTTCACTGCTGCCTGCCTCAAAAAGCACGGCTGTTTGTTTGCTTTCACAGCAAGGCAGAGGTGAGATCCCCCAATTCCAACAACCCACAGGTCTGCTGGCAGAAGAAGAAGAAGAAGAAGAAGAAGAAGAAGAAGAAGAAGAAGAAGAAGAAGAAGAAGAAGAAGAAGAAGAAGAAGAAGAAGAAGAAGAAGAAGAAGAAGAAGAAGAAGAAGAAGAAGAAGAAGAAGAAGAAGAAGAAGAAGAAGAAGAAGAAGAAGAAGAAGAAGAAGAAGAAGAAGAAGAAGAAGAAGAAGAAGAAGAAGAAGAAGAAGAAGAGCTTGTGTTTTAGCCCAAAAGATTTCAGGTAAATAACAAGGTGTGAGGTCATGCCGACGGCGCCGCAGCGCAGTGGGGATAACGTCTGGGCTTTGATTAACACCAGAATGAGGCTCTTAAGCGGTGCAAGGGAAAAGGCTCAGGGAGACAGAAAGACGGGGTATCAGGGATGAAAGGTTTGATAAATCCAGCCGGCGATGGCGCACGCAGTCGTTTCTTAGTGGCGAGCTAAATCTGCACAGGGGACACAGGGATGGCGTCGACGTGGCTTCAAGTTGAGTCGTAAAAACTGGTCCAATGTGTCACATGTTGCGGGCACACTCCCACCCAGTTGTTAGCTTGTTGGTATTAGTTTTATGCAAGTAAATGCAAATAAAACTGGTTTAACTAAATATACAGATAAATATATACAATAAACATATTTAATGATAATAATAATAGACAAATTTAAAGTCATATTTGTGTCACATCGTTGTGACTATTTCTCTGGTATAAAAACAACCAGCTTTTGATTGGGGAGTATTTTCTCTTCCCTTGCTTTGCAGTTGCTAGCACTGCCGCGCCGCCCACCGCAAGAGAACAGCAGCAATATTGTATAGTTTAAGAATTGCGATGACTTTATTTGCAGTGCATAAAACCTCCCTTTAATTTGTTGTCAGTCTCTGTCGCTTGCTTCCCGCACAGCATGCGCCACCTGTAGGATTCCAATAACAATCAAACAATTGTTTGCATTTCTCACTGATGAAACTGCGGCTGGGTTTTTTTTTTATAATGAGGGCGCTTTGCATCAGTCTGCACAGATGTCTGATGTCATCAAAGACTGATTGCCATATTTCCTGCTGGCTGCCCTGATGTTCGCGCGCGGCTCCGACGCCTCATTAGTAGTCTGATAATGACACAGTTAATCAAATTTTCGCTGGGAGGAATGGAGGAGAAGAAGAAGGAGAAGGCGAAGAAGAAGAAGAAGAAGAAGAAGAAGAAGAAGAAGAAGGAAAAAATAGCAGCACAGCCTGCATATTTTTTGTTTTGATATCCACTCAGCCTGACTGAAATTGAATCATGTATATTAAACAGGGGAAAGCAGCTTCCTGTTTGTTTCTGCTCAACCGTCAAGGTAAAGAACTCACAGATGATCGAACGCCCTGCGAGTTAACCCTCCTACATTTTAACTGAACAGATCATAAACGCGCAAAATGCTGCTTAAACAAATGCCATTAGAACACTCACCAGGGGAAGAGAAACAAAAAAAAAATGCTATGCTAACATTGCTTAATGCACTGCTAATTAGCCGCTTAGCTGCATCAAATGGCAGTTCAAGTCTTTTCTTTTTTTCTTTTTCTTTTTAGTCTCTCATTTTCAATAGCAGCGGAGATCCAAGAAGCCCGGGCGGACATCTGCATAATTAAATATATTAATGAATAAAAAAACAAGGCCGGCACTCAGTAATTCATCATGCAGCCGGTGGCAAATTATCCTGCACGCTGCCACAGTGGAGGGCAGTTTTATGGAGTTTAATCTAAAAACTTTGGGATCTCTGTTTTCTTTGGAGAGCCTCGGGCACATCAGCCGTCAATCAGAGAGAGACCCCCCCACCACCACCCCCTTCCCCCTTTTTTTTTTTTTTAACAAGCTGTGTTAAATCCTTCATTTTTCCCAAGACTGAAAGTAAATTTAGCAGCAAACTCATTTAGATTCTGACATCTTGAAGGGATTTTACGGACGGGCACTCACACATTTACCCAACACCAGGTTGTTCCTTATGTTCAAATAAACAACTCTGTTTTTTTGTGTGTGTTTGGTGTTCCAAAGACATAGCAAAGAAAATAAGACTGTAACTTCTTTTCCTAAGGGTGATAACGGCTGTATGCGGGAATATAACATTCATATTTCAGTGTATTTAGGTTCAAGGAAAAGTATCTAATGATCAGCAGTTTTATTCTTTGAATCAGTAGTCTGTTAATATTTCATTTGCATGCATTTACTTATTAATTCTCTCTGAATTTCGCAATAAAGAGGGAGGCCCTGGTCTTCCCCCCCAAGGGAATCGAGTAAAAGAGTAAAGAGCATCAGCACAGTGCCATAAATATGACACAGTGTTTCCTCTAAAAGATCTCAGTCCGTTCCATAGAATTTGCGGATCTAATAAAGCAGGTTTTCTGCTTTCAGAATTCAACCAGTAAAGCGGCTCGAAGACATTAAAATGGATAAAAATGATGGATCCCGGCACGTCAGCGGAGCCTATTTACGAGACTGTCCGAAGCATTTCTGCCGTATCGACGTGTGTTGGTCACCCTGATTGTGAGTTTGCACTCCAAAGCTGCTCTTGCAGGCTCGCCGGATCAATATTGGAGTAGCGGAGGCCCTGTTCTCGCCACTTATAGATCGAGGCCTTCTGCAGAACTCTGCACTTCCTGATCGCTGCCTCTCCTCCAGCGGCAGGATTGCAGACCCTGTCAGACCTGCCCCTTTGAGATGACGTTCAGCTAGCTAGTGCTAGCCGGCTAAGTATAACTTTTAGTGCACTTTGGAGCATTTGCATCAATATATTGTTAAACTAGCCTGTTGTCAGCCCTATGGGGAAAACTGACTTGTAGTTCAAGCTCGGCTCCGCCTTTTCCCTCCTCTGCTGTAAGGCGGAGCCAGAAGTCATCGTTCAGAAGCCCCGCCCCCTCACTCACAAAATAAACAAATCCCTCACCCGAGAGCGAGACAGAAAAATAAACGTTTCCTGCTTGAGAACTGTCGATCGTTCCCTCTCTTTCTCATTCCACGCTAATTTTTTTTCCTGCGTCAAATCAGCGGGAACTGGCAGCGGGCAGAGCTTGTGCGCGCCTGGCTCAATGACTCAAATTACTCAAAAGCGCCAGTCGTTTTAGTGAGTTACTTGGTAAAGAGAAAAGGGCAACTCGTCACCTCTTCAAAGAAAATGCCGGCTGATTGGCTCTCACACCCCTTTTTTTGCCCCAACCTTCACTTGATGTCGCATCTGATAAAGTGCCGAGCACATCATCGTCGGTCGTCTACAGTCATCTGCCTCCAGACCGGGAATTACAGCGAGGAGTGTGCGGCTCTAAAAATTCATGCAATGTAAATGAGAGCGTGAGAGGACAGGTGTCCGCGACTCGAATCCAACCTTGTTAGAAAACTGTCAGATGTGATATTCGCTTCCTGGAGACAGCGCCAGCTTCACTGTCTCATAATATTTTCCTTTCACATTTAACCTGCCACCCAGCGACACCCAAGTGCCTGTTGAGGATTTTCTTTTCTGTTTTTTTTTTTTTTTTAAACATTTTTACCTGTCAGGAAGAACTCACACATGGCTCAACTGGTTTTTGTCCCAAAAAAATCCTGGGAGTCATTTGTTACAATGTCGCACTTTTGGACACAATTTAATTCAACAGTATCAGTTCAATGGCGACATCTTTGCTTGCAGTGAAAAGAGAAGCAACTCAGCAACTGGAGCAAGCAGACTTGACGTGTTCTGCCTGGCAACAGGCACAACAAGATCGTATATGTTATGCTGCTTTCTTATATTGCAATATATCAATTGATCATTAATGAATTAATCTCCAAATGGCTGCGACCCAGAGACTGCTCACCACAACTTTGCTCGGCAAAGAAAGCCTGATAGCACTGAGCCGGCGTACGTCTCCTCCCACAATGCACCCTGGTTTTGTCGGATTTTCAGCCGTGCTCAGCAGACCCCGAACTCCTCCGTGCTCTCCATCACGCCCGCATCCTTGAAAGCGAATGTTCTCTGCGCTCAGACCCTCGTGACATATGTTACGTCTCCATCTGTCGCCATCAGCAGAAACTTTTTGTACGTGCGCGCCGCTCGCTTGCGCCGACCGGATATACCCGTTTGCCGCTCTGCCCCCCCACGCAACCCACCATCCCGAGTAACTGACTCAGCAGCCACTGTCAGGTCCGCTTAATTCCGTCGCGCTCGACTTGCCGCTACCTGGAGTCTCATCTGCCAGAGCCCCTTAATCCATTTGTCACTCGCAGCAAACAAACACACACACACACACACAAAAGCTGGAGAGGCACTACTTGAACGAAGACACGGGCGGGGAGGGGGAACTGGTGCAGTTGTACTGAAGGTAGATGCAGGTGCATCAGAGCTTTCAAGATGTTTTCTTTCCCTCCCAAAAAAGAAAGTGTTGCATCTTTCAGAGGGTGTGAAAAAGTGCAGCACTGCATCGTGAAAGCAATCTGTGCACATTGGCTGAGGCGAGAGGGGAAGGAATAAAAAATGTTTTTTTTTTCTTGTTTTTTTTTTTTTTTAAAAAGGAGAAAAAAATACATTGTTCTAAACAGATTATTAACAAAAACAGTCCCAGTTGTGTAACATTAGATACAGTGAGACATTTGCCAAGACTTAATGAAATACTTCAAGGTCCCAAAACCTGGCACAAATTTCAGATCATTGTTTTAAGTCTGGCTTTTAGTGGGGCAGCCCTTGCACGGTAGATTATCCCAAACACACAGAAAACAGCATGTAGCCCCTTTTACAGCCCAGCTTGCAGAAAATGCTCATTTTAGTTTGCCGCTAAAAATGATGCGGGCTCATGGAGATTTCAGGAAGGGAGATTATTGTTAGGAAACACTGGTCAAGACAATTTTGAATATATGGGTTATTATTTTTTTTAAAAGAACATTTAAGTTGCTGCACTTTGCTTTGTCATCATTAGCTGCGTAAAAAAAACAAAAAAGCAAGTGTAAATAATAAATCAAGAGCGGGTTCTACACCCCAGGGCTGCAATTACCGCAGAGGGGAGATGGAAGGAAGGCGGCGAGAAAACGAACATTCCCGCCGCGCTCCGGCAAAGTAAATCGGGCAGGAATGGATTTAAATGAGCTGCGATGGATCGGCGCCGCGCCGATGTCGGACGTGCCTTCGGGTCAGCGGCTGACGAGGAGGCGAAACAGCAGTCGGGCCGATAATCAAGCCGCTGCGCCGCCGTTCGTCTGGTCGTTTTGGCCGTGGCCAGATGCTGATTGTGCATTATTAATGGCAGGCGCGCTGCAGCTGATAAATGCTGTTTGTTTTGTAGCTTTGATGATGTGCTCTGATTTGGATTTGTTGTTGTTGTTTTTTTGCCCCTCCATCCGTTAGTCGGCGGTCAGGATACGCCCCATTAGCCTCGAGAGCAAAATAAACTTTTTTTTTTTTTTTTCCCCCAGTAGTTCAGGGAAAAGTCAGATTCACCCTTGGAAGTCTGACACACTCTGTCTCCGTCGCGAACACAAGGAACGGAGCGACGTGCCCAATGAAAAATTCTTAGACATTTGGACGAAGAGCCTTTTTGTTTTTTTTGTTTTTTTCCCTACCTGCCGCAGCCGAGCAAGGGTGGGGGGGACTGGAATTTATTTATGTCTGTTGTCGGGGGTCATTATAAACAAACACACCTCGCAGTGCAATAATGTATTTCTGCAGCCTGGAAATAATGCGCAGGTGCTCCGGGTTAACGCACTCCTCCGGTGCGGCGGCGGAAGACAAATAGACGGCGGTGAGTCCTAATACTGCGGCTCCGACGTGTTAATCATGTTGACGTTTCATAAAGCCAAACATCCTGGGAGCCGCGCCGTGCTCTCAGGTCCCCTTCAACTGTGTTTTTTGGTTTTCATTTTTGTGTTTTATTCCCCCGGCTGTGACCCCTCGTGTTACCTTGCAAACTATGCACATATGAGTAAAGTCACAGCAGACGGTGGATGATGTCAGCCCGGCTGCTAGAAGCCACAGTTATGGGCAGACTTGCGATTCTGCCTGTTTTCCACTGAATTCGCCTCATAAGACAAAGTCGCTGTCTTTGATTTAAAATAAATTGTATTTGTTGACATTATTTCCCACAATGTTTGCTGCTTCATTGCAATCATCTGTGTCACCAGCCTTTCGTGATGTCACAAAGGGCCCCTGTGACCTCCCGCATGCTCAAGGCAAAAACCCACATTCTGGTGTTGGCTCTGCCCAATGAGACCACTTGGTCTCCAGGCCAAACATGTCAAAGATCAAATAATTAAACCTAAATCTAGAATCTAGTGTTTTTTGTAGGAGGTTGTAAACAGAGGGCTAAATGTGCTGTTTTTTTGGAGGTTCATAGAGTTATAATGGTGTGAAGAGATGAACATTGTTAAAAAATAAATATATATATATATATATATATATATATATATATATATGGGTCCTTTGGTAAAGGTATGAAGAACATATGTTTAGTACAGTTTGTCAAAATTGTTGCAGAACACTAAAAAGCAGTGGTGTTATTTTCTGTGTATTAAAAATGTTTTTTCAAGTTGTTTTATTTCTGATTTGGTCCATTTTCCCACACAAAGGCCAATTAACAACAGGAGCCCAGTTGGTGGCGGGCGCACCCACCTTGATGGCGTTGGTGGAGATTTGGATCTCGTGCAGCTTCCTCATGGTGCCGTCACGGTCGATAAAGTAGGACGAGGCCAGCTGATGCAGGGCCTCCACATTCTGCGTGGCGTTGGCCAGCTTCCTGTCCAGCTTGTTCTTGGCCAGGTACATGGTCAGCGCCTCCTCTCCTGAAAGCAGTGCAGAAACGTTGAAGCGGTGAAGGAGTCAGAGTCCTCTGCAGAAGTTGTGTGTGTGTGTGTGTGTGTGTGTGTGTGTGTGTGTGTGTGTGTGTGTGTGTTTATGTATGACTCATACAATCTCAATTTAATTCCCTTTAGCTATGGACAAAAAAAGAATTGAACCGCAGCTTATGCAGGAAGGCCATTCACATCGTGCAATTTGAACAGTGCATTAAAAATTTAGAAAAAAAATCATAATAGATTAAACTTGATGCATTTGAATTTCAATAAAAATTCTGAGCAAACTTTGCTTGAAAGTTTGTTTGAGGAATAAGTCCAGTAGGTCATCTGGAATCCATCAGAGTTTATTTGAGCATCTGCTCTGTTTTCAAAATGACAAAAAAAAAAAACACCTCAAGATAACGTGCAAACATTTTCATTTTTTGTTGTTTGTTTTTTCTTTCAATTTTGCGGTTTTCATTACAATTTCTAATGTGACATTCTTCAAAATGCGCTTGGAAAGGCTTTAATGGAAACTTAGCCAAGAGTTCCCACAGCAAAACTTGCTAAAAGGAAAGAAAATAATAGCACAGAGAAGAAGAGGTCCACAGTCCAGGGTGTATTCAGGATGTATTCAGGTATCAGCAGATCTCTTGATGGAAGAATGAAGTTCTGGGTGTGAATAGAAAGACCGTTTTAGCTCAGCACACCTCTCTTTCCTTTCTCCAGGAACTCTCTCTCTCTCTCTCTGTATTCTCTGCCTCATCCTCATCTGGCTCGCTCCCCAGAAACGTCCCCAGGATCTGCCGCCTTTTGGGACGGTGTTATTCCCACAGAGAGGCCCCGGCTATACCAACTCAATACATCCGCAGGATTTTAATCCCGCCGAGTACAAATCCATTTTTTTAAATTTTTTTTTAGGTGGAGAAAGGATGGACACTGAAGACTGTAAACAATTTGAGGAAAGCAACATTTGGGAAATACAGATAACTTATAGTGAATGTTTTGTCGGTGCCAAAAATATCAGGAGGAGGAATTTAGTGTAAGACCCTCCGATGATGCTGCTGCTGCTGCTTGCTTCATTCAAGCACAGCTGCGGTTGTGTGTTACTCATAGACAAACAGAGAGTTTGGATTTGCAGGACCTTTAACATCCTGCCTGTTTGGAAAACAAAATTATCGCCTCGAGTTTCCTCTGTTTTTTATCTTTCTTTTAATTGTCCAACTAAATAACTGATGAAGGCACATTTTCTAATTTAGAGTCACTAATTTAATGTGACGATCAAACAGCACACACACTGAGAGCCGGTGGGAGATTAAAAAACAAGACAAAGCTTGGCTTTAAACTCTGACGGGAAAACAACAAACAACAATATTAACGGACGTCGTCGGCCCCAAACAATAATAACAACCGCAAATATAAAACTGAGTGGAGTAAACTTTGGATGAATGATCAGATTTGTCATATGTGAGAAAAGTCTGTGCTTTACTGGAAGCAGAGTTTTAGAAAACAACCCCTCTGTGATGTCATAAAGGGTGCCGATACCTCTCACAGGCTTGGAGCTACACCTCCCAGCCAGGTGTTGGCTCCGCCCCCTGGACCGCCTCGCTTTTAATCGGCTCAAACAAAGGTCAAACAAGTGAGTTGTTGTTTTTTTCTATTTGCAGGAGGCTGTAAACAGAGGGTTGAATATGGAGGAGAGAGATCACTATGAAGAGTTTAAAAGTGTAAAAAAAAAATTCTCGCCTACACGCGTCTGAGCTGAACATTCTGAACGCTTGTCGCCTTTGCACGACAAGAAGGAGAGAAAAGAGGACCGCCAGCGTTCACCAGAGTAACGAGGAACAAACATTTGCCGAGTCTTTGACAACCTCTCCCTCGTTTGCATGTCATATGTTTGCGTGTTGGCACAGCGCGGCCGGGCTCGGGGCTGCTCCCTTCTTTTCCTTTTTCCTTTTTTTCCCCCCTCCTTCCTCTCCACAGCGCCCCCTCTCCACCCCTGTGCACGGGAGAAGCGCACAACACTCGACTCCTTCGGCTCCGTGGCTCCTCAGCTGTGCTCGGCCCTCTGGAAGCCCTCCGCTATTCCACGGCGTGGAGAAGCCGGCTGGAGTGTCAGCGCCACACACACACACACACACACACACACACACACACACACGTGCGCGCGCACGTGCTCGCACTCAGGTCCGCAGCGATGTGAATGATTATTTGGCTCCTGGCGGATGTTGAGGAGTTGGTCACTTGACTTGTGGTGGTCGGGAGTTCAGGCCTGATGCCTCATGCCTGGTTGGCTGGAGAGCAGCGGCGCCGAGGGGTGGGGGGGTTGGGGGAGTGGGGGGGGGGCGTCCGCGTTCGGAGACACTTTTTCCCCTTCGGGCTCTCTGAGCAAAGTTACTTACACACACTTGACTTGGCTTTACTGCACAAGAATAATGGCCCCGGCATTAAGCAGCCCTCCACACCCCCACCCTCCCCTCCCCCCTCCCCTTCTCTCTTTTTTTAATCTCTATTGCAGCCTAGTGGGGCATAAAGGAGGATTTTTCTACTTTTATTTCTGGAGTTATTGCTGCTGGTCAGGCAAAAAAAAAAAAAAAAAAAAAATGATTATCTCGCCAGCCTCGAAAAACTCATTTGGCGTGCACCACCTCTGCGCCGGCGCTGCCCGCCTTTTGCAGGGGCGCCTCGCCGGCAAACTGCCAGAGCCCATCAGCTCACGCGGGGCTTATGTGTTTTTACAGCGGAGAGGCGTTTGGAACGTGCGCTTTATCGCGCAGAGGCTTTGCGCCCTTCTGCCGGGTTCAGGGTTGGATATGGAGGGTGGCTAAGGTAACGCTAAGGGTTACGCTAGCGGTACGTTTCACCTCAGCCTGCTGGGTTCACGTAGGTGCGGCCGGTCGTTTTACAAGGGAAAAATAATTGTATATCGAGATAAAGTCACTTGAAGCACGTCTTGAGGACAGTCCGAGCAGGAAGATTAGTTGCTATTCGAAAATTCGCTGGGAACCGCACTCTGGGAATTTTGGGTCGACAAAGTGGGTGGCGAGCGTGCGGACACCTCACACAGATAACTTACAATTTCCTGCACGTCAGCATCAATCGACATTTTCCTCCTCTTGGAAAGAGGTCCCACGTCGCCAGCTTCCAGATTCCCTCCAGATTAGCGCAGTGAAAGGATTCATGGGAGTCTCAGCAGTATCACGGAAGTGCCGAGAATCCAACTGAAAACCCTTCCAAGTGTGAGATTACGCCCTTTTTTTCCCCTTTTATTTTCTTTTTCTTTTTTTTTGCACAACTTGGCAACGTTTCATGCACGCAATTATATAACACAGGGGGTTTTGGAGAAAGGGGGAGAGGATTATCTTACTAATTATATCTTTGAAATGCAATTGGCAAAGTAATCACAGTTAGCAGCCCGCATGCGTCCCTCTGAGATGGAGATAAGATAAGAGATTGGAAGGAGAAGCCATTTATTATTAGACTTGGACGGGCCCGACTGCTTTGCTTCGCTTTCATTTTTTATTTTTTTGGAGGCGCATTCAACATAGTGATATCATCCATTAAAAGCATTTATTTCTCCTTCCTCTGTTGAGCTTTTGGAAATGGGAAATTGATGAGGCTTTTAAATGTACATTTATTAAAAATTGGGGTTGCCAAAATGAAATGTAAGGTTATTAAAACCAGGCAGCTTAAAATAATGTTTTGGGGAATAAAACCGCTTTCATGGGCTCCAATCAATGCAAGTAGCTCTTCTTCTCTTTTTTTTTATATCTTCTTCTTCCTCCTTCATTTACTTTTGTGCTTCTGTCAGCCAGCGGCAGAATCAGAGTCGCTCATATTGTAGCACGCAAGTCTCAGTCATCCATCACTCAGACAGTTCAACCAATCAGCTTTCTTTACAGCTACAGAGGCGGGAGGTGCCGGAGCGAGAAGCGACAGTAATAAAGCGGCTTTGAAAAACTAGTTTGGAGGAGCAGGAAGAAGATGCGACTGCTGGCTGTAAACAGAGGCTAACAAAGCATGGCTTTGGCAAGAGTCAAAGGGTCAAGAATCCAATGCAAAGACTTTCTGCAGCCTTTTTACCAGGTGGATACATGAATATTACGATACTATAATTATTGATGTCATTACTATTATTGGATAGATGATTATGACCCATGGTATTTTTCGGAAACCTTCCACCGAGCATGTTATCTTAGCGCCTGGTTAACTGACAGCAACGGGTCAAGACTTGGAAAGTAGGCTGGGACGTGATAATCACACCCCCACTGCTGCTCACCTGTGAAACGTGTACTGATGGCAGTTTGGTCCATCTGATGATTTTAGCGGTTGAACACGATGGTGAAACTATCAGAGACATCACTGTCTTCCTGTTTTTCCAGTTCGGTTGCCGTGGTGATTAATACAGTTTGCAGGACAGTGTTGAATCTGACGCTAAGCTCACAATGTTTTTCACTTATTTATTTATCTATTTGTCTTTTTTTTTTTTTTTTGAGGCTGAAATCTTTTGTGTCAACATCAATTTGTGACTCTGAGCGCTCAGACGGTTCAAAAGCTTCGTAACTTATCGATTATAATGTGCCACACAAACAATAAAACATTATGCGGCATTTAAACTTATCTATTTTCGACCGTTACGAGTTTGAATGTCACATCAGAAATTTCTAGCAACTACTTCGCTCCACAAAGTGAACTCTCCCCTCCATTAACATACAGACTCCTACGTGGAAGACGAAACTTCTCACTCGTGACCCCTCGGCAGTTAGGTTCTATTCTCGCAGCTACGGCTGTTTTTATTTTTTTGGGTGCTTTCCAGCATTGGAACGACACGCCGCGTCGTCGGCGGACTTCTCGCCGTCAACGCCTTTTCGCAGGATGGACCGAGAGCAGCTGGTCTCACCTCCCAGCGTGGCCGAGATGAGGAGGTGGGTTCCATATTTCTTGATGATGGTCTCGATGAACTGCTGAGTGGTGGGTCTGCGGCCCAGCAGCCGCACGCTGCGCTGGAACTCGGGCATGAGCGGCACCGGGTTCCGGATCAGGTCCCTCCTCTCGATGGCCGTGTTCCTCACCTTCCAACGTGCAAATTCCCTGTGATCGCAAACACACACACACACACACACACACACACACACACCACATGGTAAATAATGCTGGGTTCAACTCAGGGCACAAAAAGCAAAACATCCTCTGCAGCTGCACACATGGAATCAGTACTAAGTCACACTTCCCTGCAGCACCCGCCTTCCCCTCCTCCAACCACCAGGTGTCAGGTGTGAGAATCAAAATGTGTTGTGGGCTGTGATTTTGTGCGCCGGGACGCTGAAGTGAGCCAAATATTCGGCGGTGACTTTTGCAAACAGACTGGAAGCGCTCGACAGATCCTCTCGAATGTCACCAGACGCTCGACTGCAGTCAGAGCAGGAAGACACTTGACCCCGCACCGCCGCCGCCTCTGGGAATTAAACCCCAGGCTCCTCCAGCTCCAGTCCGTCTACTGGCCCAGTTCCAAAAAAAAAAAAAAAAAACTTCACACAACTGGAGCGACTCTGGCAGCCGGACTCCTCGGCAGCGGAAAAAAGAAAATGAGAAGTGATGATAAAAACCTCCATTATCTTGTCTCATCTTGGGATTCTATACGTCTCTGCATGTGTGAGTGTGTGCGGATGAAAGCGTGATTTGCTCACACCTCTGCCTCGGAGGTGCGAGAGTGCAGCTTGCCGACAGGGTATGTTAAGATGAGTCACCCGCTCTGCCCTGCACGCTGGGTTGAGTGCAGAGTTACAAAAGTAAATAATAATAATAATGAAAAATGAAAAACACTTCTTCTTCTTCTTCTTCTTCTTCTTCTCTCCATTTTTGGGCCGAAAATGCTCCCTGATTACTGGCTGATAGTCTTAAAAGCTTTTCCTCTCTCGGGCCCAGCACCGAGATTGAGTTTGGATGTATTTAATGGCAGCAAAATACAGACTCCAACTGCGGCCAGTGTGTGGGTCCATCAAATCAGCCACAAGACAAAAAAATAAAAAAACAAAAAGAATATCTGTGCCGTCCTTTCAGTAATAACTCAGAGAGCCCGCTCTAATTGAGTCCTCCAATATGACATCCGTACCGAAAAAGATTCAATATGCAAAAACCAAATGAATAACAGATACACAAAGGGAGAACAAAAAAAACCCCAAAAAACAGGCAGTCGCTCAGAAACAAATCACGCTAAGAAGATTTTTTTTTTTTTTTTTTTCCAATATCGCTCTTTAATATCCTGCTACACTCTGTGTTTAAATCACTCTGGAAAGACCCTGCGCGGCCAGAAAATCCTTCAATAACACTGGAGACAGTTCTTATGGTGAGATTGAGCAAAACAGCAAAGCAGCAAAGCCCACCGGCTCACTTGCCAGTGGAATGAATTTGAATTTCTATCCTTTTTTTAATCTCTGAAAATGAACTTCTTTCACCAAATCACATATTTTATGAAAAGCCATACATGCATATATACATATACATACATGTATTGATAGATAGATAGATAGATAGATACTGTAGATAGATAGAGATGTACATGTTCTTCTTGCCTCCTGAAAAAATAATCTATTGAGTTGCAACAAAAGCGACGGCACTCGCTTGATAACTGTTGAGAGCTTCAAAAGCCGACATCGGCTTTTTTTCTTTCACACTCCTTCTTGGCGTCTCACAATGATTTTCTTCTTTTTTTTTGCATGAATGGCTAGGCTTCCTTTTAATGTTTTTAAAAGGTCGAGTCATGACAACTCGCTCAAAGACTCGAGGTCATTTCATTCTGACGCTTATCAAAGGCCAAAAACCGAATGTGAGTTTGTGTGAAATGACACATTCTTAAAAAACCTCACCCCAAGTCATTTTTCCACTTTTCTTCTTGTTTCTTTTCCTGTCACACGCTGTCCTTGTCCTATGTTTCATTTCAATTCTGACATCAACAATCAGAGCCTCACATTGCCACTTGTTTTTGTTCTTGTGAGAATTTGTCTTCTCTTACAAGAATGGAGATCTCAGCTTGACAGAGATCTGGTACTTCAAGTGGCAAATTTTCCTGAGACGTCTTTCAATTATTTCATGTGTTGATGACTCCTATTGGTGCCAGATCTGCGGCCTGTTACCATCATGATCTTAACGCCAAACCAAATAAAGCGAAAACAATGCAGCCCACCAATGTGAAAATGCCGGTTCTGATTTAAAACAACAACAATAGCTGCATCCACGCTAATCCCTTTAGCTGCAGCCATTGTTGACGACACACAGTAGCTTCTACTTCCTGTTCCTCTCGGAGCAGCCAGTCGCCTATTGCTGATTTTCAAAAAAAAAAAAAAAAAAAAAAAAAAGGAAGCTGATTCGTGCTGAAATCCAATCAAAAAAAAGAAAAAGAAAAAAAAAAACTCTGAATGCAGATTGATAACGCTGTCTGTTGGAGTAAGGCAAGACAGATGAGCGAGATCTCAGAGTTGAGATCTGAACCATGCAGCTGCCGCGCGAACCTATTTGGGAGGCATTTCACCAGTTAAATCAGGGCCAGCCACGCTCCGTCTCCCTCCCACCCTCTAAATGGCTACGAAATGCCTGCATCTTTTAATTTGGAACTCTGGGACTCTTAATCCGGCAGAGCAGGGACAGACTTTCAGGGTTTTTTTTTTTCTTTTTTTCAGCAGATGCATTGAAAGAAGAAAAGAGGGAATAAAAAAAAAAAAACCCTCTCTCCTACTCTGTAATGTTTGCCCAGCTCTCCGACTGTCCTCCCACAACCCTCCACTCACCCCGCCTCCGCCGCCTGACATCAATTCACTCTCGTCGAGTCCTCCGCCGCTGCCAGTTATTGCATAAAACTTTATACGACAAGCCATATGTACCCGCGAGCCCCTTTGCCCCAAATTATGCACGCCAACAGATGGACCGTGCAACATGATTCAGCGCCGCACTCGGCGGATCCAAGACCTGCTTTAATGACCTATCAAAGGAAGTTAAGGGGGGAGACGGACGGCGGGGCTGCGGCGGGAGGAAAATGGAGCCGCAGGTGATTATCGCCTGGCGGCGCCGCGGTCGGTTTGCGTGGGAGGACGGCTGCATTACAGTAGCGCGCGTCGCCGTCCGTCTGAAATTACAGAATACATCAACGGGGAGCCGTGGAAAAAAAAGAAGGAGAAAGAAAGAAAGAGAAAAAAAGGCGCCGTTGGATTTATAAATACGGTGAGTGGGACTGACAGCCTGGTACGATGTATTTAATGAAGACTGTGACAATGACGGCCTTTCCACCGCGCAACCCGCGCACGGCTAATGTGCCCTTCAGAGAACGGTGGAATGAGGCGGAGCCGCAATGAGCCGCCCGCTCGCTTCCGTGCTGCGTTTACGGCAGGAGTGCGAGGGGGAGTGACAAAACAGACGGCTGTCAGCTTGATGGGACTGGAAGGAGATACAGTCGCTCTTTGTTTCTCCTATTCACTCACTCACTCACTCACTCACTGACTCACTCGCTCACGCATGCTTCAGATCCTGACATAGCTAAACCGCTGCAGTCACAGTAGCCTGGCGAGTCACCACACGGAGCCGGCGACGTGCGAGTCCTGAGTGAGCCATTCGAAACTCGAGCGTCATTTAGAGTCACGATTTCCTTTTGTTTGTTCAGTCCGTCGCGAACGTGAACGGATCGCTCAGCGACTCGCACGGCAAATGAACCATTGAGTTGCGTCGGATTTCTGCACACACCTGCACCGACTCAGTGACCCAAATGACTAAAAAACCAAAAGGATGAAGAGGAAACTCAACAATCTCAGCCCCCGCAATAACAACACAACACAATCCAGTGCTAAGCTATTCTACGTTTTAATGACATCCGTATGACTTAAAATGATCAAGTTAAATCATCAGAGCGCTTTTGGATTTATTAGCATCGATGCCAGAATATCTGGTTTTGCATAAACATGAGGCTCGTGCACTCTCGCCCCCCGTGAACTCACGCTATGAGGAGGAAATTCTGCCACCGGCTTGTCTCTGCACCTTCGCGGCCGCCCGCTGATCAGCTTGTCGGCCTCAATAAGAGCCGGACGTTATTGGCACCCAGTGACGATTCCCCCCGGCGCTGTGACAAGGCCAGCAAGGCACCATTACACGGTGTGTCACCGTCAGGCACGTCGTTAAGCTTGGCACCAGAGACCACATCAAAAAAACAAAAAAATAAATCACATAAAACACACACACACAAAGACACACGTAGGAGCTCAGATGAAAAAGAATCTCTGCAGCTTTTGCAGGAAGAGGATCCTTCATTAATTGAGAGGGGAAGCGGCTGCGCGACGACGAGACACATTTTCAGGGCTCCTAATGACTGACACCAGCGAACAATGAAGCGGCGCCACCGCCATCACACACCTGGAACACACAACCCATCGCACTCCTGCTCCTTGTTTACTCTGGTCCCGCTTTCATGCCGTATCAAAGCCCGGGCTGCCAAAATGAAAGAGGAAAAAAAAAACACGTTTGGGGGAAGGATTCGGTTCCATCTTGACTTATGTTAGTGAGAGAGAAAGAATGTGACATAATAAAGCCTTTGTCATGTTTTTTTTTTCCCCCACACAAACAAGCATTCAAGAGAAACAAACAAATAAACAACCTAATATGGACACAATGGCGAGATTCAAATCTATGTGAACTGTCCCTTTACTTGGCCCGGACTTTGATCCACAGACTGGATGTGGTTTTATGCAGACACTTTTTGTGATTTTTTTGCACAAAGGCGTAACCTCGTGCCATCATTTTCCATAATGGTTGCTTTCACTGGCTGTGTCAGCGAGCTGATGACTCAATTGGCTGAAACATGCAAAGCTGCTGATCGCGTTGTAACCGCTTGCGTCATGTATCTTAGTCCCGGTTGTCTTTCTAGACGCCTATCAAAGAAAAAATGCCTTCCAGGACAATTTTTTAGAGAAGCTTTTACAATACGTGTTGGTCCCGTTTTTAAAAATGCATATCCGGCTTTGATAGTGAAAGAAAGCAGTAATAAAGTTGCTGCTGTTGCCGCTGCTGCTGCGAACAGATGATCAAAATCTCAAAGAGCCTTCGAGGGGAACCCATTCATCATCATTTAAACATGTTAAAACGGCAGCAGGGCTTTTACCATTGTTCTGTAAACTTGAATTATTGATAACCGAGACTTTTAATTACCGGAGCTCTAATTAGAAACAATCTGGAAAAATATTCTGCAAATGACTCATTTTCAGACACGCCAAAGTCTGAAATCCTTGTCGGTGGTGGATTGAAAAAAAACAAAAACAAAAACAAAAAAACACCCCGGAAGGGACCTCGCTTTATTTCTGGCCACGAGGTTTTAATTTATTGATAGGGCTGCAATATTAATGGAGCTGAAAGTCTCACTATATACAGGGATGCAATATTTATCCCGCTGCAGTCACACCGAATGTTTAATTTAGAGATACATTATTTCGTGACGCCGGGTGCCCCGCCGCTTCTGCCACTGTGAACGCCTGCCGGCAAAATTGGCCACCTGCAGTTCAGGTCGCTTCCCTAAAACTTTCCCGATGAAAAAAAAAAAAAAAAAAGGCCCTGACTCGGCCTGCTGGATAAACGTTTGTGTTTTTTACGGTAGAATTCTTCACTGATCTGCAAGCCAGTGCAAACTAACCCGCGGTTGGGAGACCCGGTGGCCTGCAGGGACCCTCTCGTAATTAATGCCGCCTGATTAAAAAAAAAAAACACACAAAAAAAACCGAGTCCCCGCCTCCCTCCTCGAGACTCCTGTTATTTCAGCTCTGCCTGTGAGCCTTTTTGATGGCCGTGTTTACTCCGGCGCAGGCTGGCTGGGTTTTTCATGTGCTGATGAAGGACGAACCTTTCATTTTTTTTTGCGTTGTTTTTAGTCATTTGTTCCGCTACGTACGCATTTCTTTTGGGGTGACTTGACAAACACTTCAGTGGGCGACCGCGAACGGATGCGTCGCCGAAAAAGAAACATCCTGTCGCGGCTGCGCCTCCTTCAGTCAAGTTTCTTGTCACACTCCGACCCTCTCGGCAGGGTGGCCGCCCGACTCCCAAAGACTAATAACAGACATGAAAACATCGCCTACTGTTTATCTAATTAAGTCTATTTTGACTGCGGCTCAGCTGCCCTCCGCTTTTAATTACGACTCGTTTGCGAACGTTCCCGCAGAATATCAAAGTCAATGTTGTATAGCTTTCTTTTTTTCTTTTGAAGGGCTACTGGTGCATGTGCTGAGCTGCTGCCGCCCTCACACTTCACACACAAAGAGTGGAACGAGGACCAGCAGCTGAACTCTTGTAGCCTTGGGGCTTTTCTGCACGGACAGCAGCGCGACGTGGGCTGCAACCGACTCACACGCATCCTTCACCAAGCGTGGACCTCCAGACCTGGATTGGGAGATTTTTTTTTTTTTTACACGATGTGGGACCATTAAGATCAGAGCGATGTAGCCGCCGCTAGCTGAGAACGGGAAGATCATTGCCGGCCGGCAAAAACAGGAAAGAACATCTTTTGGGAGTCAGGAATCAAAAATTCCGTGACTCGAATGAGAAAAACTGGATAAATGAAAAATTTCAAAGGCATCCAGCGAGTGGCGGCGATGACATCACGCCGCCGCCGATGATCTCATTAGACTATGACCATATTACTGCGTTATCGAAATTAATTAGCAAATGATCCTCCCTC
The DNA here is from genome assembly GCA_009823395.1 of Thamnaconus septentrionalis. Taxonomy (NCBI): domain Eukaryota; kingdom Metazoa; phylum Chordata; class Actinopteri; order Tetraodontiformes; family Monacanthidae; genus Thamnaconus; species Thamnaconus septentrionalis. The sequence continues at coordinate 7,964,599 of CM020518.1, forward strand.
ACCCCCAACACACACACACATACTAATACACTCGCTCAGGTCTTTGATGTGTTCAACGCCACGCATTATCAACCCCCCTCCATCTCCCCCTGAAAAAAAGACCATTTAAACACGGTGGTGACATCACTGACTGACTGAATCTGCGCCACATTCTCAGACTGATGGTGGCTCACCATAAGGAAGAGGAAAAAAACTGGCAGGCTGTGAGCGAACGGAGAAGGGGAGGGGGGGGTTGGACTTTGATCCAATAATGGTAATTCCCCCATGAATGACTTTGTGAAGCGATTTTGTCTACCCACACAGTATTGACTTTTTATGCTGCACACGGCGTTCCCACACAGAGACTCAGTTGCCGCCGCATGAGTCTCATCTGCTTGAATAGGATACATGTAGCCAGCGTGTTGGAATAAACATTATTACATCCCGGCTAATGCGACGCCCAGTGGGGCGTTCTGTTTCTATTTTTTTTTTCATTTTCTCTTTGTGCTCACGCTCATCGCAGTGACGCAGAGTCCTCCGAAAGAAACGACACACCAATGCCGCTAACAGGAAACGTCCAAGATTAATAGCTCTGGCAGAGGCTTTTTTTTTTTTTTTCTTTCTTACAGCTGCCGGGTTAATATGATTTAGCGGTGATACGACAGAGAAGCACCTCAGTCCAGCGCAAATCACACCTCAGCCTGACGACACGGAGAGACGCCGCAATGAACAAAGTCAGGCATTGATCCAGTCACGCTGCCGTCTGGCCAGTAAAACAGACGTTGCCTCTATCTCCCAAATCTGGACAACGCCTGCATCAATGATGGACCTTTCAAATATATATTTTTGATCTATTTATTTATTTTTTTGGAATAGCTTAAGTGGCCTCCATATCTCAGCTTCCTGTCAAGCTACATTTTGAAAGAGCAGGTCCTTGTATAATGCGCAAGCGGGGCCATATTTAATATTTTATCACTCTTTTCTTAAATCACATTCATTATTCAGTGAGTGTCCTGTGCTTACGTCTCCAGCATTAAGGCGTAATCAGAACTGATTAAAGGGAAAGTACGTCCTAATTTGTGTTTTCACCACTGCGTTACTAGGCCGCCTGGTAAATTTAATTTCCAGAGTCAATTTCTTAATCCATTGTTGTGGATTAGAAAAAAAAACTATGACTAGGATCAACAGTACATCAAGAAGTGAGAATCAAATGGAGGGAATCACAGGCCAACTAATCCTTTTAGTTTGTAAGAATCGGTTGAAGAGCTCTGACAATCATTTAACATCGTCAAACACATCACATTTTGTTTGTTCAATTGTAAAACCAATTTTATAAAAACAGATTGATCCCTCTACAAACTAGTTAAAACCCTTTTACAGTGTGTGTGTGTGTGTGTGTGTGTGTGTGTGTGTGTGTGTGTGTGTGTGTGTTTGTGTGTGTTGGGAGGGGTGGGGGGTTTAAAAAGTGACATCTTTGGTGGGAAACACTCCCACCCCCCAACCACTCGCCCTCCATTATTGCAGATAACCCTTTGCTTCTTCTTTTTTTTGCTGCCAGGGTATTATGCCTCCACATTATGGAATAAACGAAAAAAAGGAAAAAATCCAGGACCTTTTCATGGTAATAAGGAAGCAAATCCCAGTAATAAATCAAACAGACAGAGATACATTTGAAAAATATGTATGAATTTCAGCGGCCATTTGGAATATTAAAGAATGAAACCTAATTCCATGCATCGGTGCACACTGGAGGGGCTACATGTGAAGCAGCTGGATATTGTTATAGTTGGCTGCACTATATGTGCTTTTTGTTTTTTTCCCACCCTCTTTTCTGTCCCAGTGAAGATTTCTCAGCAGAAGCTATGCCGGAAATTGGAGGGTTTATTTTAAGATCCAGTCGTAGAGCCGATAAACAGGAAGGAGGAGTAAGAAATGAGAAATGTAAAAACAAAACAAAAACAACAACAAGTTGATGCACAAGTCGAAAGGCCACGTTATAAATACCCAAGTGGCTGTGTGGTGCTAATGGGTTTAGTTAAAATTAGCTGCGTTTTACGGGAAATTGATTTGGACTCGCTGTCAATGTTCACGCGTCTGTCAAGTTAATGATACGTCCTGCCGGCATGTTATCTCTCATGTATAAATAAACTCAGCAGCACGGGTGTTTGTTAAATCTGCAGTAATTATCCGCTATAATGCAATGGATGCCCGTCTGACAGATCTGTGAAACACTTGAAGGTTGCATGACACAAGGCTACGGCGACGTTGCGAATGGGAATCTTGGCCGACACGCTTGCAGAATCTACAGAATCACTCTAAAAGTATCAGCATTATAGCATTTATATTTGTTTTGTTTGGTGAAATGCAAGCAAGAGAGACTGTTTTTTTTTCTCAGTTTTCAATTCTTAAGATTTTGGAAGCAAACTGAAAAACGGTTTAGCTGGGGCTGAAAGATATCACGAGTACAGTGAACGTTTGATTTGATCAGATTTGTGCGGCAACGTTAGGGTTAGACAGGTGCCACATCTCACTCATTAACTGTCGATGCCAGAACATCTGTTCCCAGATGGAACGTGATGGCCGGTGTAACCGCGTCGTTAGTGCCGTCTGTAATTGCATTGAGGTGATGGAAACTGGACTGGCGCTAATCGAAAACAATCGCTTTTAAAGCTCGCTTTCAATCGTGCAAATTTTGTCGGGACAAGGCGCCTGGAGGAAACATACAGAACGACCAGCAAGCGTCAGCAAGCATGTGTTGAATCTAATTAGCTGTGCAACGTGACCATCAGCGCCACTGATGAACCTTTTCTGGCTCTCGGGGGCTGGAGCTGAGTGTAAAATCTTGGCCTTCAGTCAGGTAAATCTAAACCATCAGAAACTGATTTTTTTTTTAAAATGTCTGTATATCTGCTCTTACAAGTCCAAAGTTCTTTTGATTTTATGTATGTATCATGTATCCATCTGTTAAAGAGCCCCATGAAAGTGTTTCAAAATGGTGAAATGTGGAAGGTGACTGCATCAAAGCAGATTTACCAGACAGACAGACTTCCTTTGAGTGCAAGGAGTGAATAACCTAACTGAAGAGCAATCTCGTGAACAAAAATGCCAGCCATTTCTGTTCAACCTGCTAAGCTAATCTCTTAAGCATTTATCATCATCTGTAGCATTTAGTCTGGCTCGTCGTCATTTCCCGTTTGTATTTCATCTTCCTCTGGGGAGGTTTTGGGGGGCAGTTTGCAGCTCTCTGCTTCCATCAAGACCAAAAGGAAGCTGTATAAACTAAAGATAACAGAAAACCTTCACAACATTATTTAATCTTTCTCTGCCTTTTTCCCTCCGAGGCGCCGTGTCCTCCAGTGTGCAGATACTGCAACCACCCCACCCCCTCACCTTCTTTGTCCTGTAATGACATCATCAACAATGCTCTCGTTTATACACACATAACAAAAAAAAACCCACCAAGGTCAAAGCTCTCATCCAGTGAAAAGAAATGGCTCCTATTGTCGGCGGCCCAGATGCAGGTCTTTGTGTCCCAGCCTATTCGCTGCTGCCTCATAATAAACGTCAGTCATAGCGCAAATAAAGTTGCATTATGCTGATGAGATTTCCTCTTCCTCTCCGCTGTAAATGGAATGGGAAAAAAAAACAAAACATCCCTTGTAGCTTCCTAAAAACATGATTCACCGGCTTTTTATTCATGTAAACTCCCATTTTGATCCATTGGTGATCTTATACCTAGGCAGTGATGCTTTCAAAACAGAGCCACTGTGATAATGCGGCGGTCGGACAAGCGGCACAAAGCTTGTTTTTGCCAACTGGGCGAGACTGGAGGCACAAACTGTGACGAGTGTTTGGGAATTGAATTCAGCACCACCACGGACAGTGACAGCTCCCACCCCCACAAATCTCATTCATGGGAGCTTCCAATGTTAGATGTCGACTGTATGTAGCATACTGTGTGTAATAATTTTGTGATACAAATATAGATATAGATATAGATGTAGATATAGATATACACTACCAGTCAAAATTTTGGACACACCCTATGAATTTAATGTATTTTCTTTCTTTCTCATGATTATTGACATTGCAGTTTCTCACTGAAGTCATCAAAACTACATATGAACACACATGGAATTATGTAGGAAAAAATAAAAGTGTAAAATAAAACCATTTCTATGGTACGTTGTTATTATTATTTTAATGATTACTGTTTCTGTATTGTGTGTTGTGTGTTGTGCTCCAGAATCCCCCATTTTTTTTGTCTCTCACTGCTCCAGCTGTTGAGCGGCAGTCTCATGCGAGAGCGTCGCGCTCGTCCCACGCAGCGAATTACTCAGTGCTTAACCCTGACACTTTCTTCCAGCGTCCTGTTTCTCCTTCTAATTACCGGCCCAGTCCAGTAATTAAGCGGTCCCACGATGAGGGGTTGGGGGGGGGGTGGCGGTGCTGTGTCTGCACTGGTGGGGCTGCTGTTTACCGAGAGCCAAAAGAGAGAGGGAAGACGAGAACCCCTGCTGATTCGTCCGAACTTCCCTGACTGTAGGCAGGCAGGCAGGCAGGCCAGGGTGGGAGCTTGTTGTGCGCCGCACCGACTTGCTCCAAAACGTCGATAGGCTACTAGATTTGTGTCGGCCACCTTCAGCATGCAAATTTTGGAGGAGCGGAGACTGCATTTTGTCTGGAGTAGTTGCTCTCAGGTGTGCTGTGAGTTAAATGTACAACTGCATCATTCTTAACTCTACATGGAGGTAGAGTTAAATACTCTCCCTCAATCAAGGTAACACAACAACAACAACAACAACAACCAAAATACCAGCTACCAACTCAGAGGCCCAACCCAGCTGCTCTGCCCATGATTGGACAGGTTGTCAACCAATCAGAAGACAGACAACAGTCTTGACTGTTTGAAGCCCCAAATACGATGTGATTAATTAGCATTAGAAACCTTACACGACTTAAAAAACACGCCATCCTGTAATTAAGGGATGTCACACAGAATTGTGGTGGTTCGCACTCTCGCCTGACAGCTTCACAGTTGTGGGTTCAATTCCCAGAGTTCCCACCAGGTCCTGCAGAACCAAGACGTGCACATTTTGCCCAATTTGCAACCCTAACTCGGCGTAAGCGGCCTCTTTAAAGATTTTCTAACACAGCCGAGCCACCGCAGCCCTCAACTAGCGCTGGAGCGATTATCCTGAATCCACCCTGTAGCAGTTTCCCCAGCAGGGGGACGTAAAGTTGTGTGATCCGTTAAATATCGGGGCAGAATAAAGTGGCTGCTGCGCTCTCATGTTGTTTCCTCCTGTGGCCGCGCTCCTCGTCTCCAGTCCCGTCCCATTTGAATCATCCCGCCGTCCTCGCCGCGGCTATGATTAGAAGCGCAGCGGTCGTTAATAATGAATGACTTTTGTTTTTTTTTTGTTCGCAGCGGCAAAGGTGCAGCCGGGTTCAACGTCATGGATGATTCATCCCAGCCGCTCGCTACGGCGTCTCCCAGCTCTTCCGGTGACCTCGCCGTCTGCTCCCCCCATTACCTGCTCTGATAGTGAACCCGTCGTACCCCCTCGTCCGCGTGTTTTCGGTGGTTGTGTCTTCTCCTATTATTCCCGCCCTCCTTATCGCACACCTTCAGAGCCGGTCCCACTGTTTAATGACGTCTCCGTCCTCCTTCCGCAGTCTGTTTCATCCCTCCTGACTTCCTGACTGCCTCTTTCCCTCCTCTTCCTTTGGCGATAGCCCTCTGAATTAAACATTGCTGAAGTCCCTTCTCAGCGGATCTGTTGACTACCAAAAAAAAAAAAAAATCGACCTTCCTCTCACGTCATCCAATTACGCACAAAGTCGCCCCAAACTCAAAACCTGGCTTTGAAAAGTGTTGCATCTCATTAGAAAGTTAGGTGCCAATTGGTGGAGACAGTTTCATCTGCACCGAGTGGCAGTTTTAGGATCGCTGCTCGATCTTTAGAGGGCCGCCGTTAAAAATTAAAGTGAGTTGGAGTGTGCTGAGTGTGGAGAGTGTCTTCAGCCTGCGTGTGCACGTGGCAAAAATGAGAACAGTCCATCCTTTTCTTCTGCTGCTGCTGTGTGTTCACCAAAAACACATGCAATGTGACATCAGCCCTTTCTGATGTCACAAAGCAATAACTCTGCAATCGTCTTCCTATTAGTGATGCCACCCGCAGCCAGGTGTTGGCTCTGCCCTCTCAGAAGGCCTTGTTTTTGTCTCCTTCCACAAAATAAGTTTCTGTTTTAGCAGGCTGCTTTTTCACCGGGGGCAATAAACAATGGGCTAATTGTTTTGTAATTTTGTTTTCTGGAGATCAGTTGGGGGGATGCATCATTGCAATTCCAAATGAAAAATAAACATCTTAAAAAAACAAAATAAAAATAAATAAATAAAAAACAAAAACATGAGAATAAGATAAATTCTATTAATGCTTCAGAGTTGCTTGGGTACATATTTATAAAAGTGGAGTGATTAAAAAAATTTGGATGAGAAAAGGTGAAGTGAGTCCCAAGATGGTTCCATCTGTTTAATGAAGAGTCTTTAAAAAAAAAAAAAAAAAAAAAAAAAATCGAGACTGAATAAAAGGAGTTGTTTGCACATGCAAATTAGCACAGCGGAGATGATATATTCAGGCTTTAGTGCTTATCAAGTGTGTCTGTGGGCTGAATGTGCTTCGGAATAATTACAATCATAGTGGAAATGTTCAGTTAGCGAAATGCATAATGAGCCGGCGGCAGCGGCCCGCTTAAATACACCCGTGTCAGACGTGTCAAAATCGCACATCGGGTTTGACGCGAGCGCAGCCCGTTTCCCTGACAAGGTCAATTGGCATTTTTCTCTTTTTTTTTTGATCTCACTCTGACAAAGATAACACATTAATGGAAATATATTTCTCCTTGTATTTAAATTGATACATTAAAAAGCCCAATTTCTGAGGGTCTTTCTTTGAAAGCGTACTTTTTTTTAAAATGCCACTTCTTCCAGTGCAAAGCTACTGTTTAAATAGGCGCTGCTGGTTTGATGAGGCTAAATCTTCATCCGCCACCAAGTGGACAAAACATTATTTTTTAGGCAAAAAAAAAAGAAGAAAATACTTCCATTCCTTGTTCATGAGGTCTGTTAAAGTTTTTGGTGCATGCAATTGCTCAAAAGAAAACATCAACTGTTAGAACACGACGTTTTCATTTGTTAAACTACAGGCGGTCGAAAACTTTGCCCACAGTTTTTCTACCTTTCATCAGTTTTCATCCAGTTCTGTCGTGTTTGTTCTGAACCCGGAAACAAACTTTTTCTGTAGCAGAGCAACAAAATGTCGCATTATTTCAACATAGAAATGCGACTTTTGTCCGTCCCTAGTTTTGTGGTTACATGATCACGAGTCGCTGATAGCAAGACATGGCTTTTACAATTTCACAAAAGAAAAGCAGACAAAAGTTTTTTGGGTTTTTTTGCCATCTTATGTCGTTTCTTTTAACGTTTCATTTGCAAGTGTTTTTCTTTTTGCTTTTTTTGTTTCTTCTTTTTGAATCCAGGAACCTGGCCGATCCGGCGGTGAGGACAGATCGGGCAGCCCTCCTCTGTTCATCGGCGCCAGCCTGGCTTTTCAAAGCGTGATCAATCGCCGCCACTCATTTTCATAAATATTTTTTATTCCAAACATCCCCCTCCTACCCGCCCACCCACCTCGCCTCTTTGATTACAGTGCAATACTGATTTTGCTCCTTTAAAATGCATTAATGGCTGGCAGATTTGCATTTATATTGAGTTTTTTTTTTTTTTTTTGTTCCCTCTCTCTCGCACAGGCACATGAGAAAACCTGAGATAGAGCCGCGGTGAACAAAGAGCGGCGAGGGAACACGCATCGCCTCAAACACATTTGACCCCCATAATGGAGTACAAGCAGCGGAAACAGGCGCCGGCGAAACAGGCGGACAGAGGCGTCAAAAAAGGGATTTTTTTTTTTCTTTTCGTACAACAAAATATCCCCCTGAAAACAGGAAGGAAAAAGGTGCAAGTCAAAGTTGCAGCGAAAAATAAACAAATAACTAAAAAGGTGGCGGCGCCGCTGCAGCAAAGACGCTTTTCGACAAAACACGCTCCAATAATTTCTTCAGTTCTGGGAGGAAGGAGGATAATTGGTGTCTTGTTCCTTTCCGCTTAATGCGGCGGTGACCTTTTCACGCAACCAAACGAGAGGCTGGCACGTTTCCAATCTCTGTTTATCCTCCAAATTAGGCCGAGTGCCCGCGTTATTAAAGATGGGGCAGATTTGCTTGTCGCTGATTCAGGTTGGCATTGTCCGTGCTGCGCTTCCTCCCTCTGAGCTCATATCTCTGGATAAGAGAGACACTCCCCACTACACACAAACACACGCACGCACACTCACACACCAACACAACAACATCCCGAAAGGAATGGATGCTTTGTCTCTCTGCAAATCTGATTCAAACACTTTCCACCGCTAAATCGTCCGGGCAGAGAAAGTCCCCGGGGAAATTTACAAGGCGATTCGGCTCTCATTGCTGGTTAGAGTGGAGCGCGGCCGGGCAATCATGAGCCGAGGGGTGGTGTTGTATGATTCCTCTCAAGCCCGACGCTGCACCAGCTGATGTCGCTGATTTCCGCCCTCATCTCTGCTTAAAGGCCTGTTTATCGGTGGAATTAACCAGTGGTCCAGGTGGGGATTGGAGCCGGACTGTTGGAAAAATGCTTCTCCGGGGGAAGTTTTCACTCCGGAAGCATGATCTGGTATGATGCAAATTGACTTGCCCACTGCTTTCTAATAGTGGAAGTCACTCAAAATACACTGTGGTTCATCTCTAGTTTAAAAACAAGCAAACAGAGACTATTTGAAAGCAAACAAACAGTGGTCATTGGTCCAAAGGACCAGTGACCAGTGAAGTGTTAGAACGATATCATATCTGTTGAACCATGACTGTGAAAAGTCCATCTGTTACTTCTTTGGCTCACTAATCAGTGCTAAAACACTTGCTTCTGGGAATCAGCCCTCGGTGATGTCATGAAGAGATTCTGATGCCTCCTTCAGACTAGTGACATCACCCAAACAGGTGTCGGTTCCTCCCATTTTGACAAAATGTAGAAACCATACATTACATTTAACATGGAGCTAAAAACCTGGCAGCAGTAGCAGGAGGCTGTAAACAGAGGGCTAAAGAAGGCTTTCCTTGAGATTTATAGAAGTCCAGGAGGAAGATTTGGCAAAAATGAGGGACCTTTAAGTTCACATAAACCATTTAAAGCAGCAAACTGCGCCGTCTTGTTCAATATTTACTTCATTTTGGTAACAAAGTGGAAGATTGAAGAACGAAGGAGGCATTTTTCAAAACAAACAGCCAGGATCATTTTCTATAAATCTGTCAGACTTTACTTTTTTTCCTGACAGCGCTGCAAACACGCCAACATCGTCCATGGTGCCCCCATCCATTTGATTTTGAAATGAGAAAAATTTAAACTCTCAGCTCCAGGTTTCACTGCGGTGTCGTGCTGCGCCACTGACGGCTCAATCGGGAGCCGCCGCCGCTGCCGCGGCTCCGTCACGAGGCCAACAGCAAACAACAGCAGCCACCTGGAAAGTTTCTTTCCTTTTTTCCCACAACGGTGCCAAAACATGCAAACACACGCCGGCCTGCGTTTTAATAAATCAACCGCCGCGTCGCAGGCGGGCGGCTGGAAGCGCCTTCAGAAGCCTTCCGCCCACCAACCCCGGCCCACCCCCGCCTATTCCCCACCCAACCAGTGAGAGTCGCTTCTCCGTGCGGCATCCTGCCGCTGTCAGGTTGTAGCATTATGCAAATACACTGTTTACTGTTTACTGTTAGTGTGACAATATCCTGGCATGAAAGCCGGTGGGGACCAGGGGGGGCCGCGGCGAGTCACCGGGAGGGAAGCAGAAGAAGAAACCCTGCGAAGGGGACGCCAAGAGTCTGAGTCTCTGCGCGAAAATCAAAGCGCGTCACCGCGAGACAGAGATTTTTTTTTTTTTCTCCAGGCTTCTAATTCCACACCTGCACATTTTTGATGGCACGACCACAAAAGAGAAATGCGAAGCGGATGGTGTGTAAACCTGGAGGTAATTGGTAAGTTTGGGTTGAGTGCTAACGGAGCCACTCTGCTGTTTTTGTAACACAATAATGTGATTTAATGAGCCGGATATGCAAACATGTTCATTTTCATTCATTCAATTTAGTGTTGGAGCTGCAGGACTGCAGTGTCTTTGTGCTCTTGCTTAACACGAGCGCTCGTTCAGTTCTACAGAGTAAAAATGAACAGGAATGAAACATTAGTGATATGAATAAAAATTTAAATCTGGGACATTTAATAGTGCTTTTTTTTAAGTCTTTAGAGGAGCAAAGATCTTTAGCTGCAATAAGGATGATCATATGGTGCTGTCAAAAAAAATTGAAACTGATGAAGACAAGTCTTGAACATTGAACACATTCAAGCATTTAAACTAAGTCAACGAGTCTGTTATTCTCTGACTGATGCAGCGACAAGGATGCTGTAAAAATAACGTAAGTATAAATAACGTATGTCAGTTTTGATGTCAACACCCAGGTGCTCGCTAACAAACTGCAGTGATGAATTTCTGCTTCGTTTGATAGAAGTAAAACTTTCCTCTCTAGTCGAAGCAACGGTGGGAGCGCTCGGCTGAAACAACTAAAGAAGTTTTGCAGTGCTGAAAGCGGCCGCTGTCACATAAAAAACAAACAAAATATAAAATGCATAAAAAAAGACAGACAAAATAAAGCTCACAGTGGAGCTTTTTGCAACTCTGTCCTCATAGAAAGAAACAGAAGACTGGGGGAAAAAAAAAAAAAAAAAAAGCCATTAAAGGGGACAGACTCTTGGCAAGCCGGTGGCGACATGTCAAGACAGGGGGCTCGGGAAAAAAAAAATTAAAAAAAAGGTGAACTCACCTATAAATTTTATATCTGGTCGTAAATCCTTGGCGGAATCTCTCCACAAAGGACAGATAACTCCGAGAGTGGTGGAAAGGTCCGCGGTCAGAGATGAGCCAGTCATATTGCTTGGTGACATGCTGTTCAGTGGCCGACGGGTCCGGGCGGGAAGACCGAACTGTTATATGGTCCCATATAAACAGGAAGCAGATGACCTCAATAAACCTCCAGTTCATGCTTTTTCTTAAGCCGCTCTCTGTTCATTCTCGCTCCATTGTGTGGAGACCTGATGGGAAGAGGAGAGGGAGGGGGTTGGGGGGAGGGAGAAGAGAAGAGAAGAAGAAGCCGTTAGGTGACAGAGTCTATTTTAGCGCCACAAAAAGACGCGGCGAGGACAGGTTAATTGTGTTGTAGTGAACAAATAGGACGGTGTCGCTGTCATTGTCACTTGGCTGCGACATGATCGCGCTGCAGCGGCGGCGGTGGCGGGGGGAGGAGGGGAGAGAGGGGTGACAATCGAAGAGGGGGAGAAAATGAATGTTAGACAGCCATACATGCACCGTCGCCCTCTATTTTTTTCAGGGGTTTGAATTTATTTTTTAAGTGGCTAATTATCACCCTGAATTTCCACTGATGTGTTGTGACACCTAACCGCAGATGTTTAGGAAAAGCCCCACCCACCGCTGTCAATTAAGGCCTCAATGAGATAAAAAATAGAAACAAAAAAAGCTGCTCAACTGCCACCGCTAACTCACCACACCACACCTTCACTCATTTCACACACTACATGTTAGCTAGCTAGCATGGTGCTAATAGTTTGATTAGTGCACACATCAAGCTACATTTAAAGTTTTAAGAAGTTCCCGCTGCTATTTTTTAGGCCCCATAAAGTTTACAGAAACACACAATGTCGCCATCATGGTATTGAGTTAACTTTTTCTTGTTAAAGGTTCTATATTGTGTTTGTTTTATCTAATTGTGTTCTTTTCTTACCGCAGTACTTCCTGTGTGTTTCTGGGCAGAGGACCAGAGCTTTGTTTCGGGCTGTCTTTAATAGTGCCTGAGTATAAAATAGGGAGCGTGCTCAGTCCATCTTACCGCACCATACTAACTGGTGGGTGTGTTAAATTGGGTATTGACTCCTTTAATGTGTGGTAAATAAATGTGAATCAAAGACCTCTCATTCTAGGTCAGATGTTACACTTGCACATTCAGGGATTTTTTTTTTTTTTTTTGAAAGTCGACAGCAGAACCAAGGCTCACAACACTGATGAGACAAACAGCAGAGCAGTCTTTTCAAAATGAGTCTGCAGTGAGAATATAGATCATATGAAACACGGAATCGTATCAACAGAACTAACTGGTAAACTCAATAAACTGGTGAATGCAATTGACAAAAAGATGTTATTTTTATTTGCCTCTTGCATTTACCAGTTTGCAGAAGCTGTGATTTGATGAGTACAACTTGCAACTTATTCCCTATGTATCTATTCTGTTTATTTATTTAATGTGGGACTACAGTGAAGTAGCTTAATATAGATCGATAGATGCCGAGAAAACACCATATTTAGCCCTCTGTTTGAAGCCTCCTGCTTGGATGTTCTGTTTGGATCTTTATGGAGACATAGAAACCAAGGAGGGGTTGTTGCTGGGACAAGGTGTCAGTCCCCCTTGTGACTTCACTCAGGACTGATTCCCACAGCTGTGTGTTTTAGCACAAAAACTGCGAGCAAAAAAAATAAAGTGTGAACTTCTCCCAAGCAGCAGGTGCATGTAAAGTGCAGTGTTCCAACTCTCGCTTCTCAAGGTGGGACGTTGAATGCAAAGCAGAGTGTTGCCTTGGCACAGTGAGATATATGCAATACCTGATGGCCCCCATTTCACTGCAGTGAAATCAAAACTCGTCTCCTACACTGCAGCAAAACACATTGTTTGCTTAGTTAAGAAGAACAAGGGAGTAAAAACTGTGTTGAGATTAAATTGTTGAAAATGAAGATTAAAATGACACATTCCTTTATTGCACCCTGACGTTGATCTTTCTTGCAGACGACTCAGGAGCAATATACAGTACATAACGTCTCTTTGTTCATCATGAATAAGAAAATATTTTCATCCACAAATGCTCAAGCTGGACCCTGTGGCAGTGGAGCGACGTGCTATCAAGTGTTACTGTATGCAGAAAAAAAGTCCTTCCCCCTTTTTCACAGTTTATTAGGCAATAACATGTGATAAAAGGGCAGCAGAAATTTAATGGGTCTAATCTTTCCCTGCTAAAGAGATGATGAACTACTTGATTACTAAAGTTAATGGTTTCACAGTGGCGCACAAAACATTGGATCTTTATTAGTCTTATATATATATATATATATATATATATATATATATACACACAGAGAGTCTATTAAAAAATACAATACAGTGCAAGATCATTGTCAGGGGTGCTTCAATTATATCTGCCTTTTATTGTTATTCTCAATAAAGGAGCAGGAATCATCCAGGAGGCCCGGAGCACTAAACTGTCGCCATGTGGTAAAGCAGCAGATTTAGAGCAGACGTTGCTGTTTTCCCCCTAATATTTAAACTATTAATTACGAAATAATGCAAGTGTGTTCCAAGTGGCACTTGCACTTGCTCCTTGACAAAATCTTGACAAGTAAACGGAACAAGACGGCAAAAAACAAATCTGAATCAATAGCAGCTGATTTATTGCCACTTGTATTGCCACGAACGCGGCGGAAAAAGAGCCGTTAAAAAAAGTCAACAGTAAAACACTCGGCACCTTAAGTGCTCGTAAGTCTGAGGGCGAAATATCGAGAGAAAAAAAAGATTGTTTGGCACCAAAGGTGGATTTCGGCTCATCAATGTGTTACCTTGCTCAGTGATTTTATGATTTTCAGTGTACTGAAAATCAGTGAAGTGCAAAAAAATGATGGGGACAAAAAACAAAAAAAACAAAAGTAATTCACATTTACACTACCCACAATGCAAAGAGCAACAACTGGTGCCACCGCACATGACAGAACAAATCAGAGCTTCACAGGTCCCTGACAAAACATCACTCTCTTTGTACTCTCTTGGGTTTTTATTGTGGGTGTGTGTGCGCGCGTGTGTGTGTTCCGTTTTAAAATTCTAGCCACAGCGCAAGTGCTGTGGAAATAATTTCTTTAGTTGACCCTGAGGCTGAATCGCCTCCACCACCGGAGGCGTCGTTTGCTGTCTGCATCCCTGAAACCTCCTGCAGTGAGTACATTCATATTTATAAGGCCTCCGTGATCAAAGTAAATCCTTGCTGAGGTTTTTTTTCTATTCTTCACACGTGTGCGTACGTGCGTGTAAGTCGTGTTTCTATTTACGATACGTATTAATACTTGATGTTCTGCATTTCCATAAAATGGCAGACTCGGCCTTATTTTATTTGAAGGTTTAAAAAAAAGAGGAAAAAATAACAGTGCTACCTTCTATGCCTTAAGCCTGGATGTAATGCTGGATAAGCAAGAGGGGCGAGGTGAACTAACGGACAGGTGTGACTCACTGTGGCTCACGCTGCCTTTCTTTGTGTGTGTGTGTGTGTGAGAGAGAGAACGTGTAACCTGGCACAGCAGGAAGATTTCCTAAATCCTCCAGATTTATCTCCCCTCTCACACACGGGAGGCGATTGGGCGAACCATCTGTCCGTCCTGTGGGCCCGTCACAGTGCGAGGCTTCCCGTCCTCGCCAGGGGACAACATTAGCCACGTGTCAGCACCCCGTGGCTAGGCTAGCCCGCTTGCTAAACACTCCAGCGTTTCGCACAGCGTTTGCCAAAACCAGTCGTGACTAAAAGCGAAACATTGTTGACCGTGGCCGAACCACTGGGGAAACTTGCCGCTACGCCAAAATCCGCGTTAATCTCTTTAGCAGCAGCTAGTGTTTACATCCCGTGCTAGCTCATCTGCAAGCCTCACACCCTTCTGCCTTTTTAAGCATGAAACAAGCTGACTGGTTATGAACTCTACCGATTCAGAGAGTTGAAAGTGAAGGAATGCAGCTGCCGAATGGAAGAGAGTCGATTTGGCTCATTCGATATCTGCTTTAATCCAGTTGAAAGTGCCGTTTGTTGCAGTTTGGCAAAATATACAAGGGTTTAGAGCTGAGCATTCAAGCTGCCATGCAAAGTTATAGTGTGTGTCCTTTTCTATCTATCAATAAATAAGCAAATACATGTCTGGTATTTATCCTTGTAAGGCACTTTGGTTGGAAATTGTCCTCACTGGGCAGCTGATTCAATATCATGCGCTACACTTCCCTGAGCCCGTAGTGTTGCTAATTAGCATTGTGCAATCTTAAATCTCCCGTTCTCAAGGTGAACAGTCAACACTTGAAAGGCCGCTCTCCACTAACTAAAGCTACGGGAAGAGTCGGGGGTGGAGGGAGGTAGGGGAGGGGAGCCTGGCGGGGGGGAGGGTACAAGGGGGTCCACACCAACAAAATAGTTCCCTTGCAATAATAAACTTCTTTTATGCTCCAGAGATGTGCTGACTCACCAGGAGCAATTATGCAGTGCTGTAAATAAGCCACTGAGGGCTGCTGGTGGTGGTGGTGGTGGTGGTGGTGGCGGCGGCGGCGGTGGTGAAGGAGGGGCTGGGGAGGGTGATTTTGAATTAGCCGGGGAGGAGATAACACGTTGGCTTGATAATTGTTGCCCAGGTCCTCCGAGACTCGGAGGCGGGAAACAAGTCAATGCCAACACAAGGAGACACAAAAACAGTTTGGCGGTGAACTGAAAAAGTTCCGCCAGCCGGGTCAGTCAGTGGATGTGAGCGTCGCTGCCAAGCCCGGCTGAGCGTCGGAGCGTTGTAGTGGTTGGAGAGAAAATGGCTCCATAAAATCTGTGACTGGCTCTTTGCAGAACTGTTATACAATCGGCCATATGGGTTTTGTTTAATAGGGGGGATTGGTCACATGATGCATCAACACCTGTCAAGAAAGGCATATGTGTATATATATATATATATATATGCAAATTTAAAATATGCTTCGTGCACATGTTTCCAAATATGTCCTGCAACGCACTTGAATTTCAAGTCTGTAATCTCACGCGTCCGCCTTGCAAAGTTCTACTCTGAAGTGTTTGCAGCCACTTTCGGAATTGCATCACCAGTCAGCATCGCTGTGCTAATGACCTTCATGGAGGTCCAGGTAGCGTCTTGTTTCAAATGATAAACAAACAATAGAGACAAAATGCAAACACCAAATGCAAGTACCTACAAATCTTTATCTCTTGTTAAACTGCACAGGAGTGAGTGGGCGAGTTTCCTTTTTTTTCTTATTTTTGAAAGCAGGCAACCGACTTTTTTGCCAAAGGAGACATGGAACACATCGCACCACTACTCCCCCAAAAACGTCTGGTTCTTTTTTCCCTCTTGCTCTAGTAACTTGTCAAAATAAACACTCACTGCAGTCACAGCACCTTGGAAAGCAGTCAACCAACCCACAATACCATTTACTCAGATATCATACACAAAATACGAGAGATTGTATTTCGGGTGGGAGGAGTCGTCTTTTCCCAGATGACTGCTCTCGCTTTTGGCACATGAGGGAACTTTGTTTAGCCCTGGCTTTAGCGGTATTGCCCTACTGTTGGAAACCGACTCCCACATTCTGACGTGTGATTGGACAGTGACACTTTAAGGGAGGGGCTTTGCAAAGGGTCAGTTGCATTCTGTAAACTTCTTCAATTTTGTTTACACAATAGTAAATCAATTTATATTGATTTATTGTCTCAAAAGGGTTTTAATCAATCAGAAAAAGGTATTTTGTTCAAACATGGTTAGCAGTGACCCCGCCCAGCCCAATTAATGGCCACTCCTCCATTTGGACCACTGCGTTTCAACTCACAACTCTCATTGCATTGCACTACATGGCATTATCCTCGATTTCATGGTTAAATTACTCAACTCCTGCTGATCTCGAATGAACTTTAAAAAAAAAAAAAAAAAAGAACAATCTGCTCTGGATTTATTTGCAGATTACTGGTATTTACCGAGTGGATTAGAGACGCGCAGAGGGGAAATAGGAGAAAGAGAGTGGATCCCGTTTACCCTTGAATAGTCAGGGTGAAAGAAAGAGGGGAGGATGTCTGCTCCAGGAAACCGCAGGGCGGTACAAGGGAGGCTTGTTTTCTTTTAAACAGCCCTCATTCATGCCGCAACTCCTCCTTCCAGTCGGCCTCATTCAGCCGCCTTCAATCTCCATTCTGGTCCCATCATTCGCCTCGCCAATCAATCCCTTTCTTCCCTGTGTGGGGGGCCAAGTGTCCTTCTTTATTCCGTAAAGTTTGCCAGAATGGGGAGTCTTGTTCCTCCTATTTGTATTCTAAATCCCAGGGCGGCCAGACATCGGCGCAGGATGAGCGCTTCGGCGAGGGGGCGGGGGGGCAGGTAGACTCGGGGGAGTCAGCGCCGCGGTGCCGCATTTCACCGCCTCTTCCGTGTACGCGTAGCTCTGAACATGGCACCCGGTCACCTACACGCGTGTCGCTCATTATCTGCAATATTGCTCCTCGGCACCGTGGAAGGGAAGGGAGGTGCTGTGTTTCCCTTCCCCCCACTCCTGAGCTGCTTAATTCCCAGCGATATACAGTAGCTGTAAAGCAAAACCTTTGACTTTCGGTAATAGCTGCTCGGGAGACAGGAAGTGGAATTATCGCAACCTTCTTTTCTTTTTTCTTTTGAGGTCTCATTTAATACCCAATGTTTAAGACACTGGCGGTGCAGCCCCCTGCATCGCTAATTATCCAGCAAACCCCTCCAGATCTTCAAGACCAAGAGGCACATTTAGCCCTGTGTTTACAGTCTCCAAGAAAAAAAAAACTGAGGGATGTAGCTGGGGATTTAACTTCCTGCTGAAGCTGATGCTTTGTTGGTGAAAACAAACAAACAAAAAAAGAAGGTGTCATCAGATCGCAGAGCTGACACGTGGTTGGAAATGTCACCATTAGCCAAGGAATTGTATCAGATCCCTTTGTGACATCACAGAGGGATTATTCCCAGTAATGTGTTCCAGCACCTGCTATCTAAAAGCTAAAGCGGGCACAAGAATGTTTACAGCCCCCCCCCCCACACACACACACACACACCTTTTCTAAAAGAAATCTACAATACAGTCTAGAATACAGTCTCAGATCAAATATTATGACAACGTTTGCATCTTTACTTGACATATCTTGGCTCCAGCTGTGCATGCACACAACAGCTTACATACAACCTCATGTTTAGCCCTCTGTTTAGAGCTTCACCCAAAAATAATGCTTACTTTTAGCTTGCTGCTGCGCAATGGTGACGCTATTGCACTCAAGACATTCGGAATTTTCACTAACAGAACATTTCCTCTGTGGTTCCGATTTCAGCCCCCAGGGACACTTCGGAGTTGAAGTTCAAATTGATTATTCGTCCCTGGGGAAGGGGGGGGGGCATTGCATGTCACGGCAGGCATTAAAACACAACGCTAAGGAGTGTTAGTGAGTTACACGCATGAGAAAGAGCGTAAAGAATATGACGCGGGAACGCCCACCGGTTGACACCAACATTAGCCGGTGCGCAAGCTGACTTGCAACAGTGCACAGTTCATTTGAGCTCCGCGGGAGCGGATTAATAAGCGTGCACCGTGGCTCCATAGGGGCCAATAATAATTTGATAAGCACTAAAACCTCCGCCATATAATCTCCGTGGCTCTAATTTGCATGTGCAAACAACTCCTCTCTTATTCAGTCTCCATTTAAAACTCTTCATTAAACAGATGGAACCATCGTGGGACTCAACTGGGATTTACTTCAAATTTTTAATCCCTCTATTTTCTAAATATTTAATTCTGCGGGTCTGACGGCACACGTAGATTTTTTTTTCCCTTGCACTTTTTAATGATGCAGTATTAAGCCCATTTTCAGATCTTTATCTCCATCCCAGACTCCTGGGTAGCAGCCTCTACAGGATTAATTATCTAAAAAAAAAAAAAATTAATAGCTCTCCAGAAAGCAGTATCCCCCAGTTCGCAGATCAGTTTAAGATTCCTGCTTTCACCGAAGACGAGGCTGTGGGCGGGGCCAGCACCTGGCAGGAAGTGATATCACGAACCAGGAGGAAACATCAAAAACTGATTCTTGTTCCTAAAACTGGAAAGTGGAGTCCGGAAAGTAGGTTAAAGACGGACCTTCCAACTGCCAGCATGGACAGACTATTGCTAGAAAACAACGCCGACGTCTTTTATTTTACTTCATTTTATTTTCATTTTCCGCTTTAAGAATATGGGACCCTTGACAGCCGGTCGCTGTTTTGACCTGAGCGGAATTAGAATGAGGAGGCGGAATACTGAACAGGGCTCCGTCTTAATATGCCGAGCCAGAGCCCCGGCAACCCCGGGAGTGATCTGTGCGCAGCTTACAGCTACGTCTGGAAAAGGTGCAGCAACGCTCCGCCACCTGCAATTGCCGGGAAGCAGCAGAGGACGTGCAGAGCCGGCCGCGGTTAACTTAGTTTGCACTGGATTCCTCCCACGCCCTCTCCTCCCTCCTCCGCCCACTAAATCTCTCGCCTCGGCCCTGCTGGTTTGTTTTTTTGTTTTGTTTTTTCTCTCCCCTCCTCGATAGGCCCGCAGTGGCACCGTGACCTTCAGAAAACATGGCTGAGCAAGCAACAACTCTGTCTGATAATTAAATTCTCCGGTTGGTCAGCAACCAATCAGCTCGGCCCCGGCCCGGATCAATGGCACATTTTAAGGAGAAAACTAATTCACTAATGGTCGGGAGTTATTCCAATTTACCTGGACGCGGAATTATTGTGTCCGAATCCATTGTGGGAGGGGGCAGGGCCGATCAATGCGAGGCGAGGGGAGGGAAGCAAGTTGCATCTGTCACGTGAAGCAGTGCGAGCCGTGTGTGTGTGTGTGTGTGTGTGTGTGTGTGTGTGTGTGTGTGCCTGCCGCAGGTTTGTTTTTTTTATTTGATCGCCGCCCGGCTATCGGCAGCAGCCGGCCTCGGTTTTCTCTTTTTTTTGTAATTATTATTACTGGGTAGATGTGAACAGGGGCTCTCGCTGTCATGAAGCGGCATAATTAATGAGACTTCAGACAGAACGCGGGCGCGCACGTTGTTTATTCAGATAAATTAGGTGAGCGGATTGATCAATGGGGAGTTAAATGTGGTTTGAAATTCGGGGGCAAAAAAAAAAAGGAAAAGGAATTAGCGCAGCGAGAGACGTAAAGTCGTGCCGACAGCTGAAGGTACTTGAAGCTCATGAATGAAAGATAATAATAATATAATAATGAAAGAAGGAATCAACTTTGTGGCCTTGTCTATGTGGGATAATTAGACAAAAATGTGATTTTTCTTTGAGGTTTAGCTTCGCACTGAGCGATTGAAAACGTAATTCTTTCTACAGATGAGTCACTCCACAGAATCAAGATTTTGAGTCATTCGAGTCACCTAGCGTGTGCTGACTCAGTCTGTACCTGCTGTCATTCCAGATTTTTTGTTTGTTTTTTGTTCCTGTTGAGGGGGGTTGGCGCCCCCTATTGGTCTGGCATGCAATTGACCTCACCTGCCAGCCTGCAATTGCACTTGGTGGTGGGCAAATACATTTTGAAAATCCCATCAGTGAGCGCGGGGATGCAGAGGATGAACGCGTTTTTGCTCTGTTTTTGTTTTGTTTTGTTTTTTTTAGCCACGTACGTGCGAACACTTCCTAACGAGCAAACAGAGCGAGACGCCAGGTAGCGCGGCCGGGGCCATTTGTCACCGCGTCTAGCAACAGCGCCTAATGCTACCGCGGCTCCGTTACAGATGAAGATTGATCATTTGTCAACTTCCAAATTGGCTTTCAAGTGCTTTCTCTAATTACCCGGCGGTTTTTATTGATGTGCGACCGCTGACTTCGCCTCCAATCCGCCCACCACCTCGCTTGGCACACTCCTCCAAAAGGGGGAAAAAAACAAAAAAAAAAAACAACCCCTTCCACCTTCTCTGTCTGCAATGGCGTCAAAGGTGGTGGCGGTGCGAAAAAAATAGAATGTTCCGACCTCTCGGATGGCGCGCGCTAGCTCTTGTTCTTAACGTTCCGCTGACACAATGTAACACTAAAGGCATAAAAGCCAGAGCGAATTCCATTCCCTCAGCCGGTCACAGCGAAAAACGCACCCAGAGGAGCCTCCGACATGAATAAAGAGCCTGAATGTGCTGCCGGGAGGATGCAAATGACACTGTTCGCCGCGCGTTTCTTTTTTCTTCTTTTTTTTTTTATCTCGCGCTCGCATGTAAATGTCAAGCGATGTTATCCGCCGTGTGGTTTTTGTAGCCGAACAGGCGCCCCAGAGGTCTAGACGGGAAGGGATGGAAGAAACGCTTCACGTGGGAGTCTGAGCGTGTGCCGCGGATCTCCGGGAGAGACGACGGGCAGGACGGGAGCGCCAATACGTCATCTGCTCTCCAGCTATTTTTGCTGGGGTTTTTTTCCCCTTAATTCGTGTCTCTGCACATGTTTGTTTTCCACCGGTGGCGTTTGCAGCTACACAATTTGTGCATTAGTGGGCACAAAACAAGGGGAAAAAAAAAACATGCTAAATGAAGCCGTGGCTCACCTTGACGCCCCCACCATATTGTTTTTCTTTTTCTTTTTTTCAAAACTACAATTCCTTAGAGAATTTATGAGCATGTCCTCCCCTGCCCCGTCCCCACAACCACCCTCCCCCCCCCTCCCAATCTTTCTCCATCTGTGACTGATCCATCATAATTGCTCGTGTCTGTTACATTTTATTCAAATCTCTGCTTTCGGGGGGCTTTTGGGGTGGATTGCAATGAAGTGTTGTTGTGCGAGGCAACTGCCAGACTGAAAATTGGATTGCGTTGAGGATGCATTTCATTTCAGGGGCGTATGTGAGGAGGGGGGGGGGGGCGGCGGGGAGGGCATCACCTTATCGGAGCGAGGGCTCCATCCCGCTCCTCCGCTTTTTTTTGTGTTTGTTTCATTACGGATTTTTATCGAGACGGAGCCGAATCGGCCGCGTCTTCCACCCTGAAACGTGTCTCCCTCCGGGCCGCCTCCTCCTCCCCTGCCTCCCCTTCCTCCCCAACCCCCTCTGCTCCCCCCCTCCCAACCCCGCCGCCCGTAACCGCCATCACACTGTGGAAATTTCATCTGTCAAATGTTTTGTATCGCCGCACAGAGCCTGTGGGGAGACGCAGAGGAGCGCGCTTGTGTCAGCGCTGCTCCGCCTAACCTTTTCACAAAAACCCTCCACTTTAGAGGGGAGGCTCTAACGGGGGAGTGGAGGGGGAGAAAGCGGGGGGGAGGGGGGGTAGAAAGAAAAAAGATAACAGCTGCAGCCCTCTCAGGAGACGCAACCGCTGGCTCGGTTATAGATGCAGTTCGGTCCAGCTGCAGTGGGTTATTTTTGTTTAGTACCCCCCCCCCCCACACCCCCCCACTCTCTACCCCACTCCCACGCCCCACCTTCCTCGGCTGCTCCGCACGCTCGCACCAACGCCATCCCGCAAATCCACTGACCTCATTTCCCTCCACGCCATGTTTACTTTTCCATTTCGCGCCCCGCGACGAATCGCTAATCACGAGTCTTTTTTGGCGAACGGGTCCCGCTCGCGACCACACACCAGCCCGCGACGACGACAGCGGCTGCGGTGCCGCGGGATGAGGTGTTAAGACGCCGCCTACCAACACTTGTTGTTCCTGTTTTCCGAGCTATAAATTCGCGAAAAAGAGGAGGCGCCACAGACTCAGCGGGTTTCATAAATCAGGAAAAAATGTGCAGAGATGCAGAGCAGATGGAGGTTCGGGAAGCAGGGTAGGGGGGTGGGGAGTGGGGGGCTTGCACCCATCTCAGTTCCTTGCAGATTAAGCACGGCGGAGCTGAACCAGCGTGCGCGGCGCCACACGTTTACTGCGCGTCAGCTCCAATCTCGCCCCTTAAACTGAAAGTCGGGTTTATTGCGGCGTCGCTCTCACAAGGCCAAGGCGCCGCATGTAGATTCGCCCACCTCCCCACTTTAATATGTACAAAACGACAGCGCATCTTGTAATTTCTCGCGTGCGATAAGGAACCTTTAAACGATCGGCTGTTTTATTGCTCGCAGCCTCCTGATGAATTGGATGCATCTGCCACTTAGCCCCGGGAGCGTTTCCACTGATTAGCCTGCGGCGCCAAGGAAACGACAATTAGACCCTCAGAACGAATGGATAGAGTTCATTTGGATGTATTTGCCTCGTTTTATCATTGTCTAATTGAAAATGCAAATGCAGCCGATGTGGCAGGCCTGTAAACTGGTTGCAAATTAGGGCTACAGAGTTGTGTGTTTTGTTCTTGTGTGTGTGTGTGTGTGTGTGTGTGTGTGTGTGTTGCCGTTGATGAGTGCAGCGATAAAAAGTTGATACGCGGCTGCTTTTTCGCAGTTGCGTGTCTGAGAACCCTTTGACGGCCAAAATGCAATTCGATTCGTCAGCTTGAGCTCCACAGCTTCAAGGGCAAAAGGGTTGAGGGTTCGAGTCTCACCCAGGGTTCGCATGTTCTCCCCGTGTCTAGTCTGACTTCCTGCCGCAGTGCAAAGACTGACTGACAGCTTGGAACGTTGACCCTGAACGCCTCCGGACACGTTCCGCACAAAGGTGGGGGATCGACCGTCACTGGGCAGGCAAGTGCAGGCCGCGTCCAAACAAGAAGGCTCGCTGCTTCTTCACAGTCGATGTGTGTGACATTGTCCTGGCCGGTGTCAACAGAAACAGCCAGGATGACACCGATTTTTTCTTCTTTGTAAGCGTACAGTATTTTATTCAATCGCATTGCCGCAGTATATGCAATTAAGTACAACAAAAGTCATAGATCAGCCAGCAGTGCTGAATAGAGGTTTCCGTAACTCATTGAAGTATCTTGACTAGCCTTGGCTCTAGCACAAAGGCTGTGTCTCAATTCAGGGTCTGTATCCTTCAAAGGAAGCGTCCTCCGTCGGAAGGCGGGTCCTCCGAAGGACCTGGCCGAGAAGAACGAACCCAAGCCCACCTCCCTGGTAACCACATGTGACGGTCTAGCCTACGGCGTATTTCCTGGTTGCGTCCCCGCCGTTCCCTACTGCTAGCCAACCCTAGAAGTGACATTTTTATAGCATCAAGCTAACCATTGTTTCACCACCAATACTTAAATTTATATGTTGTGTCTTTGCCAGTCGATGTTGCCATTTCAGCTGACTTCCCAGGATCCCAGGATGTTTTGCAGCAGCACGCAAAGCATCCTGGGATACAGGAGGACGTGAAGGATAGTAGCGGTGCATCTTCCGAATCGGCTAAAAGGAGGATGCATTTCAAGGGCGTATTTGTCGCATCCTTGGAATTTTAGTGAATTGGGACAGGCCTTCGCGCAGTGCTATGACGCAACTGCCCTTCAAATGCAGGCTTCGACGGCTGCAGACCCTGAATTGAGACACAGCCATTCTCTCCATTTGTTTCTCCATTGGTTTCTTCTTCTTTTTTTTGCCTTTTGCAAAACTGCTCAGTGTGTAGCGCCCTCTACTGTATTGGGCTGTGTACACACACCAGCCTGATGGCGTGAGAAGAGGAGGAGAAGAGAGGAGAGGCGCTGTCGCGCTCAGGCACAGGACGGAACAATCGTGGGCTGTGTGGAAACAGCCGCCCTTGTTCTGACCGAGTGCGAGCGAGAAGAAACACGGCGAGAGGAGAGAGAGAAGGGAAAAAGGAGTGGCGCCTGCTTCGGAAGAGATGCTCTGTCAGGCACGCAAGTGCATGCAAGTGCATGCAAGTGCACTTGAGCGCAGAGTGATAAAGTACACGGACACTCCCCTACCCCACCACCCATCCCCCCTCCCCCTCCCTGCAGCAGAGGCATCCTGAGCAGACATTTTCAGGCCTGATATGACTAAAAGGATTGTGAGTTTTTGCTGAGGGAGGCTCTTTCTTTTTCTGCGCCGCTCTTCCTTCCTCTTCCTGGGAGGTTATATATATATTTTTTTTTTTTTTTGGGAAACACGCGCCCTTGATATAGGTTGGAGCCGCCGGTGCGAACCATTCCCCACACTGGAGGCTGAAGCTGGAGTGCTCTTGACCTCTTGCCTTTGAAATTCCTCCACCGTCGTTCCATTCCTGCCGTCCTCCCAGCCTCGACGGTGGCCCTCACTTTCAGGGTTTTCGCCACAAGGCCTTTCCAGTCATCCTTGACCTCTGTCCCGTCTTGAGCTGGCCGGTTGCTGATTCAAATGCCACGTCAGATGCACGCAGCTGGGAGAAAAATCAGGAATTCTGTGGCTGTAAGCAGCAATAGGAATCTCTGGTGTTCCATACTCCAGATAAAGGCTTTGGAATTTGACAAACCATTGTGGAAACAGCCTAAATTTCTCAGTTCCATCTGGAGGAGTTCAACTCTCCATTTGTCTTTTAGCAGCAGCAAGCAGCAGAAAACACACAAATGTGATGATGCTGGCAGAAATTACACTCCATTTCTCCTCCGGTCACGACACCAGCCCGTTGTTTTCGCGTTGAGGTGCCAGAGGGCTGCAACACTTTTTGAGGGTGTGTGAATTGCAGTAGGGGTTAAACGGCGAGCTGGATAATTAGCACTGAGACTTTTGGGAAGCGTTCCGCTGAGGAGGGAGCTTAATTTCTTTCAACTGATGCAATCACGGAGAGTGTGGGGGGTGGAAGGGGAGGGGTGGAGGAGCACAGCCAAGCCAAGGAGGCGTGGCTGGGCCGGAGGAATGAATGAATGAATGAACGAATGAATGAACGAAGGCCTGGATGAAGGAGCGGCTGAAAGAATTCAAAAGGAACAAGTCTTCCTTATTAAGCCTTCGCTGAGCTCGCTTGCGACGATTTAAAAAGTCTCGTCGCTGCGAACAAAGGAAGGCCGGACAGGAGCATCAAACGGAACACGGCCACGTCTTGTCGAGGCCCGGCACTCAGATCGGCGGCGCGACGGCGAGCCGGGTCGTCATTACACGTGTCTTTGTGGGCTTTAATCTGTCTCCGATCGCGCTCGCTAAATGCAGACTCTCATCCCGTCAAAGGCCACATTCAAGGGCTCCTTTCTTTCTTTTCTTCTTTCTTTCTTTCAATTCTTTTTATTGCCGCCTCCTGCTCTCCACCGCCGCCACTCCAATGTGCCGCGTCGCCTCTTTTCTGGCCAACACCAGTGTCAAGTTGCTGCGCTGAGTCGGCAACACAGCAACCGGAGAGGACGCAGCTTCACCTGGTTCAGCCTCACCGTCATTAAAAATAACAACGCCAGCTCCATCAGCAGCAGCAGCAGCAGCAGCAGCAGCAGCAGCAGCGCTCAGGCCACCCGGCAAGCACTTTAGGAGCGTGTGCGTGTGGACGCAGCTGAAATAAAAAGCAAAAAAACAAAAGCCGACCGGTCGTGTGATTCACTACGGCCTTTTCTTCCTGCCTGCAAGAAGAGCAGGAGGCGCCATGTGTGGGCACCAGCACGAGGATCAATGTGCAGGTTCACTCAAAAACACGACTCAGCTCCTACATTTTTGCCTTTGAAGGCGTCGTCCAGTTGTCTTGAGATTGAAGTACGAGCCTACGAGTTTTACAATGACCATAAACTACACGATGCACTCAGTTACTGGATGAGCGCACTGACCTTCGACGGCACAGTGACTCTCGTTTAATCCCTCTGCGTCAGTTCTTCCTCTTCCCCTTGAACATTTCACAATCGTTGGCGTGCATTGTGGGAAATGCAGTTCCCGGACAAATGCAAATTGTCTCTTAAGCCCTCACGGTTGATCGTCGGACATCGAACCATCGCAAGGGAGACAAACTGCCAGCCGCACTAACACCGGCGGCTAATTTAGAGCTACCAGTCTGTGGTGTTGGGTAGTTTGCAAACGATTCGTTCAAAAGAGCAAATTTCCTTTACGAACAAACTGAACGGGATCACAGTGAGAACAAATCTGCGATCAAAACCAAAGCAGCCAGCCGGTTGCGCCTCGCTCCCAGCGATCGGACGAGGCGAGGCGGCCACTGCGCCACCAAGTGTCCAGTTTATGAAAGAGCGTGTCATTGTGTGCGTCTCTGTGGTCTGTCATGATGAACTAGACAGAACAAAATGACAACAGCAATAAAGCCAAATCTGATTCTTCCCACCAAGGACTGAACGACTTCAAAACAACTGCTTTTTCCGTCTCTGCCAGCCTAATGTGTGAAGAACCTGCAGAGTTCCCGCAACGAGAACTGGGAAGCGGGCTTGTTCGATCCTTAGGCCTCCTTCTTGCTGAGAGACGGTGCGCCATTTTCTCTTGAAAACAAACATGCGCCGTGCCCTGTGCTTTAATGCACTCAGAGCGCGGAGTTAATGGATCAGCACATGGAACTCCGATGGCGTGATTACGGGAGTTGCGCTTCCGTAATGATTCCCTTTTACCCCTGCTGCTCGACCATTTGTTTTCCTGACTCTCTATTATATATATCTTTATCCCCCCCAACAGTGTCTCTGCTCGGAACACCGTCAATAGCTGCGAACCACATGACACAAAAGCATCATGGCAGCAAGGGGGGGCAAAAGGACAGAAACAAACACGCAACATTTCATATGCGGCGGGAGCCGGGAGAGCGAGGCGTCGGCGCTGATGCAATGCAACATCAAACACACACACACACACACACACACACACACACACATTCATCATTCATCGGATGGGAATTAGATATATCAGGAAGTGTTCAGAGTTTATTACGCCGTACAGCGGCTGATTAAATCATATATGAGACGTCTGTTAGTGTGTACGTGCGCGAGTTTCCTCCCCCCCGCCGTCAGTGCACCGTCAGCGTTTTTATTCAAACAGGAATCTGAAACTCACGCTCGTCTGGCGCAGTCTCGCCGGGGTTGGCGTCAGGGATTTTCCGCTCGGTGAAATGAATGCACCAGGTCGAATTTTTAGAGGACAGTGGAGAAGTTTAGGTCTCAGTTCGGCAAACATCTGGCCCTGCTTGCATTTCCATCGATGTACACAGACACACACACACACTCACACACAAAATCATCCCAGATCATAATTTAATTACCTCGTCTTTAACGTTTTCTGACTCGCT
The DNA here is from genome assembly GCA_009823395.1 of Thamnaconus septentrionalis. Lineage (NCBI taxonomy): Eukaryota > Metazoa > Chordata > Actinopteri > Tetraodontiformes > Monacanthidae > Thamnaconus > Thamnaconus septentrionalis. The sequence continues at coordinate 7,992,588 of CM020518.1, forward strand.
ACAAAAAGAAGCCTCGGAGGGAGCGGCGTAAAGACCTGAGCCGTTTCACAAATGAATTCCACATCATTACAGTCGATTTAGCTCGTCTCACAAAAACCTAATTGGTAAATGTCCTCTGGCGACTGGGCTATAGCTTCGGAGGCACCAGAGGTAAACGCTGCGGAGAGAAAATCCTTATCTTCCCCCCCTTTAACCCCCACATCCTCACAAAACTCCCTCGAGTTTTTCTTTCATTATTTATTTTTTCAAACCACTTCCATAATTGTCGCCGCTGCCTCCGCCTCCGTCTCCCGTCAACCCCGACTTCCTCCTCCACCTCTTCCTCCCCCTCCTCCGGTCTCTGATGGATCCCGGTACTGGCCGTCGCTCTCACCCCGACTCTCCAAAGAGTACCGGGAGAGCACTGCCCCCTCCCCTGACACACAGACTCATCCTCCTCCCAGCCCTATTACACGACCACCGGATGTCAGCAGTAAAGACGGCTGCTGCTGCTGCTGCTGCTGCTTCTCAGGGCAGACGGAGGAAACAGTAGCCTCGTAATTACTGGAAGGTGGAGCAGGCCGCCTCCCCCTTTCCTCCCTCCCTCCCTCTTCCTCCCCCAACCCTCCTTCCCATCCACCTGGCCCCGGTGTCAAGGCGAGCGGCTGAGTAAGTTCAGCTGTGTAAGGAAAGTTGATCACGCCAGCCATTTCTACCCCACCACACACACACACACACACGTCCTCTCTCTTTCCCTCCCAAGCGCTGCTGATATTGCAGTAAAGTTCCGCCGATTCAAGGCCAATTGACCGACTTGGAGCTTTTATTTTATTATTATTATTATTCGCCTTCCTCCAATCGTCTCCCGTCTTTTCAAGAGGGACTTACACTCGGCTCCCACATTCGTCGCACGAAGAACGGCGCCGCCGGCTTACGCCGCACAAAACCAGCACACACCACAGCGTCGGTGGCTCGCCGACTAAACGGCGGTAAGCCGGCACTGTGAACATTCACGGCAAAACTCGGTGGCGGAGGCGGCGTCTGACAGGGGAGCGACAAACGCAAGGTATCAAAAAAAAAAAAGTACAGGCACGCGAGCCGGTGAGCACCGTCGAGCTAATGCAGTTTTAGCAGTTTTACAGCTTGTCACGTCGCGCGACACAAATCTAATAAACTCGGCTGGCGGCATCAGATTTAAAGCAGGTGTAGCTGGCAGAGGGAACACACAGCCGGGCGAGTCACAGGCCGCTGTGACACCAGCCGCTAAATCGTCTTGGGCGTCGCACGCCGCCTGTCACTCAGACAGCCGAGTCGCTCGGTTGGCTGCTGGATCTTGTGTCTCGTCTTTATATTCGCCAACACACTGGCACCAACGTGCAGCGTTTGCATTCAGCGTTTGCGTTCAGCATTAAAATTTCACTAGATTCCATTGAAATTAAAAAAAAATAGCTTTCTTCAATGATAAGAGGTAGAAGAGCTAGCGGAAGCTGCTAGAGAGATTAGCACAAGTGCTTCTGTGGTGTCAGAAATTCAGAAAGTGAACATAATCTCCTTTGTTTTCCGCAAAAAATGAAAAAATAATACAAAGCTAACTATCTCTTTCGGTCTTGGGTGATTAGATTTGCCAGACAGTGGACGAAACAGCTGCTAGACGACGAGCCATGAGGTTTTTGTCATGAGTTTTTTTTTTTTTTTTTGACATCCCCTGAATTCCATTTCAGGCTGTTCGGGCTCTACGGCGCTCTGTGAAAAACCTCTCTCTCCGCGCAGCAGCATTTCAGATCCGTGACCAAATACACCGCTACACTAGGCAATCTTTCATCTGGGACGGCAGAAAATGGCACAGCGGGTCGGGTGGCTTAAGGGATAAAAGCTGCCATCAGTGGCTAATATTGGCCAGTGTGTGTGTGTGTGTGTCTGTGTGTGTGTGTGTCCTCACATTCTTTCCCCACTGGTAACTTTGCTGACACCCCCGGCTTAAAGAGCCACAATGTCAAAAAAAACTCTGCCATTGTTTTCACTGTCGGTGTTTATTGACATCTATAAAAAAAAAATACAAAAAAAAGAGGAAGGTTTTGAATTGTACACGGAAAGCGTGAGTTATTTTCACAGGAAGAGCGTTAGCATAAGATTTACACACCAAACTGAGGACATGGTGTAGATTGAAGCTGAGGTGACATATAACTGCTTACCGGATCCGTCTCTGATGCGCTTTATTTGTCTTTTGGCTGCCTGTTATCCCGCCCTGTTTTTTTTCTACTTTTTTCACTATATCTGGAGCTGGATGGCTACGCGCAGGGATGGCAGCTCCATTTTTAATCCTGCCCTAAAAACCCCTCCCACCACCCGCTTCTCACCCTTTTGTCTCTTCGCTGCTATCAGTCAGTGACAAGGGTGGAGCTGCCCCACACCAATTAGCAGCCAAACACTTAGA